>CAJFCJ010000004.1:122194-673497 GCA_904063045.1 Dimorphilus gyrociliatus
GGTGGTGGCGGAGGCGGAGGACCGAAAAATCAGAGAGGCCGAGGTCAAAGATAACGTGTATAATTTATATATTTTCTAATATAAACATACCGTTTATAATAAATGTTTTTTAATTTATCCTCTAACACGAAAAAAAAACGGATTTCTCTTAAATATGACATATCATAATGTCAACAATTAACTAAGGGAATCTTCTGAAGAAACAATTTTACAACAGCCTAAGCACGAATCATTAGATTTCTCCTCACTAATATAAAAATGTGACCAAACTTTCACGTCTTAATCTGAAAATATTTGTAAAGTTCCTCTTTGTCTAATGTCTCATCATGATTAGTGTCGTAGGGAGTAATATGTTCCTTTGTGGTGCCAGAATACTGAACGAGATCATCAAGTTTAACTGCAAAATTATTTTTGTTGAGGTTGTTCTTTGAAGATTTTAAAGATGAAAGAAATTCCCTCAATTTTTCTGAGCCTGTATAAAAAAGTAATTTTTAGTTTGTATCTGATGACAACAGTAATTATATATCAAACCTGTAGGATGCAAAACAGTGGTTATCGGAAGTGAAGTGAAATTATCATCGGTTGCATCTGTAGATATAAAATCGTTTAATTATACGAAAAATAGATGAGACGATACATAACAAATGCACTCTAGATAGCAGAGATTGCAAATTGCATTATTACATATAAAATATTCTATAGTGAAAATTAAATTCAAGACATGTATGAAAATAACAATTTACCAGAAGATTTTTTGTCTTCTGTATATGCTGATTCTTTTATATCACTTTTTGTCCTTTGGTTTATATCTGGTGCACTCAAATCTGATAAATTTCTTAGATTTTCTCGCAATTGATTAATCTGTCAGTTACAAACAATATAATTATAACATTCTTATTATTCTATCTGCAAGCGAAATCAAAATTATATTCATAAGAAAAAGCCAATGACTTTTTCTTCGGAATAATCTAAATATACTTTGACGTTTACCTCGTTCGCAAATTCATCGCTGCTTACAAAGTGATTTTCTAATGCTTTTGCCACAATTTCACTAACATTTCTTATATCCTGAGATTCATCTTTCCCAAATTTTAGCTTGAGCAATTCTATATCTTGATTGACTGATAGAAGACCATCGTGATATGAATTATTCATTACCACTAGCCTATGAGAAATTTTTTGAATTTCTGAGTGAGCAGCGTGAAGATCATTTTCTACACTCTTCAACTTGCTACCCAAATTTGTGAGTTCTTTCGTCAAATCATCGATTTTCGGTGCCGATTGCCTTTTTAGTGCAGTGTTAACGCTAAGAATAGAGGAATTTAGACGATCAGTTCTATGAGCAAGTCCAGAAATTGTTTTGTTTGTTAGTCTTTCAATACTCGAAATGCGGTCAGTCAACATTTTAAATGTCCTTTGCACTGGTTGTTCAGTAGGCTTTGGTAGTCTCTGATCTAAAAAATTAATAAATGCGTCAAACGTTTGAATAATTAATTATGTTTCTCTCAATTAATAACTCACGCTCTTTTAGTTCTTTTTGTAAGGTAGAAATATCGTAACTAAGTTTCATAGTAAACCACAAAAGAACAGCAAAAAAGATCAGTGAAATGCTCGCCAGTCCCAAGGCGCAATAGCCGCATGTTCGTCCGCTGCTTTTCCTGCTATTTGGGAATTGAAAGTATAAAATTTTATTTAATACTCTATCAATATTTAACATATTACTCAGAATTACCAAAATTTACAATATAACTGATCTAACTAAAAATAAATTTGATTTTAAGCTAAAATTTTACGTTCTACAGATCCGTTTTCGTTCGTGTTCGTTATTTTCTAGGAAATTGCTTAATTAGAAAATGTCACGAAAGACGCTATATCTTAAGATCGCTGAGCAAAGTCCAATTTACCTGCTTCGAATAGATTTTTCGCAGACACTAAACTCTTCGTTGTCTGAAGATTCCGATGCATCTCGTAGAAGGGAATGTTGACCTCTCTTCTTTCTCGTCTTCTTGTTCTGAACGAGAGCGTCTAAGTCGCGTCTCTTTTTCATCTTTTTCGCCGGTTTATAATCTATGTGAACGACGCTTTGAAGATCCAGTATGGCTGATTTCTTCTTTAGTTAGTTAACTATATTTTAATTCAGTTCTAAAGAGTGGACAGATGATGAGAACGTGAAAAAATGTTATTCTTCGTTTAGTAACTTCAGGTCGTCCATATTATATTTGCGACTGCCGCATTTAATATTCGTAGCTCAGTGATTGGTTCACAAGAAAAGGCGCGAATTTTCAAATTAGAAGTTCACATGCATATTAAATTATTTTTCGTATCTTATAAAAAAATATTACGACTGTCGTATAACAAATACTATTACACATCGAACCACATTTAACGTTTACATGATGCAGGTGCTTTCAGTTTTTCTAATTCGGTCCTGAGCGAAGCAACAGCTCTTTCCAATTTTCCAGATTTAGGTGAAGCCTGGCACCAATTCTCTACTTCTTTTAATATTCTCTTTTTCTTCAAGTAGAAATGTGCTCGAATAACATCTTCAAATCCTGATGGAGGGTGGGCTAAATGAGCCAACATGGCATACTTTATAGTGTTAACTCGGACATCCAGATTATAATCAGCCGAATGCTTCTTTCCGGCTTCAGTTCCGATTTCCTGTTCGTATCCGGGTTCATTGAAATATGGTTCCGGGACAAGTATAAGAGATTGTATCGATACGAGAACTTGAAGGACAGTGGACGTTGTCTCATTCCACTGTTCACCTGCTTGACCCTCCCAAGTTCCCAATAAAGATAGACAAACCTTACCACATTGATACAAATTTGGATTAAAGCGTACAGTTCCTCCACCAGTTGTCTGAAGAGTTACGACAGGCGGCACTTTGGGATATCTATGAGGCAAATAGATATCGAACAGAAAACAGCCGTGGGCATATGGAGTATTTTCTGGACCTGTAATAAGCGCCCTCATCAAACTCATCTTCTCTTCATCCGAACGAACAAATATTGACGAGGACAATTCAAGGGGTAAGCTAGTAGCTAGCGTCGTCAGTTCTTGAGCAATTCGAACAACCTGCGAAGAAGATGGTGATGGATTTCTATTAAAGTCTTTCGCATTGTAATGCACATTAGGTCCATCTGTTTTAAATAAAAGTTACATTAATTTCTTTTTTAGACATATACACTTGCGAAATATAAAGTCTGTAACTTTCGTGTTAACTGATATTAACTGTCTTGTACTCACCCAATTCGATATCGTTTGAGGAAAAGATGCAATCTTTCAATGCACTTTTGTAAAGTTCCTCACAATTTTGCTCTCCTTTATCACTTTCTTCGGAAGATGACGAACGAGTTATAGTAGTTTCTATACCAACTCTTTCAAATGCTTCTTTCACATCATTAAATAAGGCAGCAAAATCTCTTGCTAACTTCTCCTCATCTAGAGTCTGATCTTCTGAGGTATTTTCATCTTCTCCTTTTGTCTCAGAGGAACTGACTTTTCTTTGACTAGTTTTCATCTTTTTCGGCCGTCGAGAATTACTCAAAGAAGGCGAATTACTTTTTGGGACATTCTTTAGCTTAGGTATAGAACCATTACCTGCTTTACAAATATGTGTAAGCATAACATTTGCCTTTTCCTCTAACTCTTTCAACAACTCATAGATTGATTGTGTCTGATTAGGTAGTTTGGCTAATAAAGGGACTAGGGCTGGTTGTAAAGAAATTTCTTTTAGAACGTCAACTATGGCCTTGTATACTGCTGTGTGACGTCCCATTTCCAAAACAGATTTAGCGGCAGTAAGCTGTTGCTCCAGAAAAGGAATTAAGGCTGATCCTTCAAGAACGTGCAACATGTCTTCAACTGGATCCACGGAAGAATCTTTCTCTTTCGCTGCATTCTTTGGTTTTAACTGTGGTGCATGATTTGCGTACAGTAGTTTCAACTCCTTAAGAATTGAAATTAAAACGGATTCTATTTGCCGATCCTTTTCTTTTTGGGCTGCGACATGGGCTTGAATATCCCAAGCTGGCCGTTTGTTGTGTCCATATCCCGTACCAGCAGCCCAGTACTCTTCTCTTTTAGTACCTCCATTCGACTGCTTCGAATGAGATAATTTCGGTGTAGCTTGAGGTAAATCATTTACGGCAGCAGAAGCTCTGGGATTTACCTCAGTCACAATTGCCAATTTCAGCAAGTGATGTTCAATGTCATGATAAGCACCATATCTATATTTCACGGGGTCGTTTCGAGGTGATACGACGTCGATCCTTGCCACTTTCTGAAGAACTTTGTGAACGTCTGTTAGAACGTCTCTCATTGATCTAGTTGGTTCCCAGTAAGTCAATTTAAGCATATCCAAATTAGTTACTCGTTGGTTGAGAGATGATGCTAATCTTGGTCTGACAACTCGCAGTAATGGAGGATAAAACGGATATAGGTCTAATGCAAAGTCCAACTCTAATTCAATGTAGTTGTAACCCCAACGCTTCATTCCCTCCTCTAATTCTTGTCCCAAAACGTCAACGAATGATGATAGTTTTACTCGCCAATTGTAAATGTTGTCGTCTATAGGTTCGGCAGAAATTCCTGTTTCCTCACAAGTTGCCATTATATCAATTAGATCGTTGGTTAAAATTCCACTTGCTGCTGATGATGTGAAAATTTGTTGAATATTATCAGCTGCAGTTGCTCGACCCATTGTGTGCATCATTTTTCCTGATTCTTTTTCTTCTCGAATCATTTTTTCTTTGTGACTCCATCTCTTCTTTAACCTCGCTATCTTCAGCTCCCAATCTGTTGTAAATGCTGAGTCGTCATCCATACCACATTCATCGTCCACGTCCATTTCATCCTCCGTGCTTACCCGATCATTGTGATAAAGTTCAGCCGCCTTCTTTAGAATATTTTGAATACGAAGAGGTTGAGGAGAATCAAGAAGGAACTCATTAACCGAATTGGCCCACATAGATAGCGATGTGCTCTTTGTGTTTAAATAAAAAGCATCAGTATGAGAGGGATAATCCGGTGGACACTGTAATTCTACTTCGTATTCATTATCTATCATGAGTGTTAGTTTGTTATTTGTTTCTTCCTTATTTTCTTCAATCGGTCCCGCCTGAAAGAATGTTTATCATAGGAGATATTTAGTGATATTCGATGGATTAATATATTGAATGAAATTGACAAACGTATAATTAATTAATTAAGGATGCGAAATGCAACGACTGTAACATTAAATCGTACACATACCTCCAATAAAAATATTGGAACCCCATCATGGTTCTTGTGAAAATCCTCGAAATCATGAATTAAATTTTGGACGGCATTCGACGGCGCAGCCGCCATTTTGCTGAGATACAAAAACTATTTCGTAACTCTTCAAACATACCTAATCAAAAATTTCCAAATGTAAAATTAAAGAGCAATTTTTACTTGTAAATTAATCATAAACTTTAGATAACACAACGGTATCCGAAAAAATCCTTATGAGACTACTAACGACACCTATTTAGTTTTTAAAAAATTTGAAATATTTTACAAATACCAAGTTTCATTTTGTGTATTGATTTAGACTTTGTTCAATTTTATTTAAATTGCAAATTTACTATTTCGAAAATTAAGATTTTCACATAAGAAATGGTATTATTGGTTTTCGTCCTTTGGGATAATTCTTAAATTCTCTCTTGTAATTTCTGTGTTTACCAGCAGCCCATACAGCCATTTGGTAGAAACCGGCGAACATGAATAAACCAGAAGGTATGGATTGGGTCATAATTGTGAAGAAAAACCAAGATCCAACTTCGTATGTGTAGTTGGGGCAGGAAACAAAATTAAAGAGAATCGTAAAGGGATTTGATGTGGGATAAGGAATTTTTCTTTCTTTTGATCCTATATGAAGAAAAAAAAATGTTTTTTTGTATGACTGTCAATTCTACTTATACGAACCGGCTGGTCTCAAATTTCGAAGAGCAATGTGGATGGACAGGTTACCCAGTTCGCATATCTGGAACAGAATAAAAAATACTATTGTATCAGAAATTGAATTATGTTTCTTACAATAAATCCAGCTAATCCAATGTAAATTTGAGTTGTGCCGAAAACTTAAAAAGAGAAAAACGATCTTTACTATATTGTATTAAAAGAAAAGGAAGTTTTCTTACCTGGCGGCGTGTACAATGGGTGATTAATGTAATAGGCTACGTATGCGGCAAATCCCCAATAATAGAACGAGTTCTAAGAGAGTTAAAATTTATAAATTAGAAAAAAGCAAAGTCAAATATGGAATAATACTTTGAAGATATTTCTAATTGGCATAGTTCCATGAGAAAATCGATGAACAAAAACAGTTTCAAACAATCTTTTCGCGTAATGACCAATCCAACAGAACATTGCAATACTTTTTTAAAAGTTGAGAGTACTGTGTTATTTGCGTTGCGGTTGAGAATTAAAAAGAACTTACTCTACTACTGGATGAGTGGGAGCATTGCTATCTGCATAAATCAACGAAGGTCTCAAATAGAACAATAGGTATGCGAAAAGAGGTCCACTATATTCTGTCAGGAAGACCTATTTCAATTTGAATAGGTTAGTCAGAATTTTAATTTTAATTTTAATTAGAACTCACAGTTGTCCACCCAACTTGTGGTCCTAAATCTTTAAAATATAATTGTTTAGGATTTCCAACATTTCCGAGAGTTTCATTGTCTTTCAACATTTTCCCTCCTGAAAGTATTTTAAGTTTTAAGGTTATTGGTTCTCAGTATCAATTTAATCAACTAACTGGGCTCCAAACGGTAGGATTGACGATCTTGATAATATTTAGAAACTGTTAGGAAAAAAGTAATGTTACTTTTCTCAATGTCTGTACGAAAATCAAGTATCTCGATAAAGCGTTAGTTATTTTGACTTTTAAAATTAACATCTTCTTAGCATATTGTATGTTTAGTAAAGGTATATACGTGCAAATGTAACTTACACATCCTTTCATAGGCGACTTTGACATCTTTAATGGTAGATGATCCTGACAACTGATTTAGTAATATTTCAAAGTATAGAAACATGAATATTAGTAGAGCAACAAAATCATACTTACGTTATCCAATGTTGCCAGAATTTTGTCATTACGATTCAGGATTTGCACGCTTATGGTCTGAAAATATTTGATCTTGAATGAATAGGCTTAGATTTGAACATTGAGCCGGTTGGAAAATTAAGAATCTAGGCTTATAATCATTTAATATATTTAAATCTTTTTGTAGTATCTGAACTTTTAATATTATTTTTATTTGTGTAGTGTTTTTCAATCACTTATTGCATAATAAATATACAGTTTTTAGCAAAATTTTACCTGAGACATGCTGATTTAGTCTAAAGTCTAAACAATGACCGTGACTTTACAAGGTAACCAATCAAAACTGGTTTTTGTAGGCTTAATAAATATTAAAATTTTGTGACAAGAAATCTTATTGGACAATATCATCAACAAAAAGAAATGTTTTTGGGAGTTTCTGACTGGTTCCCAGTTCAGGTTGATAATAAATGCTGAACGAATAACAACCGATCGTGTTGTTTACGCCAAAAGCCAGTTTTTCCGCTTAGAATTTTCGAGAATCTAGTAGAGAATTCTTCAAAAAAACATATTTAAAGTTCGTGTCAACGTTATATTGTAATCTGAATTTAAAGATATCCGAGCATTAAACATGGGCAAAGATTACTACAAAATCCTTGGAGTTTCAAAAGACGCTGATGACGACTCTCTTAAAAAGTCCTATAGGAAATTGGCTTTAAAATTTCATCCGGATAAGAATAAATCTCCAGGAGCTGAGGAAAAATTTAAAGAGATATCTGAAGCTTATGACGTATTGTCAAACAAGGAGAAGCGAAAACTCTATGACCAATATGGAGAAGAAGGCTTAAAATCCGGTGGCTTTGGGGGAGGCGGACCCTCAACTGGAGGCACTTCTTTCACTTACAACTTCTCTGGAACAGATCCTTTTGAAGTTTTCCGAACGGCTTTTGACGGAGAAAATCCTTTCTCTAGTATGTTTAGTGGTTCTCGAGGTTTTCAATTTATGGATGTTGACGACAGTATGTTCGGACCACATCAACATTTTAAAACTCGAAGCAAAAGAGAGCAAGATACACCGATTGTCAAAGACTTACTAGTTAGTCTTGAAGATATTTATAAAGGAGTAACGAAAAAGATGAAGATTACCAAAAAAGTCCCATCGCCAGACGGGCGTAGCTTGCGACCGGAGGAAAAGGTGTTAACCATAGATATTAAACCAGGTTGGAAGGAAGGTACAAAAATAACCTTTCCGAAAGAGGGAGATCAAAATCCTGGAAGAGTTCCTGCCGATATAGTGTTCATTATAAAAGACAGACAACATTTACATTTTCAAAGAGACGGATCGGATATACGTTTTAAGGCAAAAGTTGGTCTTAGAGAAGCTTTGACAGGAGCAAATCTCAACGTACCAACACTTGACGCAAGTAATATAAAACTTGAAGTGAGAGACGTTATAACTCCAAAAACAATCAGAAGAATTCAAGGGCAAGGATTACCAATTCCCAAAGAAGGTGGTAAAAGAGGAGATTTAATTGTAGAATTTGATATAATCTTCCCAACAAATCTTTCTCAACGTCAAAAGAATATTCTACTCGATACTTTACCTAAAACAACTTGTAGCTAAAGCCTCTTTAACTATACTATAAACTGTATTGGTGCTGTTGCGTGATATGTAAAAACGATGGTTACCTTAAAAACAAGACATCTTCTCCATTGTACTCAAAATAATTTATTTTTGTTCATTTGCATATTTAAAAAATTTGTATCAAATACAACTTGATGTTTTACAAATCATAAATTCTTTTGTTAATTAATTAAGAACTTTATCTAAATATTTAAATTAGTTTTATTGCGCCGATATTTTCAAACTAGAGCGCGAAAATAAAAAATATCAACCGTGCATTTAATAATGTGGTATACTCTGGCAATTGGGGGAAAAAGTAGAACTAGAAACCAGATTATTAATGTAATAACTTTATCGTTCTGGATTCAAAGCGTGTTTAGCAGACAGTAATATTAATTTTAAGAATTAGGCATGTCCCAGAATACCAAAGCCACCTGTAAAATAGGTCCCTCGATTCTTAGTGCAGATTTATCTCAATTAGCTGATGTCTGTAATAATATGATGGATAATGGAGCTGATTTCCTCCATTTAGATGTCATGGATGGACATTTTGTTCCTAATATGACTTTTGGGCACCCTATTGTTAAATGTTTACGAAAACATGTTCCGAACGCTTTCTTCGATATGCACATGATGGTTGATAACCCTCAAAATGTTTGTAGGATAATCCTACATATTGGTTGATCGGTTTTATGTTCAAATTTTGCAGTGGGTAGAAGATATGGCTTCGTCGGGGGCTACGCAATATACGTTTCATTATGAGGCAACCGAGGACGTCGATGGCTGTATTCGTAAAATTAGAGAAGCTGGAATGAAAGTAAAACACTTTTTCATTCACTTATTTTAACTAACTTTATCAAATGCAACAGGTTGGTATGGGTATAAAACCTGGTACTCCTGTTGAAGTATTTGACCAGTATATTGAAAAAATCGATATGGCTCTAATTATGACTGTAGAACCTGGCTTCGGTGGGCAAAAATTTATGGGAGATATGATGCCTAAAATAGAATACTTGCGAAAAAAGTATCAGGAATTAGATATTGAAGTGGATGGTGGCGTTAGTCCAAACACCATAGACCAATGTGCAAATGTTTGTATATTAAGCAGGTCCGTCCTTAGAATATTCTAAATATATATGCTTTCTGTCTAAATAGGCCGGAGCGAATATGATAGTGTCGGGAACAGCCGTTGTCTACGCCGACGACCCACGCCAAGTGATGAATAAGCTTCGGGATGTTTGTAATGAAAAATTAAGTAGATATTAATTAAGAAAATTACAGTTAATTCTTAATTTTTAATAAATAAATGAATAATGCAAGTAATGTACTTGTTAAATGTCCTACTCTCTCTCTATATAATCATTTCTGTAATTAAGCATATCTTTTCTATCAAAACTCCCTTAACAATTACATAATGTAGAGAGAAATTTTTTTCTTCAGTTTAAACAAATGACCGATTACCGAATCAAATTTCGCTTTTATGCTTTCAATTTAGCGAAAGTACTATAAACTTTTTGTCTCTTGTATTAGTTTTTTCCTGCTAACTATTGGAATTATCTTTAAAATTAACTTTTAAATTTTGCAATGATTACATCCGGTCAGAAAGCACTTTTTTCATAATATTACTTATAGTATAAAATACGTTCAAAACCCGGATATAATTTGGAAATACATTAATTACAGCCCTATAGGTGGCGTATGTCATCTTACTGTGGTATGTTAATATAGACCTATATTAGAAATGCAATACTATTAAAGAGTTCTACTTGTGTTCATCAATCAGGCGACGTGGTTTTAACGGGAGAATTTTAGATTGTCCTTCTATTAATTTTAATACTATAGTGTCTTTATTCGATAATGCCCTTGGAGATGATGCTGAATAATCAAATGAACCGCCGAAGATCCGTAAATAGGGAGGAAGCTAAACCTTCAACATTAGGAAAGGAAAATGGCATCAAACGTCGCAGCTTTACTCTCATACCTTCAGCAACGCAGATTAAATCAGAGAAAACTATGGAGGAGATCGAACGAATAATAAATGATAGAATGGAAAATTTAAAGGCTCAGCTTCATCTTGATATTATTGAATCAACATCTCCCGAAAGAAAAATAAAACCTACGGCCAATCAGGAAATGCTGGAATCCCTCGACAATCTCTTTGCAAAAATTGATGAGGAAGAGAAAAAGGAGCTTCCACGAAGTGTTCATATGCTCAATGTTCCGAATCCGAAAAAAGTATTTGCCTCAGGCAGTGGGCTAGCCAGCGGAATAATAGGTGAAAGGAATAGGTTCCAGGTACACACAAGTGAATTTTCTGGCAATGGGTGGTTATCAGTG
Organism: Dimorphilus gyrociliatus; assembly: GCA_904063045.1. NCBI lineage: Eukaryota > Metazoa > Annelida > Polychaeta > Dinophilidae > Dimorphilus > Dimorphilus gyrociliatus. The sequence continues at coordinate 133,231 of CAJFCJ010000004.1, forward strand.
GGAATACAAGGGCCCAAACGCCATAGTGTTCAAGAATCAATAATAACCTACACAGGAGATGGAATTTACGAGATAAGCTATGTTGTCAATCATCCTGGCCTATACAATATTAGTGTAAAATGGGCACAACATGATATAAGCAATGGACCGTTCTTATGTGAAATCCTATTGGAATAGCTTTTGATAATAAAAAAGTCCACCTGTTATAATATAAACGTAAAGTGTATTTTCAGGGTATGATAATTTTATAATGTTCCTTCTGTTTCATAACAAATTTTAACTACTTTTATGCAAACGTAAAAAAAAAAGTCATATTTCTACTTTTTTTATATATAACAAAGGTCTTCCGTATGTACAATACAAAAACAGTTGTTAATTCAATGTCGAATGCTCGAGGTCAAGACGCGTCGTTTTTTCCGTGCTATTAAAACAAAGCGAAACGTTAAAGAATCGCAAAATTAAAATAGTTTGTTTTTTTTTTGTTTTTTTTTTTACGAACGAGCTATTTCTTCGGTTACTTCGATAGTTGGCTCTTCATCTTCTTGGAGAACTATACTGGCGTCTTCATCTTCTTCGTCCGTCCTTGTGTATTGTAACGCTAATTTTCCTGCTTCTGTGAAAGATTATTACACATCTCATGAAACAAGTTGTATTAAATTGTTATGTATATTCAACAGACCAGATAATGTTACTGTTCCTCCACTCTCAATGGCGGATACGACTGTTGGATTGTCAGAAGAAGATGTTACAATTCCATGAGTTTCAAGCCACGTCAATGTCTCCGCAGCATTTTCACCAGAAGCATCAAGAGGTTTAGATGCTTCTGCCAAAGCTGCTAAAGTTGCTAGAACAGCTGTACTTTGTTCACTTTTATCTCTTTTACTTTTTTTACCATCTGAAATACAATTTACAACTGAACAATAGTATATAATATAAAAATAAAACACATTTATTGTTTTAAAAAAATTGTTTAATTCAATTAAATGTATTACAACTAAATAAAATAAATTTTACTTTTTCTGTCATCTCGAGACGATCTTACAGTTTCTATAATATGATGGTCGTCTGCTTGTAAAACTAAATCATTCGTTTCAGTATCGCTCTGTAAGATATTAAAGCCACAATTATACAATTATCTAGAAAAGAAATAAATTTTGATGGACTACAAACCTGTGTTGAAGCGACAGCAGCTTCTATTTCATTGTCTGTAGTTGTTGTTACAATTTCTTCTGTTGTGGTTACTTCAACAATATTATTTTGCTGTGTTGAACGTATTTTATCATAACAAATTGTGTTTCATGATTAAATCTTTACTATAGTTTCTTTTAAAAGTTACCTGGGCACTATGCAATAATTCCGCTAAATCATTTCTTGAATTGGTTAAGGCAATTTCCATAGGTGTTTTATCGAATTTATTAAGTACATTCGTATTGGCTTGATGTCTTAGTAATAAATGAACAACTAATAGGTGACCTCTTTCAACTGCCCAATGTAAAGGTGTCATTTGAAGCTGAATTTAATTTAACACTTTAAAAAACACAACAGACTCTTTTTTGCTTTAAACTCACCATATCTTTGGCTTCAATGTCAGCACTGTTTTTTAGTAGAAGTTCCACAACGTCGTAATGCCCTTCTTGAGCAGCACAATGGAGGGGGGTTCGATCGACTTTAGTTCTAGCATCTCTGCTTATGCCTGCTCTGAGGAGAGCTTCGCACATATCTAGATGGCCAGCCTGTGCCGCAAAATGGAGTGGAGATGTTCCTAGCTGAAAATGATATATTTTTCTTGTAAATAAAGAGAGTATTACAGAATCAGTAGTAGTAATAAAATTTTTGAGCCTACAAGCATATTTGTAGTTTAGTCTAATCCATACCACGTTGAATTTGTCATATATTTGAAATACATTTTGAGTCGAGGTCTTGAATCCATCTTTTTTTTGAAAATGCTACAAGACTGCTAGGGTATTTATAATCGATCATAATCTTACCCAGTCTGTTGTAAAAGGTGCTCCATTGGACATAAGCATTCGTGCTTCATTGACATCTCCTCTCTTTGATGCCTCAATAAGTCTCTTACCAAGATCTACAAGGGATAAACCAAAGGTACTCCCTGAAGGGCGGCCAATAGTTGCGACCGGTGTACTGGTTGAAGGTGAGCCTGATGACAACCTTGGAATGTTAGAAATAGCTGCTGATGCTTCTTCGGTTTCTCTGGAAGGTAAAATATTCGATATGAGACTTGGAACATGCTTTATAAAGTTCTCAATCAGCCATAATTATTGAATGAAATCGGTCAAAAATTAACGATCCAATCAAATAACAGCAAAATATTTATCGAGGATTTAATACAATCCTCATACATATGAAATTTAGCTCTTAAGACAAACTATCCGAATCAAAACTTAACAGGAAGTGGCTTTATTTATTACGGAAGTTATCGTCTGAACGGAAATGCGACCCTTCCCACTTGTCACTCTGGTCTATTTCTATTTCAATAGATTAATTTACTAACGTATCTTGAACGATTTCATAAGTTACAACTGTAGCCATTTTATTTCATGCGGAATATCAAAAAAACGTTGTCGTTTTAAGACGATGCGGGTCAATAATGGCCGAGCAAATTCTAATGTATTACTGCGCGTTTACTTAACGTCAAAATATTAGAATTTATATGAATATTACAAAGCAATTCATTTTGTTTGAGTAAAAGACAATCTTAATAACACGAGGAAACCTTAATTCAAACAAATTGGGAGCCCCTTCAAAATTCTCCATGAACTACTTTTTCTCTGGATTATCTCGTCCGCGTGAAGTGGCGAGATCCGGCTATGCTTATAGATTTCGATTTTCTTTCGCCTTTTTTGGGTTAATTTCGACTCTCCATTGACTTGGTCGCTAGATATTTTATGAATAAAACGACAATAACATTTCAAATATCACGTCCAAATAGTTTCAAAAAAGAATTTAACTTAATGGTTGACATAGTAACACTATTGAGCGATAATAGATCAAAAACTTGTTAAGCGTTCGATTAATTGTTACTGACAAAAGAAAATGAGAGGTTGGTACTTATAATTTTTTTATTTCATATAATTATATGTAAATTTCTTCTGAAACTCTCAATTTTTAAACATGTGACCTCTAAATTTATTATTGTACTACTGACGAGATGTGACAGAAACATTCGCAAAAATTACTTAAAAAATAAAAATATATTCTATTATTTCTAAATAAACTAATCTGAAATAAATTTACAGATTGCTGTGGGTGTTGTCAACGTGTCAAACCGAGGTATAAGCGAAATGTTGATGCAGTTTATCCAGCTTATCCAGAAGTTAGTATAAAAAAATCTTTGTATAGTTCTAGGTTTATTTGTTTTTTAAATTATAGCTTGGTATTGGAAAATCTAGTCTTGATAAGTTGATGCATTATGCGATTCAACATCCTGAGAAGTTGGACCGTATTGGAGAGTATATAGCCCTACGCGTCCAGAGAGATCTTAGTAGACAACGACATGAGTAATTTTTTTATTTGTGCAAAATACTGTTTTTTGAGAGGTTTTTATTGGCTTTTTTTCTTCAAACAGACAGTTAATTGTAGCACTAGAGATTCTCAATGCATTGCTCGACGCATGCAACAGTCAATGCGTAAACATGTTTGTAAGCAGTTTACTGAGGATACTGGAAGACCTTCTTCAATGCCCCAATGAAGAAGTGATGCTGCGCGCCACCGACTTGGTATAGAAATATATACATAAATTTTAAGATTTCACTTGCTAATTGAAAAAATATGTCTATAGTTCATAGCCTTTTCGAGGAAAGAAGAAGAAGCTCCTTGCTACGATAGAAACTATCGATTTTTTGTTGAAAAATTTTCGCAGATGTGTCATTCAAACAATAATGATCAGGATAAAAGAAATCTGTAAATATATTTCTTTATTTTCTAAACCTTAGCTTAATAATGTTTAATGTAATATAACTTAATGTAATGTTTTAATTAAGTATTCAATCTTATTAATAGAATTAGAGTGTCCGGAATAAGAGGTCTCCAAGGAGTTGTTAGAAAGACAGTATCTGATAACTTGCAAATGAATATTTGGGATAAAGAATACATGGATAAAATAATTCCATCACTCCTTTTTAACATGCAGGATGAAGAGTAAGTGTTTAGGAATAAGTCAGTTGCTTTCTATTTTATAACGCATGAGTAATTATACAAATCAATTTAAAATAATAGGAGAGTAATATAATCTTTAATCTTTCAATATAGTTTCTTATTTTCACATTGATATGTATTAAACCTTTCTTTATAATAGGATTTTAATATATGAGTATATTTAGAACAACACAGTTGATCGAATCTCTAGTCAGTCGAAGTGAATCTAATAACCCTGAAAATTGCGGGAATCCTCTAATCGTATCTGAATATGTTTTCCGTGACGTGATTTCACGCGCGGCATTCGGCAGTATACAAAGTGTAGTCACGCCTGTGGTTCGGTACGTTTCTACAAAAGTTTAATGATTTTATCTATTAGGCCTTCAGAAGACGGACAAGAGGCGGGAAACGCTTGTATTGTAGCTGCCGACGTACTCAGGGAATTGGTTGGTCATACCGAAATGGAGACATGGACTAGGGCATTTGTTCGGCCCACTCTAATGTAGGTATTAGGTATCGAAAATCAGATAGCACTGCTGGATGACCACAATTTGAGAATCTGATATAATTATTAAAAAAAAACTGGGTTTAAATTTTAAAAAAGATGTCATCCAACAATGATAGACTTTCGATTCCTAATTCTAGATTAAGGATTGGTATTGGGTGGGGGAACTTATTTTCTTTTGACACGCTTAGCCTTTTCATCACTCTTTTTAACAATGATTTTCTGCCTCTTATCCGATTTGGCTTGCTGGATGAAATCGCATAACTTTTAATATCATTTTTTTTTATTAAATATTGAGTTATTATACAGGCATATAGAAAAGCACAAATTATGGAAGGATTTTGGTATTACATGGTTTAGAATTATAATGTTTTCTGTTCAGGTATATATTTTTTATTTTTTCTGCGTTTAGAATTTGTCTAATTTACAAAATCGAACACCAAAAGCTAGTCTGAATACTTTCTTGTCGATTCTTTAGTTCTCTTTGAAGCTCTTCCTGTAATTATAAATAATTATATTCAAAATAATACTGTCAATTTTAAAACTTTAAATAATTTATAATGAGGTAGCAATGAACAGATAGATATTCAATTGTATTTTTCAAGCTTGCTTTTCAGTAATTGAATTATTAAATGATTTATTTAATATTAAATAATAAAAGTTTCCTCTCTATATATCTTATAGATAAATAATTTATTTCTTATTGAAATAGTAGTCTCTTAGCTACTCTAAATCGGATATCTAAGCTGTCAATTTAGAATGATCATACTTCTACTTCGTCCCCAATGTCACTATCTAATCGTTTTATTTGTTGAATAATTTTAATATTCGTAGAAGCTTTTCTTTCGCTATAGGAAGCATGAAGCAATTAATTTCAATTACACCTACTAAAGTATATGAAAGGTAGACAGATTACACCAGCTGTTTAGAACTCTTTTTGCGACGGTGCACGTTCTGACTATTTTTCTTATCAACACAAGCCATTGCAAACATGCGAAATTCACTTTTTTCCAATTTCTATAAAATTGCAATGCAAAGTCTTAAAAAGAGAAATAATTATGGTATTTACTTGATCTCCTGAAAGGTCGAATTCATTGAAAAGATCCCGAACAGCTTTAGCATCGAAATCAAACAATAGACCAAAATTCTCGAATTCTTTTACTGATAGATTACCTGAACCGTCAACGTCCATGAGCTCAAAAACTGTATCGCAATGTCTATATATAAACTCTTTCTCCTCTCCATCCTATATAATAAATGTTCGTTTTATTTCTAACCTATGTGCTACTTAAGTAAGCCTACTTTTATAGATATAAGAATACCGATAAGTAAATAAAACTCGTCAAAATCCAATTCTCCTGATCCATCAACATCAAATGAATCAAAGATTTTATAAGCTTGATAGTTTTTAACATTTGTAACATTTTCCATAAAAGTATTAAACTGAATATCTTTTGGAGGTTATTTAGTTATACTCGTTTGTTTGCAAAGTTACATTAAAATTACCATTTAAAGATTGCGTATGATGAATGTCTAATATATTGAAAAACTCTAACAAATATTTCAAATTTTTGGCCGTCAATAAATAGTTTTTGTTCAAGTGTAAAAACTGAATTAATTTACTTGAGACTTTCATTATATCTTATAAAATTGATTGCCATTTAAATTAAAATGATGATGGAATTAATATTTTATTTTTGTTTTTTTTTTCAGAACCAGTTTAGTTATATTGTTGTAGAAGAATTAGTTGGCTACTTGACTTCCGACAATGTAAAAAACTCTGATATACAGTTAAGGAGCTATGTAGTGGATGTACTTACAGAGACTGCAACGATTGTTGCTAAGAATGCTTCACCACATATTAATACAGTAATAAACGTTATATATATATTTGTTTAGATTTGTTAACTCTTATATTTTTTCAGATAACAAAGAAGATAGTTAATTGTCTAAAAGAATTTATGTTCATGCCGGTTAAACACGATGTTGATGAGAAACGTTTTCACGAGTCTATAGTTAAAATGATTGGTAATTTGAAAATCTATTTTTTAGAAAACATAAATACTCTATATTAATTAAAATTTTCAGGTGAATTCGCTAGTTGTGCACCTGATTACCAGAAATCTGATATTCTAAATATTATAATGGAGCATGTTTGTAGTGCTGGACGAGTTGAAAGGACTGAAATGTTCGTGATTTCCACTGAATGTATATAAAAAATATTATATTTTGATCATGATTTTAGAGAGAAAACTAAAATAGTTCAATTTCAAAGTATGCTTTTGAAGTCTATTCTACGAATGACATCTAACACAAGTAAAACAACGCATATAGAAGTTTGTATTCTATAATAATTAGAAGTATTGAGTACATAATTTTTTTAATTTGCTTTTACAGACAACATTTACTAAGACATTTTGCAGTTTCGCCGTTAAATTAAGTAAATCAGGCGATGCTGATATTAGACAGACGATTCAGGAAATATTTCAATGTCTGCTAGATAGACATAAAAATTTGAAAAAGATTAAGCAAATTAAAATAGCGTTGGATGTATCATCTCTGGATTTGGTTACTCCTCATCATATAATGAAGGAAGACACTTATTTTATGAAAAGAGTTAGTTATCAATTTTTTTTAATTCCAATTTATTGAATAATTTAATGTTAACAAAAATATATATCAATAACAGGCAGATGGGGGTCAAATGTTGTTGCAGATTATTAAAGATGGTTCTTTGCCAGCAAATAATACGGTTGATAATTTCGTTGCAATCTATAGAACACTCGTATTAATCTGTCTGGAAGTTCCAGTCGCTGATGTTTTTATTGATGTTTTCAAAGTTGGTTTAGAAATGCAGGATGTTGCCTTAAGTACACCATCAGCTACAATGTTCATGACACATAAATGTGCAATACACGCCCTCATTGCCGCTCTATTTAATATATTGGCTCAAATTGCTGATATTGAAGAATTGGTTCAATATGTGCATGGTGTTATTAAGGAAAGAGAGAATTCTCTCATAGGACAATGCTACTTGCCCGACTTTGCTTTTAATCGTTTAAACAAGGCTAAAGAGTAAGTGTATTTGATGTATCATTAAATATCTAAAAGTAGCTTAAACAAAAGTGAATTAAGTAGTTTCTTATTTAGTTAAAGGATATTTTTATAATAATTTCGTTTCTGTTGCAATACTTTTTCCTTTACTTACTTTTCTTTCAAAAACAGTCAATTTTTAGATTATAAAATAAAGTACGTTAAGTTTTGTGTTTGCCCTGAGTTATTAGTAAATTTGTGTTTTCAACCTTAAATTTGAGATTTAAAAACTTAGAACTAAAGAAAAACAATTGAAAAATTAGTATTTGTTTTCTATTGAGCTTTCGGTTTTCTTGCTTTTTCTTGTACAGAATATAATTTTTGCAGGTGATTTTACAGTATTTTTTGTGCAAGATAATCATGAATATATTATAGTGTGTGAAGTCAATGTTAATGAAAAGAAAAAACTATTAAATGCACGTCTAGAAAACAAGTGTTTTTTTTTTTTAGGTTTCAAGCATAAATCCCTGCTTTAATAGCATGTTTAATACTTTTAGAGAATGATTAATGAGATTAATTTTTTTTATTTATAAAGCTATCCAACGAGTGATACTTTTAACGAAGAATGGAAATTTAACAAGGGACGAATAAGCGAGATTTTAAAAGATTGCGATCAATACGACGAATCTCTTCTCTTCAAGCCCATAGAAGTACCAGATTCTGTAACTATGAATGGTTAGTAGTTAATTAATTAGAAATGATGATAAATTTGAAAATCTTTACAAAAGAGACTATTCATAGTTTATACGACATTTTTATCTAAATTAATTAACCTGAAATCTTAAAAGCAACTATTAATAACAAATTTGTTAGGGTAATAGTTGATTTTCATTATTTTCTATTAAGTTACTATTACTATACTATATAGTATATGATTGAAGTGCAGATTGTACTGTATATATCTCAATATATATATAATAATATACTGTATATATAGTATATATATACAGTATAATGTATATGTATAAGGGTGTAAAAACATAAATTGTGAATTAGACGGCATAGATGTCTTGGATCGAACCAGTTTTATTGAAGACGCTGTTTTATGTGATGATGAGAGCCTACTGCAATCAGAGACTAATTTATCGGTGAGATTTTCAAAACGACAGCAGAAATGTATAGCCAATTCTGATCACTGCTGACTAGTCATAGCATTATAATTAATATATCTATTATTATGAAGCACTGTGGTATATAAATATGATATAATCATCTCATATCTATACTATTCGTTTATACTATATCTGTAACTGCTTTTCAATTTACTGAATAATTTTATGTAGCATTGATTGCTTAAATTTATTCAAATCTAATTCGCTTTACTAGTTGTAACGCTTTCTTAATGCAGATTCCATTGATATGTGCCGAAGCTTGAGTGATATTCGATCACTAAGCACGCTATCAATTGCTTCAACTCCCTTTGGATCAAGGGTGAGTTATAATAGAATGGCTAATTGGTTCTAGTTTGCTTTGCATTTGTTGTTTTCAAATTGTTATAAATCTACGTAATATAATATATAATTTATCATATTTATTTAATTTTAGGCACCGTCATTAGACTCTATAACCGTTGATCAACTGAAGAAAGTTCTTGGTAGGCTTGTTTTTTCAATTTAAAAGAGTTTTAACTGTTTTTGATTTACGAATAGTAACAACTGATAAGGAGAGAGAAATAAAAGAGAAAGAACAAAGGAAGATATTCGAATCTTTTAAAAATGACGACTTTGAAAGTATAATGATGCGGAGTAAGAACGTGGTTCGTAGGCGTTTTGTTTAATAGATTTCCTTTCATTTTTATATGTTACATGTATCTCAAACAGGAAACAGATGATGCTCATAAAAAGCTTCTAGACATTTTAGAAATTATTGATAACGCTCCTAATGGTTCAGCTTGTCGAAAGATGGAGGTAGATCGAACTCGCGTAAATGAAATTGAATATCCAGAATTGTTTCTTTATTAGTAACAAATCCTGGCTGCTAAATTAATTATTATCTATCAACTGCATTGTTCAGTATTATCTATTTACTCCAATTTCATTCATTCCAAACAATATAATTATTATAAAATTTCACTTTTGAATTTATAGTGGTGTGTAGGAACGAAACAATAGTAGATCTTTTTTTGAGAATAGGTTAACACTCTTTTTAGCTGGCAACAAATATATGCCACCCTCACTGATACCATTTTCTATATTCGATTCCTGGGCTTCAGCACAGCCGTCTACAACCAATATTATACTTGCACTAACCTTTTCTGGTAGTGTATAATTCTGATTAGCCGGAATCTGCAGTAGTGATTATATGTATTGAACAGTTCTTTCATCTATTTATTGAATAAAATATTACCGTAATTTTATCAACTGCAAAATCTAGAACGGGAGGACTATAAACTTTACAAAAGCTATCCTGTTCATTGTGTTGAAATAAATTATCTTGAGCACTCTTACAAGAATAGTCCAGCATTTGCGTTAGAACTTCGACGTCTTTGAATTTTGGAGTGAGTCCTGCTCTAACAACATTGTCTGAACAGGCCATACATTCAACGCAATCTTATAAAGTGAAAAAAATGAGAATTTAGTCCATATTAATAACATTTTTTCTTTATTATGAAAAAAACTCTAATTATGTTGTTGAAATAACTAAAATAATTTGTTTAACAATATAAACTATATAGATGATATGTGGATTGATAAAAGAGTAAATAAGGGATTGCATTGCTTGAAAAGATCTAACAGACTTCCCAAATCGTTAATTTCGTTAAATGATTTAGAAAGTAAATAATACCCAAGAAAGGTTCTCATTTTTTATATTTCACGGTTAATAATAATAAATTTATTTTAAGGCCTTTTCCATTATACAATATCACTGTTATTTAAAGTCATTCGGGCGTGCCGTTCGCACCAACTAGGTATTCTTGAAAGAAATTAAAGAAGAGAGACATTTTTTTAAATATGGAGATAGCTCAGGTAATTTTTATAATTCTAGGAGCTTGGATTGGTGTTGGAATTCTTGTTTTGGTTGTACTCGTATCTTATTATGTAATGCTGAAATCTGAAACTAAGAGGACACCATTGAATACAAATAATCCTACAGCCATTAATCACTTTATGGTTGAAGAGAACAACCGATTACGTGAAGAAGAACCTGGTACTTCTACAATGGAGGCCGAAACTAAGATGTACTAAGGGCATTTTTGTAAATGTCTGTCATACTTTTTGTAATATTTGATCAATAATCTTAAACTATATGATTGTCGATTGAACTATGATTTAGTCACTCTGCTTGTGAATATTGTACAAACCTCCACTCAAATAAGCGTGTGGAAGATTGGCTCTTAAGAACATTGCCTCGCCTGGTTCAAGCTTCATGAAATTTAAGAAATACACGCAATAGCAACCGACATCTCCAGGAAATTGAGAATGAATTCTCTCAAATAGTTCGGCCAGCTTTTCTTTACGATTACGTTCATCTGCATATAATTTTTTCGTTTTTAGAATAGATAAAGAAATATGAATAATTATTTAAGATTTATTCTCTCTTACCAAATTTACTCAAATTGTCCAACGTTCTTTTTAAAAGAACTTTTATTTGATCAGCATCGTAATTCATTAACGCTGAAAAGCATTCTTTCACAGCAGCTTTTATGCTATCGTCATTAGAAGCAGTTTTCAATTTCTGATATGATTCATTAGATACTATTTCTCTTAATTCTTCAATTTCTGCACAATTCGATTTTTAAAAAAAAATTTAATAATAACATCGATTTAGGAATTTTTTTACTATAATTAATATTAATTCTTTCTTTACCAACCACTCATAAAGTCAATAATTTCGTTCTTAGGCCTAAAACCGCATAGTCCTTCGAATTTCGTTAGAGCTATAGCCATTTCCGGTTTATGATTATCGTCTGGATAATGTTCTGGATCCTTTTCGTGTAGAATAATTGCGTGATCCTATTTATTTACAGTTAGAGTAGATTTATTATTGTGTTTTTAAAAAATTTTTATGTTTACTTTATTAGGATGGGCTTGGATTGATAGAGCTTTGTTGACAGATAAAACTTTAAAGAGGAAGGTTAATTGACCAGCTTTCGAAGATTGTACATTAGCTTCCGGGTTTTCCTTAAGATAGTCAGAAAGTGTCTGTTTTGTTTGCTTTATAACAGAAGGTCCTTTCGGATGAGTTCCCATCCATAACTATAAAATAGTAAATTTAGCTGTAGGGAGTATTTTAATAATTGTTTTTGCTGTCATACTTCGGCATAGGGATGATCATCTATTGAAAAATTTGTATTCCTTTTACCAGTTAATGAGGCCACAGCACTGTCTTGACCGATTTTCCCCCATGCATATTTTTGGACAGCACATTCAAGTTCAACTGTTAAAAGTACAGTATAATTTAAGATATCTTTTTAATTTTCTCCCTAAAATACTTACTCATCTTGATACTTTTATCACTTTTAATATTTATAGGCGGTTCAAAATGTCCTTGACCTTGATTATTTGAGGAGAAACAGACACTGGTGACCTCTTGCAACAGAAATTGCACCAGTTTTTCTATGACGTAATAAGAATCTTTTCCCGTACGAACAGTTTAAAACGATGAGAGAATATTCAACGATAGCATCAACAATACATTTAGCAATTAGATCATGAATATTTAACTAAAAACACTGTTACCCTAGAAGAGTAGTTCTCTTTTAAATAGTATAGTTACTAAATCTTGGGTAAAATAAAAAATAAGCATATATCTCTTTCAGACAAACACATATTTAATATGTGATATATTTTAATTTTACGTTTGCTATCTATAGCTAAATATGTAGAAAAAGTAAGCTTATTATATTCTAGAACCCTGCTGCTTTTACTAATTAGATATTTTTTTAAATTACAGTTTGCTTTGTTTATATATCTGTATTAAAAATAGGATGAAAATGATTAAAAACAGAAGATCAAGGTTAAAAATAAATCATTGAAGAAGAGGGTAAATGTCAAAAGACGATTGACGTTAATTATCCAAGCAAATTTCAAGAATTGATCAACAAACCGTCTTAGTAGACTAATATGATATACGACTGATAAATTCTATTACATTTTGATAAAGTTAGGTCCCAAATGAAAATATAGAAAAAAAAACTAATATGTAAAATAATCTTGAAGCCGACTAACCAAAGATTACAAAACCATTAGGTGCTAATGGTTTCTCATTATGCGAATAACATCAAGCAAGGTGATTGTCATAAATTCGCTCTAATTGTGTAGAACACTTTTAGATAACTTTGCAGAGGTCTTCGTTAATCTTCAGTACAGATGAGTACTGTGATTGGAAAATATAAAGAAGTTATCGCGCCTATAGTAACTGCATTGGGTCTTTCGTTAAATATATCTTTGTTAGTTATAATTCTGTGTAACAAAGATTTGAGAAATGTACAAAATAATGGACTAATCTGTCTCGCAGTTTCAGATGCTATTTCTTCTGCTTCTATAGTCTTTATTATGAAAGTTGGGAATGCTGATCACTTGTTGGATAATTATCTAAAATGCGTTATGGTCAATCAAGGTTTAATATTAACTTTATTAATATCAACTTTGTCGCTCTTCTACTTGTCAGTCGAAAGATTTATTGCCGTGACTCTTCCTTTTAAATATACTTCAATAGTTACTATGAAGTCTTCATATATCTCTATAATTATAATATGGGCTCTTAGTTTTTTTATATCAATTTTACCGATATTTAAATATTTTACCTTTGCTGAATTACGTAATAACTATAAAATAAGTTATTGTAATTTCTATACATATCAATCGGATCCTTATGTTTACCTATGGATGACTATTGTACTTTTTATCGCCCTGATGCAAGTTGTTCTATACATACCTACAATAAGAGAAGTTTTTCGTCAAAGATCCAATCATGGAATGAATTATTCCGATATAAAAGGAATTTTCCTTCTAATAATATTATTACTTTTCAATCAGGCTACATGGATTTATCAATGTAGTACTTATTTCAAAGTATTTAAATCTAATTTAAGAGATAGACTGAATCTAGTTGTATCTGACGAGCATTTGTTAATAGCACCAATGGTTCTACTATCATCTCCTCTTTTAAATCCTATTATCTATGGCTTTAGCAGAAAATCTATTCGTAGAGGATTGGTTGTGATAATGAGTAGAATTGGTCCTAAGAAAGTTGTTTCGCCTACATAACAATTGCAGCCCAATTCTGTAGTTTATTTGTTTATTTGTTTGTTTGTTTGTATGTTCGCTTGTTTGATTTTTTTCTAATATTTCATTTAAATATTATGATAATAGTATAATGTTATTTTGTGAGAAGTTTAAAAGAAACACAACTTATCAAATAGATTCTGAGGTATATTTATAAAGTTGTAAACTTATTTATATAAATATGTCAAGTTGAATCATAAACCTATGAGATGATAAGCTATTAATTATACTAAACGAATTAGTTGGTCTATAGAGGAGAGCAGAAGAGGATAAAATAAACACAAGATTGTAGTTTAAAATATTTAAGAGAGGGGAAGTAGGCTTATATAAAAAAAAAGTGGGTTAAGATATTCGTAACAACAAATAAGAAAACGAAAGAGTTACAATTAATGAATCTTAAATAATAGCATAAAAGAAATTATAAGTTATAGCTATACATTAGGCTTTTAATAAATAAATATAAATATGCAATATACTGTATAGGTATATTGATATATACTGGATATACAGTATATATATATATATATATATATATAATGTACCTGCTCGTTTGATTGTTGCTTTCATCGACTAGCCACAATTAAGATATTGTTTGATGTTGTCTAGATAGCATCTGTTGTTTCATCTCATGAATTATTTATGAAAGACTATTACTTATTACAGTATACTTTGCTATAAAGAACCACGAACATGTTTCTAAGTCGTTAAAAAGTCGATTATTTTTTCATTTAATATTCATTCTTACTTTTTGTTGATATCAATATAATTCTATTTTCGTAAAAAAACTCCTTGTAATACATGTAATTACATATTAAATAGTATAGATTTGTGTTAAGGCGTAAAAGATGATGTCAAAGTATCTATTCACATACCATGGACACGTCAAAGAGAACAAACGACAGCTCCGTATTAAAAGATAACGAAGGTTTTATTTCTTCAATTTTGACACCAGGTTTGCTAGGTTTGGCTGTATTTCTCAACATAGTACTTGGTATTTTAATTCTATTTCGAAAGAAACTACAAACTTTGCCAAACTATGGTTTATTTTCATTGTGTATGGCAGATGCTACATATGCTTTGGTAGGCTTTCCTACTTTGAATATTTTACCTCAACGAATATGGAATACTTCGTTCAGTATATGCATTTTCGTTCATCAAGTACTATTATGTTCAATTTCTGTTTCTATATTAAGTCTTTTGTATATGACGTTTGAGAGACTTGTAGCAGTAGTATTTCCCTTTCGATATTATCTTATATCCTCAACAAAGCGAGCATCAGCAATATTGGTGATTTGTTGGCTAGTGGGTATCTTTTTCAATGTCATACCAGTCATAACAAATGCCTTTGAGGATAGTTACTTTAACAAAAATACTTTCATGCCAGAACTGTGCAACTTTTTTACTTATCAAACATTTAAACAATCCCTTTCGTGGATATCATTATCCATATTTTGCCTTTCTCTAACAATAAGTATGTACATTCCTATAATATGTGTAATTCAAAAGAAGAAGAGATTTCATGGTGTTGATATTTCCAATTTTACTGTGGAACCATCATCAGCCGACTCGAAAGCAGTATATTTTTTAATAGTTATTCTTTTATATAATACAATAACATGGATAACACATATTGCAAACTTTTTTCGGTTAAGGTATCTAAATGTTAATGAAATTGCAAAACTTCTGAAAGAAGATCTGTCATTTGAACTTACTGGATCCTTTGTATTAACAACATCGTTATTCGATCCAATTGTATATGGTTATTCAAGAAAATCTGTTAGGCATGAAATTTACTTAGTTTTAAAAAGTTTTTATAAAAACATTAAAAGATCAAATAGAATAGAGATTATAAAGATTTAAAGTGATATGAGCGATATTGAAATTATATTTGAAAACTCATTA
This sequence comes from Dimorphilus gyrociliatus, assembly GCA_904063045.1. Lineage (NCBI taxonomy): Eukaryota > Metazoa > Annelida > Polychaeta > Dinophilidae > Dimorphilus > Dimorphilus gyrociliatus. The sequence goes on from CAJFCJ010000004.1 coordinate 149,113, forward strand.
ATATTGTATTTTTCAAATATTCATTACTCTTCTGTAACTTCAGTTGTTGTTGTAGATGTCTTTAATAATGAATATATTGTATAATCACACTACAAATACTTTTCGTATTGTCTGGAAATTGGGTCGAATCAATTTAAGGTTAGTTTAATCTTTAAAGAGTTTTCTTCTGAATGACGTACAAAGTAAAAAAAAACTCAATTATATATATATATATATATATATATATATACAGTATATCTTCTATAAAATAATAGGCCCACAATCTTAAATGCTCCACTTGATTAGTCGAGTAGAGAGGTTAATGAACGCTGAGAAAGAAATATCTACCAATCAAATATTAATAAATTAGCTATTAAATTCAACTTTCTCTTTTCAATTTCCTTATCCAGAGATACTGAAAAGAATGAAAAGAAAAGGGAATTTCGGTGTAAATTATACCAAAGGTTTTATAGGTTTTTACTTCGTAGTTTGTATAATCAATATAACTTCGATTCCTCTCCTAACAAACTCATTATCCTTCCTTTCCTTGCATGCACAATACTTATCACAAATATGTAGATATTTGTATGACATACTTTTAGACGGATATAGAATAATTATAGCTAAACTTAACGATTGTAATCTCATTGCGTAAACGGTGGCAAAAACAATAGGATCTCTATCGTTAAACCAAAGTCTGTTTATCTCAAGATATTTGAACCCAAGATTGTATTATAACTAAAATTTCCCCAAAGAAGAAGACGAATAAGAAGAACTTTAAAGGATAAGAAGATGTAAATTGTTACTCCTCTCCTCAATATATCTTAGAGTAAAAGAACGACCAGTAAAAAAGATACCAAATTGTTTATATTCACCGCGTCTATTCTTTACTTAATTCTCTCTTTCCTCTTCTTCCCCTCCTTCCTCTTTTTATTTTCTCTTGTCGTTTTCTTACTATATTTTTTATCGATCACAGCCACTTGCTATCAAGATATAGTCAAACATTACTCAATAAAATTTTACATGATTGATTATACTAAGGAAAAATAATAAAATTCAGTTTCATTTCAAGTTGCAAAGCTACACTACTTCAGTTTTTATAGGCCTAACTAAGCCAACGATTAAAGAATGATAGAATCTATTTTATTTCATCCAATAATTTCCGTAAGTGAAGAGTAAAACTACTTTAGGGTATTTTTTCGATTGAATTTATCATTGTATTCTTCGGAAAGGTTAGCTTTTTATTTATAAATGAATGCTATTACAATATTGCGGCTGCTTTTCTTTCCTTTTTCCTTTACAAAAAAAAGAAATAAAAAAAAGGATATCTAATGGATAAAGCTAAAGAATAGAAGAAAAGAGGACCAATGTGAAAAGGCGAAAAAAAATTATATGTTGCTGTGGATAAGAGAGCAGAGTGAAAGAAAGATTGACAGAGGGCAAGAGAGAGAGAGAGAGCAAGATGGTGGAGTCTATGACTTATAAAACTGAAATTGCATGCAGTATTTCTTTATCTTTATAATAAAAAGTGAGGGACAAATATGATAATCAACATAAATTAACACATGTTAATATTTGCACAAGTTACTGATCTCTCCATTCCATGGGGTGGAGGGACATTTGGTTCTCGCATTGTTGGAATTCCGTTTCTTGTAAAGAAATTGTCCCTTATCATACTAGATCTTGCGTGTGTTGGTCTTTTCAAGGCAAAGCATTCGTCCAATTTCCAACCATAATTCCAAGAGGAAGTGACGGGAAATTCATACTTCTTCTCAGGTATCTGTAATTTCCTCTCTTTTAGGTAGGATGCCCTTCCTTTTCCTTCTTTGGAGAATCCCTCGTAGAGTAGTCCTTTAACTTGCTCGCGAGGCTTATACATCATTTGGGAGGCATCTAGTCGATTTTCCGCCACGTATTTTTCCAATTCTTCTTTTTCTTTCTTAAATTTGGCAATAGCGAATTGTCTAGGATCAATTTGAGGTAATCCTTTTCCTCCAAAGGTTCCTCTGATTTGCATCTAACAGAAAATACATTTCAATTATTGATTATCAGGCGCGTGTTACGCTGAGTACAATTCAAATATATAACTCTTTTGGCGTTTTATTAATAAAACAATTAAGGGAAGATAATGTCTGCATTGAGCGATTCAGGCCTATTAATAAACAATATAGAGAAGCGTGTTTTAGGTGAAATTTTACTACCTCTGATTGATCTTTGGCTCCGCCAGCTCCTCGTTTCGTTTCTAAGTAATATTTCATTCTTGCATCACGCTCCCTCTCGTAACCTTCGGCAAAGAAGCTTTGGAGTCTGGTATCAGCAGGATAAGATCTACAAGCCATATTTGTTCCTAATACTTTCTGCTTGTTAGATAGCTAAATGAAAAGAAATCTTTTCTCTTCTTCCTAAAGTTGAAGTTAAAAGATAAACTTCGTTTCGTATCTAACCAAATTCGAATAAATATTCGAAAAATTATCAAAAAAAAAACAAAAAATAATTAACGACACAGTCTTGTTAGCTGTCACTAAGGACGATCGTCAACAAAGGCCAATACTCGGGAAGTTAGGCCTGCAACAATCTCTTTATACCGGTAGTCGGACTTTTAAACGCGTTATCGACAAATGTGTTTGAGATTATTGAACAATATAGGCTTATTTATTCTTTCGATCTATAATTTAGTTTTCAATAGGATAACGAAATACAAATTTTCTTTATATTTTTGCAATTTTTCCAAGTTATTCTTATTATGCAATTAATTAGTTTGTGAATAGGCCTATTTATTTATTAAATCGACATAAATGAATTAGAAATGACCTTCAGGTCAACTTTCACTTGAAGGTTATTTAAGCAATACATCATAAATGCCACAATTTTATCATGAATAATGATATTGTTCTAATAAATTGAGCTCTATTAAGAAATATTACGTAATTAGAGGCCAAATTTCCAGGAACATTTTTTTTATAGGATTTTTTTTTTTTTTCAAGTTTCCTTCTAGTATTTTGTTGTTTTTATACAAAGTGCTACTTTTAATAAAAAGAAGTTGTAGCATTCCTAGTACTAATCGTCTATGATATTTACAAGAGTATTATATTAGTTAGGCCTACGTTGGGTATTCGCCAATTTTACTATCATTCATCACGAAACAGTTAGGTAAGTGTTGAAAGATTTTTCAGATGATTTTGTTTTTGTTATATAAAAAAAATAAAAGTAAAATGTAAAGAATATCTAAAATTTTATTTATTTATTTATTTATATATCGTATTTGTTTCCTTAAAGATGGAAGAAGAAAGGAGAAGAATGAGAAAAAGTTGAAGATTTTCAATCAATAAAGGATAAGTGAAAATGCAGAAAAGATTCTTTATTGTTTCTTTTTTTTTATTTTTTCTTGCCAATATTTTGAATATTTTAATTTTTGCATTCATTTATATTATCTTCTCTTCTCTATGCGGGAAAATTGAGAAGAAAAGAATGAAGATACGAATGAGGGTAAAGAATAAAAAGTACAAGGAAATACATATGTAGTATTAGAGAGCTTTAGGGAATTAAGTGGATATGCAGGATGTTTATTAAATATTTAGCGGGTGGTTTTGTTTATATAATAGAATCTTTGTTTTTCAAACCAAGTACAATGAAATTCAGTAAGAAAAACAAAAGATAAAAATATATGTATATGTATTTTGTAACAACGCCACCTAGTTTTGGTTGTTGTTATATAAATCAGTCTTATTATCAAAACCTAGCTTTTAAGTGACTCGACCTTCGAGCTTGAGGGTAAACGAAGCAAACTACTATCCTACTTTAGGATTGTTAAATCTAGATATATATATATATATATATAAGTAAGACTTTCACGAAAAAAGTAAAAAGTTGGTATTAAAAAGTCTAAGTGCATTGTGTGAAAATATTTAAGTGATTCTGTTTAAACTCCTATTAATTGACATTGGAATTTTTTTCTCTCCTTATTTTATTTTACTTCTCATTTATTTTTGTCTGGCCTTGACTGCTCTGCATTTTCTTTTCATCCTAGCTCCCACTCCTGCAGCCTCATCGTCCTCATTTTTAAGTTTGACATGAATCAGACGTCGGAGGAGCAACGAATCATTAGGATCACTTTTATATCTCTCTTCTGCATCGTTAACGTCGTCGCTAATCTAACTCTACTGATAACAATTGCTGCTTATAGAAGACTTCGTTCTATATCCAACTATATCATCTTAAATTTGATAATTGCTGATTTATTGGTTGGTTTTCTCATTCTGCCTAGCTGGAACTATTCTTTCTGGTTTGGTAATATGAATGCTAAAGTATGTAAGTTTATAGCTGCTGTTACCCATTTACATTTTCTAGAGACACTACTGACTATGGCCCTAATAGCAGTGGATAGATGCATATGCATATCTTGTACTTTCGAATATACAAAGCTGGAGAGTGATTCTAAGTCAAAAATTTAATTTTCTCTATTCTTCCAACCGATTATCTCACTTTTCCTATTAATCTTCTTACCTCAATCTATCTAAATTGAAGAAATTATCATCATTTTTACAACCTTTCTATACTCCTCTTTATTTTAAATTTAATTACAGAGTGGTAAAACCTTTAAGTATTGCTTATCTTATCTTTTTTATTGAAAACAACCTTTGAAAGGGTGGGATTATTATTGTAGCTGGTGAAAAAAATTCTAATCAATTGCAGTAGAAAAATTAAGGATCAAAGTAGGCGATGATAATTCTCCTCTTTGCTTCGCATCTTCTTAATTTATCTATTAAAGATTTTCGTAGAAAAAATATTTTAAATAATTTAAATGACTTTATCCCTTAAGGAAAAAAAGAACGAGATAGAGAAAAGAAGAAAAAAAGATCTTATGTAAAGAGAGACTAGTATAATAAAACAAATCTTCCAATCGACTTCCCCAGTGACATCGGGATACTATTGTCATAACCTTTCATTTACGATTGGTCCTCTGAACGATAATATGATTAGATAAAGTAGAATAATACGTAGGGATGATATATTTTATAATAAATGTTTTTTATAAATTTTGCACGACTTTTTCAAGTACAATTTTATGAAATGTTGAATGTTTTTCATATAATTTTTGCAACTGTGAACAAAAGCAAAACTACAATATACTGTATAGACGAATTCATTCGTTGTTTTAAGGGGTAAAAAGAACATATAAGAAGCATATCTAGTGACTTTAAGAGTCTTATTATTCAAGTAAATTAATCTATTATTTATTAAAATGATATTTCGTCTCTAAACATTTCGTAAATAGAGGGAAAGTAAACAGTACAAATATGAATAAATTATAAACTTCTTGAGATATTTTTACACTGAAATAAAACTGGAATCACCCTCCAGGTAACTAGACGTCGAATATGTTTTGCAATAGTTTGTTCATGGGTTTTAACAATCTTTCTCTCTGGTATTACTCACGATTGTTATGGAATGGATGATATTTTTCTCGTTTGTTCAATGGACGTAATATCCTGTAAGAATTATGGTATTGTCATCATATCAATGTGCATTATACCAATAAGCTTATTAATTATAATAAGCTATATCATAGTTTTGAGAATTGCTCTAAAACAGGCAAAGAACATCGAGAAAACCTTACTTCAATCAAAAGAATTTAGACAAATAAAAAATGGCTTATTCCGTAGATCTTTTAGTAGCCATAGTCAAAAAGGCTTAAGGACAGTTTCCATAATTATAGGATTGTTTCTAGTTTGTTGGCTTCCGCATATTTTATCATTTACTTATATATTGATATTCAAAGAGAGGTTGCCGAATAGCATGGATCTTGTTATCCTCTTTTTATCATTTTCCAATTCTATAGCAAATCCTTTGGTATGCGTTCTAACCAATACTGCTGTAAGGAGTGCGTTACTGAGAAGATTCAATCCTCAACTACCGAATGAGAGAGTTAGTGCTGTCTCAATTCGCGGCCCGGAAGTTCAAGAAACAGTGAATTTATAACTTTTCAACTTAGTTAACATTCGCCATTCCTCTGAAATCATATAACGAAATACAAACACTCAATGAAGTTAAGTTAGCTCATTCAATTGTACTCTTATGGAATTTTCTTATCTCAATTAAAGTCAGGTAAAAAATGAGTTATGGAAGCTGATTACTTCATTTAGGCTAACAGCTACTGTTACACAATTGCTATTTTCTTTGGGAACAAAAAATACAAAAGAACTCTTCATCTTAATAAAAAGTATATGTTCAACTGTTTTTGTGAAAATTTAACATCAACGACTTTTGGTGAGATTTAATCTTGGAAGTATTTTGAAAAAGTTAATAGATATATACTTTCTTGTTTTTACTTGAACTAAACATTTGTTACATCAATTATTACTGAATAAATGATATATTTTAGTTCATTTCAGATCTTGAAAACATCTATTGTGTTTAATTTTAAAATCTTATTACAACATGTATCTCTTGTATTTACGCAAGATTTTATAAAATTAAATCAATTTGTAAAATGTTAAATTCTTATTCTCCTTTGTTTTCATTCGTGTGTTTCATTACATCAGGTAGCTCAGGCGGTTCCGAATAAGATTCAACTGCAACTTCTTCAAAATCTCCGTTTTCTTTCATATAAACTACACCTAATTTTGCAGGCTGCTGAGCCTTGGCAACTGTTGCAGTGAGTCCACTATCAGATAACGTTTTGCCATCTTCTAGTTCGGTTTTTTGGGCGTCTTTCGTTAAGTCAAAGAGTTTCATGTGTTCAGCTGACTTTCCAGTAATACCCGATATCATATTCTTTAGGTCACTCACTCTATCATTCTCTTTAGCATCGACAAAGATGCTCATTTTATGACGGCGGATCACGAAAAATACATCCTGTTAAAATTTAAATGACAAGTTACCAATAAAAGACATTTTATAGAAACCTAATGACTAAAAATGTACAGAAAAAAATCCGGCATTTTCAACGAAATTTTACAATTCATTGTAATTTTTTTGCGCTTCAAAATTACTTGGTTTTTTCTCCCTATCCAGCAGATTTTTTTAGTTATATTAGGAAAAATATATCTTATACTTATTATAAAAGTTAAATTCAAAACTATATGGGAAATGTCCCACTTACTCAAATAGAAAACAGGAAAACTTACCATTTTACCGTTTCTAACAAAATCCGGAAGCTGAATTAGACACTTCCGCTATAAAGTTACTTTCGTATCTGATATTTTTTTCGATATTCTTCCTTATTTAATCTTTATATATTTAAAATATGATAAATAACGGGAAGAAAATTTACAAAAAATATTAGCCGTTGTAACGATATTATAATATTTTGTGATATTCTGGTTGAATATACCAACTCATATAATCGAATCCAATAGAAAAGAAAGCTTGCTAGAATTTTCACTTTCGCTATGCCTCTTTTGTCATTTCGCTTGCGCCGTTTTACGAAACAATACAAAACTCCTATTTGAAAAGTAAAAAAACTGTAATTGACATTCTTTATAAAGAATAAAAACTTGAAACAATACATGTTTATAAAGTTTTTTTACTATATGTATATTTTTAATTGACCAATCTGATTTAAAAAGTTGAACTTTTTGCTTAAAAAAAGACCTCTAATCGCAAGATGAGGGAGGGTGCTCTAGAACAATATCAACTAATCCAAATTCCACAGCTTCCGTGGGTGAATAATACCTATCTCTTTCCATAACATCTTCAATTTTGTCTAACTCTTTTCCCGTATGTTTTACGTATATGTTATTTATCTGTCTCTTCATTTTGATAATTTCTTCTGCTTGAATTTGAATATCGGTGGCCTGACCCTGAGCAGCACCGGATGGTTGGTGAACCATTACTCTTGAATTGGGTAGACAGTATCTCATACCTTTGATAAAAAAAATTATTTCACCATTACGCTTGCAGACTTAAATAAAACACATTTACAACCTTTTTCGCCGGCAGTTAAAAGTAGAGATCCCATACTGCAAGCTTGTCCAACACACCAAGTAGAAACTGGAGGTAAGACGTACTGCATAGTATCGTAAATTGCCAAACCAGCTGTGACTGAACCTCCTGGACTATTTATGTACATATGTATCGGCTTCTTATTACTTTCGGCTTGCAAAAAGAGCAATTGTGCCACAACCACGCTTGATAGTGAATCGTCTATTGGTCCCATTAAGCAAATTATTCTATCTTTTAACAAGCGGGAGTAGATATCGTAAGATCTTTCTCCTCGTCCAGTTTGTTCGATAACAAATGGCACCAGAGGTTTAGAGCAATTGGAACTTGTATGGAACAACAATCCATTTACTTTAGTTACTTTAGGCTATGGGAACATTTTAATTTGAATTGCTTAGACCTTTAATCTTTAAGATGAACATATTTGAAAACTAACTATTTGACGTAGAATACGTAACATTGTCAAGGATAAAAGTTTGTTACTAGTTTACAGTCGACTAGCAGACGATAAGTGTAGAAATGTTTCGCTGTTTAAGAAAAATATAACTGGTAATAAACTTTCTTACAGAAAAGTCTAATTTTTATTATTTGTACAAATTTATTCAATTACTTAACAGCTGTATTAAAAAAATATAATTTTATTTTATGGTAACACGACAAAAGTGATTAATAATATTCTACTCGAAAGAATCCTAGTAAAAGCGCTATCATATTATCTATAATTTTCGTTGCCCAAATGTTTTATTTCCGTCAACAGTGTAATAGTGTCATCATAAATATTTGTTAATTTTTAGTACTAATAATAAATAAATTCACATATAAATGAGTTTCAGTTAACCAATCAGAATTGACCACGTTGGTTAATTTTTTACCACGTGATTAGTGACTCATTGTTCCTGGGATAAACAATGTGCTAAGCAATAATTTCGACGATTTTCTAATTTTAGCGTGATTTATCACAGCTTAATTATTTAAAAACCATAACTAACAACAAACGTGATGACTTCTACGCAGAAAACAATTATGGTCAAGCCTCAAGTTGTTAAACGCCCCATTGTTGAAGTGATCGGAGGCTATCACGCGGCAGCGGACACTCTCGCCCATCAAGATTATATTCTCGATCAAGATGAGATCAATAGCGGAAACCCTAGTAAAAAACGCCGAAGGTTAACCTATCTAAGCCCAGAAGAGAGATTATTAAGGAGAAAGTTGAAAAATCGAGTTGCTGCGCAAATAGCCAGAGATAAGAAGAAGGCAAAAATGTCTGAGTTAGAAGAAATGATAGCCAAGTTAGAAGAGCAGAATCGCAAGTTACAAAGTGAAAATTATAATCTAAAGAAAGAAGTTAAAGCTGCTAACGAAGAAAAGGAGCAATTGAAATGTCAAATGGGTGGTACTATTACCAGAAGATGTAAGGATGAGATCACCGAGTCAGCTGAACTCATTTTTCCTCTGCCGAAGGAAAGATCTCTTCCTCTTCTTCAGCTAATAGCTCACTTATTCACGACGATCATGACAGTCAACCTGATCTGCTGCAGCAGCTCATTGATCAAATCGAAATCATTCCAGATGAAGATGTCGGAGCAAGAAAGACAGCTGAGTTGGATCACAAATACAGCAAGATTAGATCTGAACCTTCAGTTTCAGCTACTCAAGTCGAAGACCTGACATTAGAGGAAAGCTTACAAGAATTACAGAAAATCGGATTGAAGTTACTGCAAGATGATGATAATGTTACGTCTGTTCCCTCTCCCCAATCAATAGGATCTAATGATCTCTCGTCGGACGACTCTGGATTTTTAAGTGATCAGTTTCTGGATAGTAATTTCACAGATGTTGACTCATACCTTCCCGAACTCTTTCCTGTATTGTCATGAATATTTTTTTCTTTGTTGTTTATTTTTTGCATGTATTGTATATTTTCAAAGCAAAACTAATATAATAGACGTAAAATTTTCATCATCTACAAATCGCAAAATTGTTTTGCTCCTTTACATGACCAGGAAGTTTTCCAAACTGCATGATTAGTATGCTCGGTTACATATAATTCGCTGGAATCTGGCTTGAAGTGAACGTTGCTTACCCTTTCAAAGGGTAGACGTAATCTTTTCTCTAGAATACCTTCCTTGTTGAAAACTTCAATAAATCCTGCTCCCCAGTTAGCGACGAGTAGTTTTCCATCACTATCCCAGTCCATACCATCAGGTCCCCCTAAGTGATTTCCGGGAACTTTACCCCATTCCTTCCTTTTTCCAATATTGCCATTGTCCTGGATTTCGTAAGACCACAACGTTTTCGTTCCAGTTTCAGCTACAATAACGAATTCTGGTGTCCCTTTACTTGAATGACTTACCGCAATACCATTGGGGAAAGCAAGTCCTTCATCAAATTTGATTATTTCTTTAGATTTGGTATTCAAACGGTACACTGATCCAAATTTGAAAGGTGATCCATCATTTTTATCTATCGATCTTTCGTAGGGGTTGGGTGCAATCTTTCCCGCGGGGGCCGTTATCCACAAAAAACCATTATAATCAAAAATCAAGTCATTGCATCCCTGCATTGTTTCGCCATCTTTATCTGTTTTACAATATTGTTCAAAAGTTTTGGAATTGATATCAATTCTTAAGAGGCCAAGGCGCATATCAGAAACCCATAGATACCCTTCCTGGTCAATTTGGCATCCTGCTGGAACTCCTCCATATCCATCAACATTTGGTGTGCAAATAACGCTTTGCTGTAAAATTTTCATCATTAGCTAAAGATATAGCAAAAATAATCTGCCTACTTCTCCATTAGCAAGGTTTATTTCTACAATCTGGCCTGCATGTTGATCATCAACCATACGTTCAGGACTTACAGCAAAAAATCGACCTTGGGGGGTGAATATCGGCCCCTCAGCTCCTGGTAGCAAATCGGTAAGTTTTGTGAATTCAGCTTCAACGATGGGCGTTTCATTCATATTGTTATTGATTTAAATCCTGGCACAATACTAAGAACAAAACGTATAATCTGGGAGGAGTTTCAAATACAAATTATTCAATTTTTCTTATGAATTGAATAGTATCCACATTAATTCAATTTTTTTTCTAATTTATATCACAACAAACACGGATAACCGTAATACAGAATATTTTTCAGGTATTTAAATATTAATTAGGCTATTAAATCCCAATGGAAAGTAGGCGTCGAATTTTTTCATCAATAATAAGTTTTGATACTTAGGTATTACAAATATTAAAAATACTATCACAATATAATCCGTTGAGATAAGACAAAGCCATAAGCAGCTTTACACCTATATAATAATCGGTTTTTTTAAAGCTAGAAAGTGTTGTAAAACATTTGAAGAGAATAAAATCGATACTTTTCCTATCATTTACTAATACAATACGATTGAAGATACTGATTTGGCAACTGTTGGTTTGTTGGTTCGTTCATTGTTTATCTAAGGTATGATAGTCCTCAAAATTTATTGAGATTATTTGAGAGAAAGGTAATCAATATGTAATTGACATATTTTTCCAAGTGTATTTATTTGGTGTTTCTTATTATTTTAATTGAATTGATTATCGAGATTGTGTAGACTATAAGAAGAAAAAATGAGGGATTAGTTGCACTCAATGTAGTATTTGTTTTTACTTTTTGGTTATGTTTCTTTTCCTGAAGGAGTTAGTTTATTGATTATTTGTCAGGTATTACTGAAATATATCTTATCGTTTCAGCTATCTAAAAAATGTGAATAGTTTAAAACTTTGAAAAAGTTAGCTTTTTAGGCTCATTCGATTGAATGACAGTATAATGAAACATTTTTATTTTCTACAACAATGGTCTTTCGAATTACTAAACATTTATCTATGATTATTTACTCACTACAGAAAGCCCTTACAATCAGTCAGTTTGTCGTCTGATACAGCACGTGATCTAGTATCATGTGATAAATTGAAACTGGTAAACACGGTAGCAGACGAAACAAAATGTCGTCTCTAGTAGGTCGCGGTAGTCGTAACTTTAAAAGATTTCGACGGAGTAAGTGTTTAATTACTTTTAAACTGTATGTGATATAGTGAAAAAAAATTTAAATAACCAGATCGACGCGACAGTTCAGAAGATTATGTATCATTGGATTATAAACGACGTAAGATATAAAATTGAATTGCAATTAACCCGAAAATTGGTACATGAATCGATCTGAGAATAAGTTTTTATTTTTTAAACATAATCACAACTTGATGATTTTAATAGATTATTACTTATATGAATAAAAATGGATTTTAAACGGCGTTCTCAAATCGACGCTTTGTACCGCCTGACCTCTGTTTTGGTTGGGTACGAATCGATGGTTAGTTTATATATATATAGTTCGTTTTTTTATTCCAGCACCGATAGAGAATATAAGAGAACTTTTAGAGTCTATAGTTAAACCAAATACCGGCAAAGTTAAGAAATTGGGAAGTTTAAATGCTTTGGCAAGATTTATTGCAAGATTACCTGTTTACGCTTGTTTGGGATATTCTTTGCATGATATATTAACATGGTTAATATTTTTTTCCATATATTTTCTGATGCTACATAAAATATATATATATATATATATTTGATATTCGATTGCTTTAAGAATGCTTTAGGCAAACGGTTCGACCGTGCAAAGCAAATTTAAAGGAAACTAACTATCTTACGGGCTTGTTTCTGGTCGGATATTACCTAACAGATTCGTCTAATAGATTTTACTTTACTTGAATTAAAAATTTCTATAAACTAATTTTATTTATATTATATTCCATCTTTGATTGTTACAGCCTGCAGGTGGCACTATGTCAAGATTCGAAAGAAGTTCGAACAGCATGTCTTAGGGCAATAAGATTCCTATGCCGTAATCCAGAGACAGTATATGTCATAATGGAATTAAATATAGACTTTTTAATAGTACGCAGTTTAGACATTTGTCTTGATAATGATATGGAAAGAATGCACGCTTTAAGGCTTATAAGGAAGATTATGCTTACCGCTCCAACATCTATGCCTTCGTCCTTTGTCCGTTGCCTAATATCTATTGCTAATTACGAGGGTGTGCCAAGCCAAAATCGGGACAAATTTATAAATGTGTGCTTAGCGACAGTGTGTGAATTATGCTATTTAAATTCTCAATTAGCAGCTTCTCATTACGCAATCGGGACTATCCTTAAAGCTGCACTAGATTGTACTGATCCTTCGCGGAATGAGGCACTTATTTCGACTGTCCTCTACTTATTAAATAGGCCTTCTACTCGCAAGTTCATAATGAATGATGTTGATTTGGAATTTTTACTCGCAGCATTCACGGATCATACTGTTGCTGGATCTAGTCAAAACGAGCATTTAGGGTGAATATTTTGAAAACATATGCATTTTCACAGATTTATAATCTCTGTTTTATAGGGATTCTTGGGATAATCGCTTTAATGGCAGCAAATTAGCGATTTGTACTATTTTCAAGTCATGGCCAGGCTTAGTTAGATTATGTCGGCCAAATGGGTCAGGTTTACAATCTTTATTAGGAGTGCTAAGATTACCACTATCAGGAGTTCGCAAAGAAATAATTGATATTCTTTTTGATGTCTTCCGCCTGCAAACGCCTATATGGACGCCAGATTTTTCAATTGCACTATCCAGTATTGATAGTTCGGCTACTAAAGAAACTTGGAAATTATCAGAGGGATTCGTCGGCGAAGAAGGAAAAGCAATACTCCCCCATTTAGCAAAAACTAGACCTAATCTAGTTGATAATCACGTTGCAGCCCTTTTGGTAGCCTTTTTAAAGTCAGGTTTATTAGAGGTAATGGAAACTTGGCGTATTTGGAAAGGTTTTGTCCGTTTTAATTAAGTTTTAATTTTTCAGACTTTGGTAGTGGTCATTACGACCAGTAAGGATGAAGTATCTGTCCGAGCAACCATTCTGTTGGGTCAAATTTTACATTTAGCTAATTCCTTATTACCTGTTGAAATTGCTCAATATAGTCATTGTTTACCAACACTTGTGAAAATGACGTCATCTCCAGACGTTGATCCACAACAAAGGGACCGGGCCAATAGGGCCGTTAAATGTTTAGATCGATTACATTCTATGAAGAGACGGGGACCAGTTCCATACAGCCTTTATTTAGATGCTATTGTACAAAGATCATCTGAAGGATACGAACAAATGTATAAGCCTTTGCACTTGAACACCGAAAAATTGTTATTTTGCGTAGATAAAAATGCTGATCATGACGTTATTAGCCAAGCAATAAGAGAAAGCGGTGTCTTGTCCTACAAGGAAGTGGTCAGTTGGAATTGGCACATAATATGTTCAATTTTAAAATGGCCAGATGAGGAATTGAGGAAATTAGAGGATGAAGCCAATAAAAAGTTCATAAGAAGGATTGTTAATTTTTTTAAACCAACCTCTCGCCAATTTTCAACAATCAGTTACTTTTACGAAGGGGGAAGAACGTTAGCTCTAGCCGGTTGTCATTTAGTTGATTTTCTATTGGATTGCGATGAATTGGAAGGTAGAAGATTCGCTGAAGATTGGTTAGACGATATTGCAGCTTGTATCGAGGAGATAAAAGTTCCCAGAGCAACTGCAAATTTACTTTTTTCACCAGATAATGTTCGAAAAAATTTAAGTCAATATTATTTTCTATTTATTGGACGATTTTCCGCAAGTTTAAAAGGAGAGAAATTACTTAAAGAACAAGGAGTTTTTCATTGTTTATTGGATTTAATGACAATTTCTCAGCACGATACCTACGTTAAATTAATAGTTTCAACTCTCGATTATTCTAGAGATGGCTTTACTAGAGTCATTTTGTCCAGAGGATTAACAGCTACATCTGAATCAGCAAGATTATATATAACAACATTTATGAGAGTTTTGCTAAGAGCACGTTCGCCATTTTTTAGTAGTTGGGGTATAGAGAAACTCGTTCAGCAATTATGCGATCAAAGTAAACCAGTTGTTATGGAGGCCCTTAGCGTTTTAAATGAGGCTTGTGAAGAACAAGTGAACATTAATAATCTTGTTTCTCATAAACCAGCCGTGTTACATTTAGGGGCCAAAGGAGAATTACTGCTCGCAAGATTTTTATCTGTTCCTGCTGGCTTTCAATATCTTAGTGAAATGAATTACGTACAAAACGAACTAGATAAATGGCATGCAAACTTCAACTTAAAGTATGTTCATATCGTTGAAGAGTGTTTGAATGATGCTTTAATGGTATTTGAAAAGGGACCAGATGGAACTTTCGCTAGGCGGAGCCAAAGAAGAAAGCCAAGAATGGACGCGTACGTTCCCGTTCATTTATATGGGGAATTGGTTCAGCATAAAGTGGGGTTTGACCTTTTGAATAGACAATCATATATAAGAGACTATTTTAGTGCTGTCAGAAGAGGTTGCGTTGATAGTGAAGATGAAATACTTCGCTTAAAGGCATCACTATGGGTCGTTGGTCATATATGCACGTCTGTCTGGGGTGTAAATATTGTTAAGACACAAGGAAGCGTTTCCGATATTGTAAGACTTGCAGAAGAATGTCCCGTTTATTCTGTTCGTGGAACTGCTTTCTATGTTTTAGGTTTAGTTGGTTCAACTTCAAAAGGTGCCATGCTATTGCAATTGGAAAATTGGTTAACTGTAAGACATAAGGGTTCAGATGTTTGGCCCGTTGTCGAGAAACGGCCTAGAGCAATTCTTGAAAGTCACGGCGATGACCGTTCAGTTAGTAGTCTAAGTGTTTGCTCAGAGAAATCTGGTATAAGCGTTGAACAAACTCCAATACCAAATTTAGAAGAAAAGTTAGAAAAGAAGAGAACTGAGCGAGATTCGGGCCATGGATCGTCTAAACCAGCTTCGTTTTATTTGGATACAGAGCAACACAGCCATAGCGTTCCTGTGGAAGTTAAAATATTAGAAAGTTCTCCAACAACAGAGTTACCTAATCGCGGTAGCGCTCCTGCAGCCCCTTCCCTATCTCATAATACATCAGGTTTTTCATCTCAAGATGAATCGCCCAATCTTTCTCCTCAGGCATCCTTTATTAAACATAGAACAAAGAAAAAGATTGTGCATTCACCGGAAAACGATGAAGAAGGCTATGCAACAATCCGTCAACTACGTCAATTGCGTTCATCGTTTGATATACAAGACTCTAATTCGAGTTCACCTTTATTCTGGGATGATATGAACCCTTTGGTATCTGACGTTCGAACAAAAAGATTAAGGTATTTAATAAGTATACTTAAAATTTTAATCAGCAAATAAAAGATATTTAATCATAACTAAGGACTGGATTTCTAAAAAAAGAACATAGTATTCTCCTCAGAGAATACAGAATAAATATTAATTTAAGCACTAGAGAGAGTAGAATTCCAGTCTATATTTATATAAGTTACACCTTCATGTTGATTGTGAAAAAAAACAAGCTAAACTGATTCAGATCGCCTGTTCGATCGCGCTCAACAAATTCGTTCACAGCTCGAAAATTGATTTCAAGTATAAGAAAGAGTAGTTTATTATCATGGTTGGTGCAGTTTGAAGATTCTCCTCTAACACCCAGCCGCTTTTTTTCGTTTCTTTTTTTTTAAATTCTGTTATGAGCTTAATTTAGTAAGCTTTATTATTTTACTAACTGATCAAATGTTCCTTATCTATCCCAATTATTTTCGTTATCAAATTGCTTAGTCCTCGTAGTTGTATTTCTTGTAGTTTCATTCTCTAGTGCATGAATAGTTTTGGTCTTAAGATCTGCTTCTTTTTTTTTAATTTGTATTATTTTTTGAATATCAACATATCATTAATTGCTTTTTTAATCCTGTTTATCAACAAATATAGTTCAGGAGGATTACCGAGCGCTGCTGTTAGTGTTACTTCGTTTGATATAGACGTCCCTCATAATTATTCGCAGACAACTCTTGATACGAATGTTAGAACCAATTCCTCTACGACATCCGGTAGGGCCGAATATATTGGAATCGCTCTACCAGCAGAGATTAACCTGTTATTGGAAAGTGACGACCCTCCGCGAAATGAAGAAACACATTATCCTAATGGAAAAACGATTGCTGATGCATCAGCCGAAATTCATAAACATCAAGAAAAATTTTGCCTGGAATGTTTAGGGGAGCCGAAGGAGGATACAATATATAATATAACAAATTCAACTCAAATGAATGAAGAAACTCCTGAAGGACGATTTTTAATAAGGAAAGAGTGCTTACGATTAATTGTCAATTTAAGTAGTTCCGTTGGTGCCAAAAAAGTTTCAGAACCGGGACTTTTACAGTAAGTAGTTTATTATTGAGATTTTTGATGCAATTATTGCTAAATTATTAAAACTTTATAGATTAAAACAAAAATTTAAATCAACGTTTGAGAATGCTTGCTTATTCTCTGATGTTTGCTATCTGTTGGCAAACTATAATTATAGAATAAATGCTCGTCGTTTCATACAAGAATTATTTCAAGATGTAAAATGTGACTTCCTCCTAAAACGGGCCCAGAAAATTCTTGGTTTACACACCTCTGCACAAAGATCTGATTCGTTGTCTTCTAGAGAGTTTGTTCTGGTCGAAAATAGAGAAGAATCAAATGTATAATGTTGGTTTGCTCAAGTGATTAAAAGAAACTATGCACTTTATCGGTGCTTGTGATAATTGTTTGTTGTTGCACAAAATTGCATTTATTATACAAGTACTATAAATAGGACGTCGTACACTATCTGACTTCCGCTAGCGCCGTCTGTGTTTAATAGAGTCGTAAAGGCAATAATTAAAAGATAAAATATACAGTATTAACTGACTCCATCAAAAACAGGCTGGTTTAAGATCAACGTTTTGTGATCATTTTGTCGTGCATGATGAACTCTTGAATAATTTTGCGTGCTAAAATTGGCGCTGAGAGATCAAACATTTGATGAACGACACTTGTCTATGGGAAGTTAGAAACAAAAAAATACAGTCTTTCTATATCATCCAATAATAATAATAAACGTATAAAAAATATAATAAACGACTATATACAAAACAGTACTTTCATGGATTGTTTGGTACTTCAATCACGCGAATTTCTGTATTTATGGGTTTTATCTTGCTTTCTTTTTTTGGTATAGATTCAATAACGATTTGTTGAATTTCTTTACGTTCCTCTTGGCGTTCTTTTCTAGGTGTTCTTTTAAATTGCTTCGGCGCATTTTCAACTTGAATTTCGATTCCTGTACCTACAGTAACGTCCTCTAAAACAATTGTACTTTCATTAGCTGGTTTTTCAGAATTTTCCATTTTCCTTTTTGGAGGTCTCCCTCTTTTAGCAGGTAAATAACCAGTTACCCACGATTGATTATTGTCTACTTTTGTCGTTTCTTCACTTTTTCTCATATCTTTAAGCATTCTCTCATGTTCTGCCATTTCCATATCTGCTATTGTTAACGTTTGTTTTTCTACTTTCTTTTCAATATCTTCTAAGTATTGATCGAGGCCCCCCTCAGGCTCCGCATCTGTTTGAGGATCATAATGCATAATTTCTTTTTCAATTTCTGCGTAATTAGGTAAAGGTAATGTCTTTAAGTTTCTTTTCTCGTCAGGCAGTCGGGCCCCGCACTCATACGCTTCGTTAGACAGATAGTACATCCAAGGTGAGCAAAACACTCTTCGACATTCTATCGGATCAACTGGACTTGGTCTATATAAAAGTCCAGAAAGCATTGAAGTTGTATTTTCAGAATAAGAAACATTTGAATTGACTCGTTGAATTGTTGTTGTTTTTGAACCTCTTGGACGTCCTGGTCCACGAATACCTGACTGTAATGATCCCCTTTCTGTTCTAGTTATAAATTCTGATCGTTGCATGTTTCTGAAAGCAAAAATTCATAAATTTAAAACATATCCGAAAGGATGAGAGAGAATTTCCAAAGAAAGTTTGATAATCCATTAGGTTTTTTCTACCTTCACTCAAATTACATTAAAAAACATAAATATTTCAGAGTATTGATAATATGTTTGCACCTATATGCAAATTAAACAACTTACTTAAATTTAGGATGATTCTTGTGTTTCGCTTGAACATGATCGTACAGTTGTGATGGTGCGGTGAACAGTAACTCAAAACAGAAAGGGCAAGAGTACAAGACGACTTCTTTAGTTTTATTGTTTCCCTTCAAGGACATAATATCTCCATCGACTTCTATCCGTTTTTTCATACCAGGAACAGTCATATATGTCTTTTTACCATCAATTTCTTCAACAGTTGCTGAATTTGTTATTTCAGTTGGATTTCTAAGATTTTTTTCAGAACTGGTATTTGCAACATTTGAGAACTCATATTGCAGATTATCAGCTGCTGCATTTGCTTCTGATTCCCCAGCTATAGGTTTTGTTTGGTCTTTATTTTCATGAACAATTGCCCCATATTTAGTTAATTCAGCGAAGTTATTTAAACCACTATTTAACAATGCAATAACAACCTCTTGATTCTGAACTGGACATTCGACGACTACTTCTTTATTTCCATAATCTACTAGAAGGTTAACTTTTTCTGAACTGTCACAAACAGAATTATTTTGGGTTTCTTCATGAACATGATCCTTATATGGTGAATCATCGTCAAGAATTAGTGTAATAGCTTGATTCCCTTTTCCCACTGACTGTGCGACTGCTTGGCAAGCTTCCATCGCTTGGTTAACATCCATATCAAGAGCAAGAGCTAACTGAAATTGTGTTCCATCTGAAGTGCTAAATGTTAATTTATTCGTTTTCTCTTCAGGCACATTTTGCAAGTCCTCATTGCTATTTTGCAGCCCCTGTAATATTAACATCATAGCAATACACTCATTAGTATCGCGATTATAAATCACAAAGAAAACCCCTTAAAAAATTTTACTTCCTTTTAAGAGATATAAATCGTATATTTCACGAGATTTAACTTCTATGGTTATTTAAATGATTTATAACTAGATAATGTCTGAAAAGCAATACCTCTTTAAGAGTGCCTGAGCCGTTCCTTTCCATAGTCAGAATTGTTGATTTTCTGGAAAAAAATATTTCATATCAGTGTGAAAACTAGTTTTAGAAAGTTCAAACCCTTTATTTTATCATGAACTAAAGGACTACTACTAGAATTTATCTTAAAAAAACATTAAGGTTTACACACGAATATAAAGAACACAGTGGATTAAATACAGTTTTCAGTTATATCATATTAAAAATGATTTAAACTTAATGTGATTAAATACGTTAATATCTCTATACTTCCTTTGTGAAACTGACCTATAACATTTATGGTATTTCTTTAAGGGTCGTTTATAGGCAATTAATAGACCCAAAAGTTATTAGGCGAATCCAAAATGTAGAAATTTTCCAAGCATGAATTATTTCAGAGAAACTAGAGCTCTAAAAATTCCAAGAATTAAGT
The DNA here is from genome assembly GCA_904063045.1 of Dimorphilus gyrociliatus. Classification (NCBI taxonomy): domain Eukaryota; kingdom Metazoa; phylum Annelida; class Polychaeta; family Dinophilidae; genus Dimorphilus; species Dimorphilus gyrociliatus. The sequence goes on from CAJFCJ010000004.1 coordinate 169,457, forward strand.
AAAATATTAAACAAATTATCTTCTTTTTTGAAAAGATTTTCTAGTTTCCTAAGTTAACAAGTAAATTTTAATAAATTTAACCTAAAATATCAGCTCCCAAAATGGAGGATCTTATCTGTTAATTTGGTGAAGGAGGACTCTTTAGCAATAATAAAAAAACTTAATTTTTCATTTTGTAAATTTGACGCTAATACAAATTGGAAAATTAAATTGACTAGGTTTTTATTTCTACCTACTGTTAAATCTAGAAAAAAAATAACAGAAGTATTGATAGTAACCACCCCGAACTCTTGAAATGAAATCGTCCGAACGCTTATTAATGAGGTTTCGTATTCCTGATTGAAAGTATGCAGATCAAGAACGGTAATGAACAATGACAGGAAATAAAAACTAACCGGTTATACTACCCATTTTGTTACAACCAATGAGCATTGAGCTGCTGACCTATGTGACCCGAAAATATTTACTAATACGCCACTTATTATGCTAGTCAGTCATACATGCGATATATGTTCGAAGACTAATAAAGCTTGAAATACTTTTCTGCACTATCTCATTTTAAAATGGACTCAACTCCTCGGTCCAAGCGCTCTACGACCTCGCAAAGCATGTACCGTTCGAGTACAGTTGAACATCACGGAGCTGAAACAGTTAGTCAAGTAAAGTATCAAAGAAATTCAATAAAAACCCGCAAGATAAGCTCCCAGTTTAGGGACGACCAAGACCATACACCTTCTTTTAAACACTCTATCAATACCGAGATTAGAAAGTCGACAAGTTCGACGAAGTCTTCCGAAAAGTTTAACGGGAGCAAAAATAGTCTAGTTTCGAATTGGTTTGAGGTGGAACCAAAAACCGATTATACCTATTCGCACACAACGTCTTATCAGGCTAGTGGTTTGAAAAGGTAAATATATCTTTACTCTTACAGTTTTCTGAAAACTTTTTAACTGTAGGGTTAAAAATATAATCTTGTCTTTTAACTAGTTCTAGAATATTTTATTATCTAATTAGGTCCCCCCCACCAAACTTATCAAGAAGAGGTTTAAAACAAGGATCAAGCAGGAGTCTTAATCTCTCTACAACCCTTGATAGAACGTCTCCGAATCATACAAGAGCAGGAACTGTATATAATAATAAGACCAATAATTCTCAATATGACATCAGTTTAGATGAAAATTTTAAAGATTTTGGGTCGGAGAAGGACTTTGATTCTACAGCCTCGAATAATTCAAGTTATATTGACACTGCCTCAATCGCGGAACTCAGGTCGCGCGTTTCCCAAGTCACAATCGTTTACGCTGTTAGCTCCTTTTTTACAATCTGGTCAACTTGTGTGTCATATTTTTCAGTAATTGCCCGCATTTCAAAACGAATAGCAAGTAGTGAATTCCTTAAATCTCATTGGGCCAGATATTGGTCAACCAAGTCGGTTAAAAGCACTCAAAAAGAACATATGAGATCTAGCACCAATGAAAGAACATTTCATAATGTTACTACATGGAGATCTGTTTTAAACATAGTTAAAACAATCGTAACACCTTCCTTTATAGTACATGAACGACAGAAGCAACGAAGTGGCGCGGGATTGACACTAACGCTTTGCTATTTTCTCGGTTTCTTCCTGTTTAGTGTACTCGCTTTAGCATTGTTCATGTGTTTGCCTCAACTACTTCGCTCGGTATCAGATACTGGCTTCGCAGGTTTTGAAGCACCGCAAATTGACAAAGAGATACACTTGAAAGACAAAAATGTTCAAACCTTAAGTGATCAGGGGAAAAAAGACGAACTTGCCAACCTTGAGAAAATAAATTTATATCTTACAACTATACAGAGAGACTTGAACTCATTAAGGAGCCTAGAGATCAGGCTAGAGACGATCGAAGAAAGCCTGAAAGCAAAAAGTTCAGTTGAAAAAGACGAGTCTTTGATGATAGAAGAAATAGCCAAGCTGAAGAAAAACCTTAAAATCAATAATGACAAAATGAGTGAAATGCATGACAAATACGATAAAGATATAATAATCCTCAAGGAAAAAATTTACTCAAAGTCTGGTGAAAGTGCATATGAAAAAGAGTTCCCATATTTGAAACAAGCTGTTGAAAATTTGAGACGAGACTTTACATCGCATTCTAACGAAATTAGTGGAAGTTTTAATGAAGTAAACAGCAAAATGGAAACATATGTCACTAATCAGGAACTAAAAATAGCACTGACAAATATACAAAATGATATCCTCAATTTTAATAAGTCGTTAGACACGCTGAACATGTTTGGAGAGCGATTTCAGGATATCTCTGAGAAGATACACGTCCTAGAGTCGGCTGTCAATGATTGCAAAAATTCTAAAAGAGAAACAGATAAATCCCTGATTGAATTAAGAAAAGCAATCAATTCTTTGAAAATTGACGCTTTACAAAAGAATTGCTGTGATGAGGAAAAGATATTGAGTTTAATTAGGAGAGAATTAAAATCTGGTGGGCATGAACTTTATAGGGATTCGTCAGAAAATCTTAAATTGAATGATGCAACAAAGTTAAACTCGAAAAACTGTATGACAAGAGGTGAAGTTAACGTACTAGTAAAGAGAGCATTTGAAATTCACTTGGCAGATAAGACTGGATTGCCAGATTATGCTTTAGAATCTGCTGGGGGATCTATTGTTGACACACGATGCTCTGTTACTTATACAGAAAAAAAGTCGCTATACAGATTATTCGGTATGCCTATCTGGTATGTTATAACAAGCCCAAGAGCTATAATACAGCCTGAAATGCAACCAGGAAATTGCTGGGCTATGAAAGGATCGAAGGGCAGTGTAGTAATTTCCCTAGCGACGAAGATATCTCCTACTTCTTTTTCGTTAGAACATATTTCTCGAAAATTATCTATGGACGGAACAATTGCGTCAGCTCCCAAAGATTTTAGTGTAATAGCTCTGGAAAAACCAAACGATAAATTTGGAGAGAATCTGGGTAATTTCACTTACTCAGACAATGGCGAAACTTTACAAAATTTCGCTGCCAAAGTTTTTGTCAACAACACAAAATACGTCCTGTTGAAGATCTTATCAAACCATGGACAACCATCTTATACCTGTATATATAGATTTAGAGTGCATGGACACCAAAACAAGCCTTAAAAGAAGTGAAGATAGTTTGTTGTACAAGTAAAAATATTAAAGAGTATAGAAAAACTGCTTTCATTTTTTTATGTTGCTGAAAGTTATGGTTCATGCATTTGTTGCCCTTTTCTGTTAGAGTAGTGGTTAAAGTTTTTATTGCCCAGGTTTAATAATCTTAATGCCTTAAATTTCAAGTAAACAGTTTGTAGGCACGTTGTTTAACTTTTTTTAACTGTGAAAATTAAAGATTTGCCCTATATAAACTAACAGTAATCTGTTGAACAAAAGTCAAGTTGCCTTTATTTATTTAAAAGACCGCGACACAAAGCAAATTTTTTTTCTTTTGAAAACCTCTGCTATTAAAGCTCGCTTTGTTTGCATACGTACGTATCGAAATTTAGGCCTTTCAAGCATTTCCTCAGCTCATAAAAAGAGCTTGAATAATATATAAAAAAAAGGATTTTTTAATATTTTGCCAAGGATTTTAGAGATTTTTAGGGTGCATTTAGCATGCTTATCACGTTCGTTTCCTTAAAAGCAAATATGGAATTACGTATTACTGCTGCAGTAACTCGACTATATCAATACGTCTCCTCTCTACCTCACTTTAACAAAGCTTTTATAACTAAAATGAAAATTCCCGTAATCGTCGTAGTATAATAGAAGAAAATTTCTTTTTCATTATTATCAAAGCGCGCAGCATTAGCATTTATCTGTAGCGAAAATCTCGTAAATCTTAAGAAATAATACTTTCATTGATAACAGTAGACCAGTAATAAAGGGAAAAAAAAAATTTCAAAATGTATTCTCATTTTAGTTGGCCATCAGATAATATCTCAAAGCTCAAAATTAATTTTCTGTTTTTCTTTTTTTAATTTTTGCAGTATTCGACAGTTTCGCACAGTTCATAATGAGATTGAAAACAAAAATTGCACTTGTCACAAATGTATTGAATGAAGCGAAATAAGACATCTCTTTCAACTTCAAACACGGACTTTTATACTAATATAAAATTGACCAAAGCGAAAGGAAAAGAAAGGAACAAAATAGGAGCACTGATAACGTAAACTCACTAATGAAAAAGAATTTTAATCTTGATTCTTCTGTTTGATCAGTGACGTACCAGGTAACAGTTGTCACGATTTATATACGACCAAATTAAATAAGCCATATATTTTGAAAAAAGGAATTTTTTGTTGCGTTCCACAGTAAACGGCTGATAAATTGGAGTTTGCGGTATACAGAAAACTTTTCAATCGCGTCAATACGAACAATTTTACTGGTTTTGGCAATGGTGTACCAGATGTTATCGACCATGCTTCAAACGGACATATTTAATTGCCATTTTTCTTTAATTAATTCATCAGTTGTTTGGCATACGGAGTTCCCAATGCCATGGTAACGCCCAGTACTCGTAAAAATGTCGTGGGAGACTGTAAATAAACTTATTGATTTTGGTTTTGTTGAAAAATATTAATTTCAACAAACCTGAGGAATATGGAAAAAGAGACGTCTTTGTTGCATGTTTTGAGTTTAAAGGAATTCTACGTATCTGTGTACAATTATTCCATAAAGCTCATTTATTGACAAATATTTCCAGATCAATTTACCTCATTGATGGCCTACAAACCAAAATGGCGGCTCAGATTAAATTTATTTTCATCTTTACTCCAAAAATCTTAAAGAAGGAACTGCAAATAAAATATTATTACAAATATAATATTTTTATGTATATAAATCTTTTATTAGAATTGTAAATTAAAAGCTGTTAAATGAAATATTAGGGATGTTTACAAAAATTCCTACCTTTTTTCTCCACAAAATAGTAGAGGGCGCTACAAAGAGTTTGCAGCCAATCGTACGCAAGATATTATTATAAATTGAATATTCAGCAACGTGGCGGGAAATTAGCTTTAATATTTATGATAAGCACTCAAACTCGCGTAAAATATATTGGAAAGATTGTAGGAGTGATCGAAAGTCTGTCCTATGATATATTGATTTCCAATTATGACTATATAAATTGAAAGAATACGACACTGTAAGCTTTAGCCTTGGGCTCTTATTTCCAATAAATCAATTTATTAAATGTCTTGACGCCTTCTTTCATTATTTAGTCCTTAAATTGAATTAGAACTAAGAAAGCTGTATTAATAAAATTGATATATAGAACATTTAGAATGACGATTAGTTGAATTAGCTTTGTTCTCAAAAAAAAAGAGTCAAACATCAAAATCTCCACGATCTGATTAATAATACTGAAGAGAAGATTAAGGAAATACGTCGGTCCGTCTTCCGAGTTTGGTTTTATCTTTTTTGTTTTTTTGAAAAAAATATGTCAATTCAGAAAATTGTGAAATTCACTTATGAAAAACAGAATATAGTAGAAATAAATAATTGTTTAATTAATTCAAGTCGTCTTCGTCGTCAACTTTCAAGCGGGTCTGTTCCTTCTTCTCCCCAGCGTCTATTCTCTCACTCTGTAAGAATAGTTTTCGACTTAATTAGTTTATTATTTATGACCTGATTAAACATTTTGTAAAATTACATTGGCATAAACTTGGTTAGCTCTTTGGTTAATATTAAATAAGTTTAAATTGAGTAAATGTTTTCTTTTTTTTAACTTTAGATTAAAAATAAAATTGCTCGGTAGATGGCGTAGGAAAATTGAACATTTTCCTTTTTTTCAATTGCTTTCATTTTATGATATAGCTATACTTTACTATACACTTACTTTAAACTTGTCATTAACCACCCCGGTGTTGTTATTTTGAGATTGAATGTCAGATATATCCCAAACTCGAATGTCGCCATCGTGTGAACCAGTCAGTAATCTGCCATCCGTCACCTGCATACAATTTATTGCAAATTGATGGCCTAAAAACGTTCTCTTCAGGGCACCGCCCTTAGCATCGAACGCTCTAACGACACCGTCGCCACAGGAGGTGAACACTGTTGAATAGAAAGAAAAAAAAAGGTGATATAGCATGCGCTCCGTCTTAAAGAAAAGGTGATAAATGATAGTGACACTAGTAAATTTATAATTAATAATTCTAATGGTAAATAATACTAAAGGACAAGGGGGGAAAGCCAAGTGACTTTTCTCATAGCAAATGCGGGGTTGAGTCTGAAAGTAGACTGTTTATTCCCAGATCGAAGACAAATAGCATTTCAATAATTGTTCAAAGGTGAATCTATCGACAATCAATTGCTAGATTATCATTCTTCTCTAATTGAACAATACAATACAATATATATATATATATATATATATATATATTAATATTTGTACTGTCTGTGTACAGGATATATCAATGCTAATTGATATATTCTACATAGACTAATGTATATAGTATAAATTTTATACAGTATATATATACAATACATACAATACATTGAACATATTGTATATATTGTATGCATATGGTATACTATAGACTCTAGGGAGAAACATACTACACATATAGTAAATATTATAATAAACATAAGCATGAAATGAAGTGTTTCATCACCTCAACAGCATTTACGATACTATCATGTCCTACTAAAACTCGTTTTAGGGTTGCAGATTTGGCGTGAAAGACCCTTGTCATCCCATCTCCGGAACCAGTTATTACTTGAAAAGAGAATTTAATTAAGTCTTAATGATTTTTCTAGCTTAAGTCAATAAGAGAAAAGACTGTATATTCTCCGTTTCTAAGCTTATTTTCGTAATTTTATGATAGTATTATGAAGAATAATAATAAATAATAATATTTTTTGACGTAAAAATTTTTATTATCATAAATACTCACGCAATCCATCGTAGTACTTTATGCAGCTGATTGTATGCTTATGACCCTTAAAGTTTCTTGTACAGTCTGCAAACTCTGTAACCCACGCCTTTGCCGTCATATCTGAACTTCCGGTGTACATTATTTTATTAACGACTGTCATACAAATAACCGAAGATTGGTGGCCTTCAAAAATCTTTAATCGTTCTCCACTAATAATATCCCAACTTCTGATTGTTTGATCCGTCGAACCAGTAAACAAGGTCCGACCACTCTGGTTCGTCGACATACATGTCACCTGTATCAATACAAACAAAATTGATAAATTTACATTGACATAATTTGCCTTTATTATACTAAAAGTAACAATAATGTTGTGGTGCCGATAAGAGTCCCGTTTTAAAGTCATTAGGAAAAAACAGGTACTTATTAAGTAATAGACACGTCAAGATATTCAACTGCCATATTTTATCTAAATATTTACTTAATCAATAAGTTTGCTTTGGTTATATAGTATATAAGATCGATGTTTTTCTTTTCACAAATTCATGGAAATATATTATACTAACGGCTCCCTCATGTTCCTTAAACACTCTTAAACATTTTCCTGTTTCAAAACTCCAACTTCTGGCCGTAAAATCCGCACTGGCCGTAATCAACAGATCTTTATTACCATCCCAATTAAACGCTTCGGGCGTCACGTCATCATAGTCAGCCGGTATAAAGATCAGAGGATAGACGCCTCGTTTGTGACCGGAAAATACTCTTATACAATCACCCGTTTCCAGATCCCAACATCTTGCTGTTCTATCATAGGATGATGAAAATACAAAATCGCCCGTGCATAATATCCTGTTAATTAGTGACTTATGACCTGTCATTATCAATAAACATTCACAGGTCGTCATATCCCATTTCCGTAGTGTCTTATCGGCTGAAGCAGTAATGGCAAAGTTGTCGTCTATAGCTACAGCGTTTATGTAATCTTCATGGCCCTTTAGCAAACCTATACATTCACTTGTTTCTGTTTTAACTGTCCATAATCTGGCTGTCCGATCTTCCGAACCAGTAAGTAATACTGAACCGTCCTCTGATAAGCACATACAATTGATTCCTCCTTCATGGTCATCTAGCGTCTGCAAGTGCCAGCTCTGAGATGAAGATGAAGTTGAATATTTTGAATTACACAGACCCATAGCTTCACTATAATTATTTGTTGTGGAATCTATTGAACGTTTGTTTTTAGACGCCCGCCTCAAGATGGCAGTACAAACGCCTTTACACAGATTAGCGGAACGAATGAGCGAAGTGCATGCCCGTATCGAATTGGACGAGACGAGCGAGAAACGTCTAATCGGAATGAATGAGACGCAAATTGAGTTGGATGTCGAAGTTGGTTCTAGAACTATGAACGTTTCGACGCCTCTGGAGAGACGTCTCTATTTCGCCGCTCTTGCCGTCGTACCTTTGTGGATTTTGGCGGGAAATTTTCTAGTTCTACTTACAGTGCTTTTTACTAGACGTCTACGCACTTTACCGAATTTAGTTATCGCGTCGTTGGCCGTTACAGATTTCCTACTCGCACTAATCGTCGTTCCCTTGGGCGTCTATCAGTTGGTAAATATTTTTCTTTCTTATATACTTTACTCTTTTCCAATTTTACGATATGGTCAAAGGCGTCTAATCTCTTTAATTACATACTCTTTTTCTTTTTTCTCGATTCGATTACCAGGTTCTAGGAACTTGGAAAATAGGCCTAGGATTTTGCTTGCTCTGGACCGGTTCCGACGTCTTCCTTTCAACTACTTCCATCCTTCATCTGGCTGCAATAGCAATTCATCGTCATTTAGCCATTGCTCATCCTCTCCTAGTTCGTCATACGCAAACGAAGAAGCACGTCGTCGTTCTTCTTGTACCCGTCTGGATTCTCGGAGCGGCAATTTCTCTTCCATTACTAGTCCGTGGAGCGTTTCACGAGAGTTTAGTAATAGTCGATAACCGATGCGGAATATTCGATAGGACGTTTGTTGTTTATTCATCGGCTGTTTCTTTTTTCATACCTTTATTAGTGATGATAATTGTAGATGTAAGAAGCGTTTACCTTTTAAGGGTAGCAGCCAAGAGAACTTTATACGACAGACCACCATTTTCCATCCAATCAATCATACAGGAAGACAACCGGTTCCTGGAGGAAAACACTTCAGCTAAATGGAACTCAAAAGAAAGAAGAGCTGAAAATACTTTAATTTGGGTATTTGGGTGTTTTGTGTGTTTATGGATGCCATTTTTTACGACAAATTTAGTTTACGGATTATGTTCTTCTTGCCAAATTCCGCCCAGACTGGTAACAGTTTTCACATGGTTAGGTTATGCTAGTTCCGGGGTCAATCCTTGTATCTATACATTACTAAATAGAGATTTTCGAAGAGCTGTCATCAGCCTCTTACGATGCGGTAGAGGCGTCGAACGACGGGTACATTTAGCGCGGCGATATATTCGTCCGGCGGGACCGGAAATGGGCACTAGTTCTTCGAGGCTATGAGAAAAGGAGAAGTCGAGTGGATCGATAAGATCGAATTACGTTTATTAAGTAAAAAGGGGAAATAAACGAAGCGTATAACTGCTCCACAGCAAAAGTTGGGAAATATCAAATAGGCCTATCTTGCCGTTTTCACCTTCCGTACCCGAAAAACGCTAACTGGAATGTACAACGGATGCCATAGAAAGTTTCTACCGTACTCCTATTAATTTCAATTCACTTTTACTGGGCCGTTCTTCTTTTTCTTTTTTTCTCTTTTAAACATTGGCTTTTATATATGAGCTTCTTTTTGATTTCTTTAAAGGAAAAAACAACAATACTTAAGATCTTTTGGCTGCTAGAAAGGAGGAAAGTAAAAGCCAATACGGTAAAAGTGCCTCTATAGGATGAAATATTTCAGCATCTTTTACTCTGGATTAACTACGGTCAGGGAAAAAAGCAAATTAAGAATTGATACAACAGTCTGCCACAACGGCAAATAAAAAAAAATGAGAGGAGGAGGAGGAACATGTAGGCCTATTTATAACGGTCTACTGCAAAAAAATTTTTTAAATGTGCTGCAGAAGGCGTTGGCGTCGGCGTATTTCATTGCAGATCGATTCGAACATGTCGGAAGAGTCGGTCTCTCGTGCTCTTGAGCTGTATGCCATCCCGGTAACACTGGGTGTTGGTGTTCTCTCAAATATATTCGTTATGATGGTGATGAGAAGATTCTGCTCTATCCTATCAACGTGTCTCTATCTCACATTGGCGGGAGCGGTTGATGCTTTAGTCCTTTGCATTTTGGCAGGTAACGCTTGGATAGATGTCCTTCATGGAACAGACATTCGCCACGAAGCTCAACATCATACAAATAGTCTGTGCAAAATGTACCCGTTCGTTGAAAATGTTCTAGTTCATCTCTCTGTGTGGCTCCTATCGGCTGCTTGCATCGAAACTGCAGCGGTAACGCTTAAACCAAGTCAATTAGCTCGAATTTGCACAAAAGAAAGGGCGAGAGCTGCAACCTTGCTGCTGTTTGTCCTTCTTGTTTGCGTAAACGCTCACTCTTTCTGGACTTACGCTTTAGTCAGACAAGAGAAATCTGGAGGAGAATCGTATATGACTTGCAGCAACGTTAAACAGGGAAACATAGACTCGGAGGAGTTCAGAAGGATAGCGTGGCCAGTAATTGATTTCGTAATAGCTGATCTCGCTCCTTATTTCGTCTTATTCTCGGCTTCTGTAATTGTAGTAACTCGTAGAATACGACGCTCCGACACGCTCAGACATTCGGCTCAATTATGGAAGTTACATACATTAGACGCCTCAACCGCAAAGCAACTTCATACTGCTATTATTGCTTTGGCTATCTGCCACTTACTGCTGGTTTTACCAAAATTATCCTATGACATATTTGCTTTTCTCGAAGGCAATCTTAAATTGTGGAAAACTTCAGGGGATAATAGCAAAGTACCAATTGAGAGTGCTTGGAAAGGGAAGAAAAAACTAGCCAAAACCGTATCGTCGCTTTGTATGTACTCCTTTTTAGCGCTGAAATTTTTTGTTTATTCCATCTCTTCCATACGCTTCCGAGTGGAAGTGGTCAATGTATTGACTTGCTGCTGTCCTAATCGAACACCCCCGCCACCACCTCCCCCGCCAATCTCCTCGACCGCCAATCACCTCAGACAACCAGCCGCTGATCCTCTTCTGACTTCCACAGATCTTCCCAACGATCATCCAGCGCAGCGTTCCACTTTACATTTTTCTATTACGTCTGTGTAGTAGGTATAGGGAATTTTTTTAGCGGATAAAATTTTGATACTCTTGCCAAAAGAAAGATTTATGTAAGTTAACATTTCAGTGTCGTATATATGTCATACAGTGAAGACTGCTGTATGAACTTCAATTATATGCATTATATATCTATGTATTCTATGGACTAAGTATTTTACGTATTTTTGAGAAAAAGAAACGACAATTGTACTTTTACGCTGTATCTATACAAAACCTAGCTTTTATACATATCTAACTCTCAACAATATCTCTGTACACTACACTCAGAGACACCAACAAGGCTACTGTATTGTATATATAATACTTATAATATTACCTTCTACGTTTATAAACAATTTACGAGAGTTATGCTTTTAGTAAGTTTCATAAAATATCACAGAATCATTTCATATTTATAGAACAAGGTATCCACATGCATCACATGCCCTCAGGTTTAATTTCTACTCAGAAAACATCTCTTTTTACAAAGTAACTCTTCCCTCAAAAGAGATATATCTGTGATTGAGCTCAGAAGATCAACGATATCTTATTATCAATTTACACTCTTGTCTCAAAAATTTGATGAAGAAACAAGAGAAAAAAAGGATATGAATAAGAAATAAAATGCTGAGCCGGTTTGTCGCGTCTGCAGACGTACTGCGGTTATTAAATAAACGACGATAATTCCTCCTCTACTATATAAATATACAGATTGCATACGCTTTATTCCTATAATTTTTATATTGAAATTTACAGACGAGCTAGAATAAAATGGGAAAAAACGCATTGATTAACGATTATACGGTAAAGTGGTCGAGTAACAAGCAGCAATTCCTGTTCGCATTAGCATACTTACGTACTGTAGGACTAAAAAGTGAAATGAACTCCCCTACAAACAAAAGGAAATAGACCGACTAAATCGGCTATTGTTATATACGAGAATGGTCGGCAAATTACTCTATTCCTTTTACTAATCGAAAAGATGTTCGTTAAAATAGCGTGTTTAACTAGAAAGCAGAATATTTTTACAGCTCAATAGAGTGTCGACTAGAATAGCAAACAAAGAAGCAGTCCCTCCCTAATTATGTCAGTGCTTATTGTCTTTCGACGCTGGAGCTAAATTTTTCCCTGCGTATCTCTCACTCTGACACTTCTCTATCTCTCTCTCTCTCTTTCTCTACAGCTCTCTTCCTATCTAACCCACTGTCTCTCTTCCTTATTCATTGTCCATTAAAATGGCTAATCTAATTTTAAATAATTGAAATGCTATCTTCCATTTCTTAAATGATAAAAAGAATTTTATCCTATAATTGATGTTAATAAAACCGTCTTTTTTGTGTGTTAAGCCTAGATAAAAGTGTTTTCCCAAATCTCCTACTGGTAAAACATTATTTTCTTATGGTAGTTGACGAAACAAGGGGAACTAGAATTTTACCACCCAATTTAAAAGCTTCCCATTTTATCTCCTTTGATGTTCCCCGGGAAAATCCTCAAAAAACATATATGTTCATTAATATTAGTATACTTTATAGTAAAAAAACAAGTGTCTTTTGCCCCAATTTTCTTTTAGCCTTTAGCTTTTTTGTTTTTAATCAGTAATTTCATCTCATTAATAGAGTAATCAATTATCTACATTTATTCTAGCTTAAATGTATAGCTAGAAAAGTAATTTTACATAGTTCAAAGATCAACTAAAGTAGCTTTTGTCATACTGTTAAAACAAATATGAAATGGTAGTCCTTTGATGAATCTATAGTATTATTATTTTTGTCTTCAAACGCCATGTCTCTTCTTATTAGCATTTCCTTATTAACTACACTTGATGAAATTTCAATCGATTTTTACCGTGGGCTTTTAGGCTTCTATAGTTTACTATTGAATAAACAAGTTTAGTGGTCGTGATAAAAGAATATAAAAGTATTTGAGCGCCAAAAGAATAAAATGAATATCTCGTGTAAACTGGTATAAGATATAGCTCTTTAAAAAAAAAGAACAAGCCTGAGTAATGTTTTACTTTTCAACAAAGAACTGTTTGTCGTTAGCAACAGATCAATATGGCGGGTAACGACGTTCAAACGATGAAAGTTAATGTTTAGTTTTGCTTAAATATTTAGAAATTTTAAGTTATAAGAAACGAGAAAAAGCTATATTCAAAGATGTGTGATCCATCCTCATTATTTCCAAGTGCTATGGCTCGAAAGAAACGAGTTGAAGACACACCAAAGTAAGATAATTCGAACAATTTTATGTTCTTTTCTATTAATCTCCTACTTAAAAAATAATTTTGATTAAGCTGCTAATTGGAAATTTTTATTTACGATGGCCTATAAAAATAAATATGAGAGGTAAAAATAGCATGAAAAACTTTTGTATCCCAAGTCAACATTTTTTGCTTATATAGTCAAAAAAAGGCAAAAGCAAATTAAATTAGAAGATTTAGCTTTTAGAAATAAATGCATGAATCGACAACATTACTCAATACAAACTTTAAATAATTAATTAATTTCCTAGGATCAATACTTATCGGATATTTGGAGAAGAAATAGCTCATCAATATCCTTTGAGACCTTCCAACGTTTCAGTTCCATTGCATCCCCTATCTGATTCAAACGTTTTGGGGCAACCAGGCTCTACTATAGAACATCCTCGATATAAAGCCAGGCATGGATCGAGAAATCGACCTAATCCCACACATTGTGGATTTCTATTATCGAACGTTAAAACGTTAATGGATCCAGTATGTAGTGTTTACACAAAGGGAAGTGATGAATCGTACGATTTTATGAAGCCGCAAAGGCCCTTAAATACTACAGTTCGATCGGATTTTGTTGACAAGAGTGATACTTGCTTTCAAAAACCAACCCGCCATTCTTCTAATCCGAATAAAACTGCTGCCAGTGGTATTGTACCCGTAACATTTGTTAAACCGCAAAAGCAGAGATTTTGGAAAGAAGGAATCTCTTACGAACATCAATACGATTCTAGGGCAGATCCAAATTATCCCATAAGGGCTAAGGTAAGAAGTCATACTTTGACATTTGGAAATCATATCAAACGCATCTGATATAAACTCTCGGTCGAGATATCAGATGTACTTTAGAAAATTGCTCCCAAACGAATATTTTATTAAGTATCCATTTCCCTATTTAGAGACACGGAGCTTTCATTTGGGATAAATTCAGCGATAACGAAGCTGAAAGATTAATTCGTGCCAATGGTTATGAAGTTAGAAATTCAGCACAAGAAAGGCGTACATTGCCTACAGAAAATGTAGAACCTAAACCTTTAATTGAGTCCTCCATAAAATCTGCTCCTCCAGCTATTTACCCTGAACCTGCATCGAAGAGAGCAGCTCCCTCTACGCATTATTTACCTCCTATATCTAGTGTGCCAACCACTACTGTTTGCCAATGAAAACTTTACAAGATTTTTCTTCCTCTTTTTTTTTCTCCAGAAGTTAATCACTTGTGACCAAAGAACATTTTTAACTTAATTACTTTTTCATCTTGAAGTTTATTTTGAAATAAAGTTATTACATTATATAAATCTTATCTCTTTTTGTCATTTAAATAACAGTTTCGCCACTGATGAAATAATTTGCATGATATTATTTATAAGTAATAAACATATTACGTTAGATGGCGTTCAAGTTTGATTTTTTTCGCCATCTATAATATATTGATTAGCAGACGATGTGTATAATAGGCAATATCAAAAGTCCGATTGAGAAAATAAAAGTTTACAAAATCTAATAAATAAATAAGTGCTTGTAAGCTATGGATCATAGAAGCAAACGACGTGTCCTTATTACAGGGGTTGGAATGACGCAGTTTGAAAAACCAAAAACGAAAGAGTGGAATTATTACGATATGGGACGAGAAGCTGGTAGATTATATTTATATGAAAAACTTTCTGTTTCTTTTACTTATCTCAGTCAATTCTAATATCTTTTATTTAAACTATACAAACAAATTTTGTAGCTCATCAAGCTTTACAGGACGCAGGGGTTCCTTACGATAAAGTAGAGGCTGCTGTTGTTAGTTATTGTTATGGCGAACCCACTTGCGGTACATTTTGACCTATTATCAATTTTAATGTTCAAAAATGTACTACTTACAAATTCTGATAGGTCAAAGAGCTCTCTACGAACTAGGTTTAACTGGAATTCCAATCTTCAACGTTAATAACAATTGCTCATCAGCCTCCAGCGCCCTGATGTTGGCTGGAGAACTAATAAAGGGCGGGAAAGACTGCGTTTTAGCCGTTGGTAAAGTCATATTATTATACAAAAGCTACCATATTTTTTATACTATGTTTATTCATAAAAAACGAAGGCTTCGAGCAAATGGAAGCTGGATTGTCATCAAGATATAAAGAAAAAGTTGCTCCTACAAAGATACACTTTGACAAAATGTACGATTTGGGAGCTGATTCGGATCTTTTACCTGGGTTGAACGAAATGACATCCGAAGTTATTAAAATATTTGCCTATTCAGCAAGAGAATATATTAAAAAGTATAATTCCGTAACTAAGCGTGATCTGAGTGAAATATCGTTGAAAAATCGAAAACATGGATCACAAAATGATAGAGCTACAAAACGTTCCTCACCCATTCCATCTATAGATGATATCCTAAAAAGAACGTTGTGTGAACCAATCACACTTCACATGGCAGCACCAACTGCCGATGGAGGTGCAGCCGCTCTTGTTTGCAGTGAAGAATTCGTTCGAAAGAATAATTTGCAAATGCAATCTGTTGAAATTGCAGGTAAACATAACAATAATAGCCTTTTGTATTTATTAAAATATGATATTTTTATAGCTCAACATATGTTGACCGACTTGCAGTCTACTTTTGACAAAACATTTATGGATTTGTGTGGGTATAAATTAGCAAAGGAAGCTGCTCAACGATGCTACAATGATTCTAACATAAGTCCTAGTGACGTTGATGTGGTTGAGTTGCATGATTGCTTCTCATGTAATGAGCTCTTCATGTACGAGGCTCTTGGCTTTGCTAAAGAAGGTCATGGAATGGACTTATTCAGAATGGGCTCTTGGATAAAGAACAAAAGTGGAGGCGAAATTTACAAAATGAACAATATTGTTGTCAATCCATCCGGTGGCTTAGAATCAAAAGGGCATCCTATTGGTGCAACTGGATTGGGTCAATGCGCCGAACTATGTTGGCAATTGAGAGGTGATGCTGGAAAAAGACAAGTAGATGGAGCACGAGTTGGTTTGCAACACAACTATGGAATTGGCAGTGCTTGTGTTGTTACTTTATACAAACAGTATGGTTTAAACAGCAATCTGTGATTTGCAACTGCAACCTTCAAATCTTTAAACTACAACAAAATTGATTAACTCGTTTTAATTTGATAAGATTAAGATATATTTTTTAAACTTCAGAGTAATATAAAACACTTCTGTGTTATTCAACTAAAACGTGTGTAATTCAATATATATACATTTATATAAGTAATAGTTTCTAAAAACATTCGACCTATAGTCTTAATCGCCTAGTTTAAATGGTTTTGTCTTTTAAATTCTTTCATATAAGTTGCCAAAGCTTGAGTCTCTTCTATAGTTATAGCATTGTAAACGGATGCTCTAATTCCTCCTACTGAACGATGACCTTTTAGAGATTGCATTCCTTTCTTAGCAGCTCCCTCTATAAATAATTTTTCCAAAGTTGCATTTCCATCTTTCGATCCAATACGGAAGCAGATATTCATTCGACTTCTAGCAGTTGGTTCAACTGGGACACTAGAAAAAAAACCATGGATAGACACTATCATATAATACACATTAATTTTAAACTTACCAATAAAAGCCGTTGCTTTGATCAATAACTTCATAAATGATAGAGGATTTTTCATTTGAGAGATCTTTCATTGCGTGAGCCCCCCCTTGTTGTACCAACCACTTGAAGACCAATCCCATCATATAAATACTGAACGTTGGTGGGGTATTATATAAACTACTGTTTCCTGCTTGAACACGATAGTCAAAAATTGTTGGACAAATGGGTTGAGCATGACCCAAAAGGTCTTCCCTGACAATAACAACTGTAACACCAGCGCAGCCAATATTTTTCTGGGCGCCACCATAAATTAGGCCGAATTTAGTAACATCTATAGGCCTTGATAAAATATTAGAAGACATGTCAACAACCAGGGGAACCTCATTTGTGTCTGGTATAAAATGGAACTCAACACCGTGAACTGTTTCATTGTCGCAATAATATACATATGAAGCTTCTGGATCAAGCTTCCACTCTGAGACGTCTGGGATTGAAGTATAGTCTTTCATATTTGGTAGTACATAGTTAACTTGACCATATTTTTCTGCTTCTTTTGCTGCCTTAGCTGACCAACTTCCAGTTACTATATAGTCTGCTTTACAGCCAGGTTTAAAATTCATAAGATTTAAAGGCACAGCTGCAAATTGACCATTTCCGCCTCCTTGTAAAAATAATACTTTATAATTGTCCGGAATATTCCTATAAATGAAAAGAGAATATTCATGAGAATATTAAATCAACAGCGCCATCTAGATATTTTAAATTGCCAGCTATGGAAAGTAAATCTTTTTCTTTTAAAAATATTAAAAATCTTACATTAAGTCGCGAAGATTGTTCTCTGCCGTGTTGATTATATCGAGAAAATCTGAACCTCTATGGCTCATTTCTGTATGAGAAATATTAAAATTAAAAACCCCTAAAAAGAAATGCCAGTAAATGATATTTCTTACCGAGGACGCTAATTCCACTTTCACCAAAGCTTACAAATTCATCCTGTGCTTGTTTCATAACCTATTTTTGTTAACACGAATGCAATATTATAACAAAATCTATAACAACTTGCAAATCTTATATATAATTACCTGTTCGGGTAATTTAGCCGGACCAGGAGCAAAATTTATCACTTTTCTTGAAGCCATATTGAGGTGTATATTAGTAATAGACAACAAACTTTGCAACAGCAGCAATTAGTACTATTTAGCATTCGAATACTTCAGTGGCAGAAGCGAGCGAGAATAATTGTACAGTTGTAGAGCCTTTTATAGAGTAGAGTCACGTGCTTACAATGGAGAATTCCCAGAGAATTCCACTAGTTTTTATTGAAAAGCAGTGACATAGATATTGGCAAAGTTTGGGTTTTTTTTCAATGTTAGCGGTATATATAATCAACACGCACCTTTTTCTGCTTGTTTCAACATTAAAAATTTGTTTAATGAATATTTTGGATGGAATATTATAGGATAAATTGCACAGAGTTCCGCATAAATTATCATATTATGCATATTAATGAGGGTGAAGGTTAAAAGTGCATGTGCGAACCTCGTGTCTGTGGATTTTTCTATTCACTTTGAATAAAGTATTCGTAACCTGGTTGTACAAAAATTAAACATTTTCTTCATGCTTACGTCACTAAGTAATAATAATATTTATATTATGCAAAACCAGAAGACAGATATACGTTCGGTCAGTAACCCTTGTCTGCTCTCCTTTGGTACTACCTCTATAATTCTAGTTTCGAGACAGAAAAAACGTCACATCGCACTTTGATACGTGAAGAAACAAGAGGTCAATAGTACGCGCCCTTGACCGAATTCAAGAGTATACGGCATTTTATTCAATTGCAAAACAATCAACTGAAAAACAAAAATACACCTTGTATTTTTCCTTCATCTAAATTTTTATTCTAGTGCCCTATATCTTTGTATGTAAATTATAGAAAATTATGGATATTCATATACTTAAGTCTGATTATATTAGTCATATAATTAACATTGGAAAAAAGTCTTCTCTTAATGATCATATCTTAAGAAAAGATAACGAACAATTATACACGATCATGTCTAGTAAGCTCAATTGAAAAAAGATACTAATATATTTTTAGTTGGTATTACAGAATGAAATTTCTATTATTATAAAAAAATCAGCAATTTTTCAAAGTAAAAGTAATTTGAAAACTGGTAAAATCACAGCATAATGTTTTGCTTTGTTGCAATTTATTGTGAAAATTTAGTCTATCGTGAGAATTTAACAAAATGAAATGCCATTACGAGGTACTAAATGTGGAGCGAACAGCTGACGAAAAAGATATAACAAAATCTTATAGGAAATTAGCCCTTAAATATCATCCAGGTACATAAATCACAAATTATTTATTATCGTCCATCGTCTGTATATACCACGTTTTTATTGACAGACAAAAATCCTGACTGTATAGAAGAGTGCACAAAACAATTCCATCTGATTCAGCAAGCTTATGAAGTATTAACAGATCCTCAGGAAAAAGCATTTTATGACAAACATAGAGAAGAGATCTTGAAAGGAGGTAAAGTTTCTTATATTGATATTTTTTTTCAAATTTTCAAATGTTCATTTATTTTTATTCAATACTTTAAGGGCTTGGTAAGGGTGGTGATTATAAAGATGACTGTCTGAACGTATACGAATATTTTAATAGTGCTTGTTATTCGGGATTCGATGATAGTGATAACGGATTCTATACAATATATAGGAAAATATTTGAAAAAATTGCAGCGGAAGATATTGAATATCTTGACGATCCTGATGACCTTTTATTACTTTATCCTTGTTTTGGCAATTCTGAATCAACTAGCGAAGATGTCAAAATTTTTTACGGTCGCTGGGAAGCATACTCAACTAGAAAGTCGTTTGTATGGGTAGATGAATATGATATTCGAGAAGCACCGAACAGATATGTCAGACGCCAAATAGAGAGAGAAAATAAAAAGCACCGAGACAAAGCTAAAAAAGAAAGGAATGAAGAAGTTCAAGCATTAGTTGCTTATGTGAAAAAGAGAGACAAAAGAATGATAGCCTATAGGAAAAAATTAGAGGAAAGAAAAGTAGAAATTGCAAGGCAAACACAAGAGAAAATGTTAAAAGATCGTCAAGAAAGGCAAAAACGAATGGAAGATTTCAAAGAAGCTGATTGGTCTTCTATGTCTACTTTAGAGAAAGAATTAGAGATGCTGGAAAAGAACGTTAGCGCTCAATTTCATGACGAAGATGAATCATCAAGTGACATATCTAACGAAGAAAACATTGATGAACTATTAGATGCTCTTTACTGTCCTGCTTGTGATAGAATGTTTAAAACTCCAAAAGCGTAAGAAAAAATAATGATATTGTAATAAAAAAAAATCAATAGTTTCTTATTTAACAGAAAACAAAATCACGAAAATTCCAAAAAGCATAAGGAAAACGTTGCACTCTTAAAAGAAGAACTAGTTGAAGAAGATAAACATCTTCAGGACGATATTCTATTAGATGAAGAGTTAGAAGGAGAAGAAATAGAAGAAGAAGAAGAAGAGGAAGAAGAAATAGTTGAAAAAAAGTATGCCTTTTAATAGAAATAATAATGAAATTAAAGTTACTCTTCTTTTCCAGGCCGAAAAAAAATAAAAAACAGAAAAAGAAACAGAAAAAGTTTCAAACGTACAATGGCCTATTAGAGGAGGATGATGAATTAGACGTCGTTGACAATAATTCATCAAATGATGGAGTTAATTTTACAGAAGCAAATGAAAACGAAAATAACGATAAAAAAGAACAAGCAAACGATGGTTGTCGATTCGAGGATAATCACCTAAGTGAACCGAATGATTCAAGGTTAGCATACTGAACAATGTTAACAACTATTTTACATTTAAATATAATTATTTTCACATCCATGCATTGTAATTAGCAATTATTTATTTAGTTCTAAGAAGAATAAAAAGCAGAGAAGAAAGAAGAAAGCGGCTGTTGTAGATATCTTGTGTAATAACTCGGAACCTGAAAACGTTCAAGAAATTCCTATATTGAATTCTGTTTCCTCAGAAGAAAGCAAAAATGAAAATACTAAAAGTAAAAGTCAAAAAAAAAATAAAAGAAAAGAAAAGAAACAACAAGGTGATGAAGATAGCATAACGACTAATCAAGCTCATTTTTGCAATACCTGCTCAAGGGAATTTTCATCAAAAAACAAACTTTTTTCACATTTAAAAGAAACAGGTCATGCATTACGGTTAGAAGGCGAAGATAAAGCTGAACCTTCTAGAAAGAAATTGGGTAAAAAAGGCAAACGATAGTCCTTTACAATTTTTTTCTTTATTAATATGGTTTCGTAAGAATAAAAAACAAATGTAAACAAATATAACAACAAGATCTTTGAACCAACCTTTGCATAAATATAGTTCTTGGCTTATTGTATAACTTTAATATGCAAAACGGAAGTTTTTGAATAACGATTCAATTAACATTTTTATCTTCTTTTTGTTAAGACCGGATTTATGTCCGAAAAATATTCGAACTCTTTTAATACTGTGCTGCGTGATAAAGCTGAATGTCCAAGTATTATTTTAATTCCTCTCTGAATAGACCATCTGTCTGAATCTTTGAGCACTACTAGGCCTATCTAAATTTTTTTCTTCATTTTTAAGAATTCTGTTGTCTATATCAAAGGAAGTCGCAGAGGCTGGCTTTAAACAGGACGCTCCTTTTTTATAATTGACTGTTCTTACAACAACATGCTCCTTTGGACATAGAGGCGGTCTTGGAGTCAGCCTTTCCAATGGTGCAGGCTTTTTTGTACTTGACGGACGACTCAAGTTGACATCAATTTTGCTTATAGATGCTGCTGAAGATGCCCTGCTATTCAATAAATCTTTTTCCAATTTAGTTCTTTCCTCTCGAAGTTCGGCTATTGATGGTTCTCTAAAATTGTCAGTCTTAGACTGAAAAGAATATTCGTCATCTATGCAGTTTTGTAGAAAGGAAACATCATTGATTAATTGTTGAATTTCATCGGTTAATCTTTGTCTGGAGTTGATATCGTATGAATAACCAATATAGTATTCCGAAATTTATCATGCTTACCTTAAGCTTTCAACGACGACATCGAATTGCAAATAATTTAATTTATCATTCATGCTATCAAAGTCATCGCTAACACTTGACGCTAATGACATCCTATCTCTATCGCTAGACGTAAGCGGTAGAAGAGGTGTTTCCTTCCCTCCGCTTTGTGCAGTTTGTGGGCGTGTTCGATCTGATATTGATATTAAATATAGTCATGTAGTTTAAATCACACTAAATTAGATTTAGTATTTTTCACCTCGAGCTGTGATAACATAGTCTATTACAGGTGAATTAGTATTTATGGCTTTGTTGGGGTCAACTCCATCTCTTTCAGCTCGATCTTTTAAAGCTTTAATAAAAAATTCTATCTCGTTTTTCAAGCGATCCCTGACGGCTGGTGGTTCTGGAAGTGATGTTTCCCCATTACCATTAAATCCTACCCGAACCTCTCTCCAAATATCTAACAAAATTTCCACCTGTGTGAAATTTATCATTGTTGTAAAATCTGTGCTAAAACATTTTTTTAAAGAATGCAACATATTTTAGTCTAAATTACTAAAAAATATGTTCAAAATTTAATTAATTTGCTATTTATACCTCTCGTTGCAAATCTAAACTTTCCTCGACCTTGGAAAATCCAAGCATTCGCTTAATTTCTTCTCTTTCAAATTCAGGTACTCGCTCTTCAATCAGTTTCCAAACGCTCTGAGGTGGTTGATAACCAACCGGATTTGAAAATTCAGGAGAACTCATACCACTATCTAAATTCAATTTAAGTTCTGAATTAGCCATTCTTTAGCAGTTTCACTTAAAAATTAAACTATCAGCAATATATTCTTTAAGAAATGAAAGTTCTTAAATGCCTTTGACATTTGATTTCATCACTTTTTTACTTAAGAGGTCTTGTTTATTTGTTTCTAGGTCGCCATTTTTTTGTCTGCTAAAATCTTTCGCATATTAGTACACGCAAATAGATAATTAATACCTTTTTCTTAATTATTTTGAAACAATAGCTCTATTCTTTTATTTAAAAATAAAAAATATTAACATTAATTCAGCCCCATCTATCGTATTTAGACACCTTTGCGCATGCGCATACAGGAAAGCGTTTTGCCGGTGCTAAGGATTAAAATTAATGAAAAATGACGCAACCTCACAGCAAAAAGAAGATATGCTACTACTATGATGGTAAGAAAATTAGGAATAAGCAGAAGTCAAAATATTATACGATTAGTTTGATTTATACCCAAGAGCGATAATACCTAGAAAATAAATTTCTGTTATTAAATTCATTGCATTTAAAAATTGTTTAAATTGTAATATTTTCACCTAAAAGAATTTCTTTATAAATTATGTTAAATATCAGTGAATAAAGATATCGTTCAGGAGTTTTATTAAATATAAAGTTTTCAAAAAACTATAACTGCGTAGACAGTGGAATTCCTAGTCAGGATACCGGCGAAATAAAAATCTATAACTGCGCAACTCTTTGAATTTTTAACCAAGGAGCAAATTTTTAACAATGAGTTTTAAATGCTTCAGGGGATATTGGAAATTACTATTATGGTCAAGGACATCCAATGAAACCACATAGGATTCGAATGACCCATAACTTATTACTTAATTATGGTTTATATCGAAAAATGGAAATCTACGTAAGTAATATTTTGCAATAATTTAAAAGACGGTGTACAATGATCCAGTTTAATGATTTTATTAACATTTACAGCGTCCTCATAAGGCCATTGCTGAGGAGATGACAAAGTTCCATAGTGATGAGTACATCAAATTTCTGAGAAATATTAAACCGGATAATATGTCCGAATACAATAAGCAGATGCAGAAATGTACGATTTACTTACAAAAACATTACATATATATATAATTGATATTTCTTTAACAATAGTTAACGTCGGTGAAGATTGCCCAGTTTTTGATGGAATGTATGAATTCTGCCAACTTTCTGCCGGAGGATCTGTTGGTTTGTAATTCTCTACTTAAAGGAGATTATAGAATTGGCGTTTTAAATAAATTTAATTCTTTTTTAAACAAACAAAAACCTTCGCGTGATTTTATGCTTTTAATTTATGACCCTGTGTTATAGATGGCGCTTTAACATTTTTGGAGTCTTTTTATAAAAAATTTGCTTCCGTTTGTTTCTAGCCGGAGCGGTAAAGTTAAACAAACAAGCAACTGACATCGCAATTAACTGGGGTGGAGGTTTGCATCACGCCAAAAAATCCGAAGCATCTGGTTTTTGTTATGTTAATGATATCGTCCTGGCAATTTTGGAATTGCTAAAGTATGCTTAAATCTCCTGTAGGGCTTTACAGTTTAATTTAATTAACGTTATCATTTTCTTCCCAAAATTTTAGATATCATCCTAGAGTTCTGTACATTGACATTGACATTCATCACGGTGATGGAGTTGAAGAAGCCTTCTATACTACTGATAGAGTAATGACTGTCTCCTTTCATAAGTACGGAGAATATTTTCCAGGAACTGGAGATTTGAGAGATATTGGAGCGGGCCGAGGAAAATACTATGCCGTAAACTTTCCACTGCGAGATGGTATCGATGATGACAATTACGAAATGATTTTTCAACCTGTTATCAATAAAGTAATGGAAATGTATCAGCCAACTGCTATTGTGTTGCAGTGCGGTGCAGATTCTTTATCTGGAGACAGATTGGGGTGCTTCAATCTAACGCTAAAAGGTAAGCATTTAACTATTAAATAGAGACATATTGCTTAACATTAAAATACTTTAACAGGACATGGAAAATGCGTTGAGTTTATGAAGAAGTTCAATCTTCCACTTCTAATGCTGGGTGGTGGAGGATACACTATTAGAAATGTAGCAAGATGTTGGACACAAGAGACAGCCATAGCTCTTGATATAGATATTGCTAATGAGTTACCGTACAATGACTATTTTGAATATTACGGACCAGATTTCAAGCTAAATATTAGCCCAAGTAATATGGCTAATCAGAATACGCCTGAATATTTGGATAAGATTAAGACACGATTGTTTGAAAATTTACGCATGCTACCCCATGCTCCGAGTATTCAAATGCAAGGTATTATTTGTTTTCTTTTATTTTAAATAAACTGTTAGGAAAACAATTGCATAACAATTTATTTTTTTTAGACGTTCCAGACGATGCTATTAATACAGAATCCCATAATGATCTAAATAATTCAGATCAAAGAATATCAAGTAAGTTATTTTTATCATACAAATCGTTCATTAATAATCGTTCGTTCTTAAGTTCGGGCTAGTGACAAAAGAATTGAAAGAGATGAAGATCTTGAAGATTCAGAGGACGAAGGTGAAGGTAGAAAAGATCAGGAAAATTTTAAATCTAAAAGACCTAGATTGGACGAAGATGTTAAAAAATTACCAAAGAGTCCAGTCGATGATAAGATGGTAGAAAATGACGTAGAAAGCAAGGAGGAAGAGTAAGTCCAATATTTTTACACTTGATAGCTTTTCACAAATCTATATCTCGATCTTTTCTAATAGAACCAAGAGCACTGATGCGGAGATGAAAGACGCAACGAACATAACAAATAATAAAGAAGAGAACGATACTGCTGTCTAGTGTGTACATATTTTTCTCAGATGAAAATGTGTAACATTTTGTTCAAGATAACTTTCATATCGTGTTCATGAAAAATATGTTTATCATTTATTTTTCATAAAAAACAATAAATTCATGTCCTGTATTAATGTCTCAAAAGCGCCGGGTGAAACGACAATCAAGGATACTTTTTATAATAGCATATAAGATGGGATTTTAAGCAAAGATATATACGATACTTTCGTCATTTATCTACGTCGTATCTTATTTCTTAATAACTATATTATAATATTAAATATAGAGAAACTTTTTCCATCCTTAAAGAAAATTGTATAAAAAAAGTCTGGTGGTCATGGTAACCAAAGAAATCCTTTTAAAAAAAACTTTAAGGGTTAGTATCAGTAAATCTTTCCCTTCTTCTAAATTATAAATCATTACCCTTTGACCTCTAACATTGGTTATGGCGATTGCCGATTCAATAATAAAATCATATAGCCAAAAAAAAAGAAAAATAATACTAGAGAGTACTGAATCAAGCTACTTCATCACCGTTGATAGTCGTTATGCCAGCCAAACTATCAGACGAACTGTGTAAAGAAGGAGTTTTACTTTTCACTACTTTCTCTTCAGGTTCATTCGAAAGTTCAATCATATTAGATAGTTTGTATTTTGCCAATATGGGCAGAGTACTAGGAGGCACAGGAATTTTCTGTCTAGAAGAACTATTTTCCGAACAAAGGGCTTTACTATCTTCTTTCCTAGAGCTATCTTCCTCAAATAACGGATTCAAATCATCATCAAAATGAAAACTCTGAGACATTAATGTCAACTTGGGTTTTTCTTCCGAAATTTCCTTCTCTTTTTCCACAATTTGAGAGTATCTCCGATCCCCCGTGGAATAAACTTTACCCAGCTCTTTCACACTGCTTCGAAATTTATCTAGTTCTCGTTTCTCATCAAAAACAATGCTTGTTTGTCTAGTTTTCATCTTGTTAGCAATATTCGCTTGAACGCTTTTAACTTCAACTATTGCATCTTTGGCACGAGAAAAATCCGCATTTTTTATTAAATTTTCATGATACTCCTTCAACGAAATAAGACATGTCTTGGCCAAATTAATTTCTTCCAATTCCGAATTGATCTTGTTCGATTTTTCGGTGTATAAACTGACAACCATCTGTTTTAAAATGGTCGCTCTTTTTGTTAGAAAATGGACATGTTGCTCAAATACGGAATCAATTTTTATTAGAGCCTCATCTTTTTCATCAGAAAATTTTTGTCTCTCGGCTTCAAGATCTCTTTGCTTTGATAAAATAGAATTCGTTGCCCGGTCAGTTGTCGTATCTAACGTTGTTTTTAATTCAGCTACAGCCCCTAAATATTTTATGAATTTACATATAAAATATATTACTATACACTTATGTTTAAAAGCAATTTTTGTATTACCTGCTATAGGAGCCCTCTTCTTTTCATGTCTTTCTTTGCAGTATAGCATATCCTCTAGGCACTCGTCGCATACAGCCTGGGCGCAAGATGAACAATACTGTAGCAATTCTTTCTTATGTTCTTTGCAAAGAAAACTCTGGGGCGATTCTACAAAACTAGAACCGTAGACTAGTTGCTGTATATATTTAATGTAGAAATTTGGCTGTAGAGCTGTAATTCCTGCGCATGGCAGGACAGTAAAACTTCTGCATGACGGACATTCAATCTCGTCGGTATTTGCATGTTTCGAATACTCCGTCAAACACATTTTGCAGAAAGTGTGATGACAATTTAGAAAGAGAGGTCTATGCTCATGTTGATCAAATAGATTCCGGCATATTAAGCACATTAATATATGCTCATAGTTTTCTTCTCGCACCGGCGTTCTTCGACTTAGTGAGTTCATAGTTTCTTCTCTTATCAATTACTTTTACTAAAATATCCAAGTTTTAGTCGAAAAAGTCAATGGTGCATCAAAAAATAGCCAACAGTTTGACAGGCTGTCAATTATAGACATTTCTGCATGCTTAATCACTGTAATATGATGGTTTTCACGAAACCCGATACAAATCCATTTGTTTGTCGGCCATTTTGAAAAATGATGGTACCGTACTATTTTGCAATGCTCGTCGCAAAGTAAGCTAACCAATTGATTCGAGTAATTCTTTCTTGACCAAAAAGGGAAAGAGAGTAATTGATATTTACAAGGTCAAGGTTAGCAAGTTATATTACTCATGATCTCACATAGCGGAAGTTCCAGAAAGTAGTATAAAAAATTCACAAAAAAGAAGGAAAATAAATGGAAAATAAAGTTTTCAGCTATTAAAATGTCTATTTGTAACGTTTCTGTTTAGTTTTTAAGAAAAGAATTAGAGAAATATTTTATACGAATATAAGTCCAGTAAACCCATATTAAGATGCAAAGGTGATAAAACACCAGGGTATTACTATATAATTAGACTATATATTGTATTGGGCAGGGCAAAGCCATTTTTAGATAATTTTTTAAATTAATTGGTTCTTTTTTTGTTATTTATAGAATGCAGGCGGTTTGTACATTCATCCTAATAATTTGTTTTCTTTTTGTATTAAAAATCCAATATTTATTATTAAAAGTAGGTTAAATGCATTATTATTTTTTTCTTATAGATGTAAGACTTTACTTATAAATTTGTTTTACTCTGAAATGGAATTAAAAATCAGTTAAAGTAATTAAGAATTTTACAAAGAATTCTGTATTTTGATTTTAATAGAATTTTCCCTTTACTTTAATCAATCAATCTCAAACTAATAGTTATAAAAACAATTTAGCCTATCCTCCATCCAACCAAGAAGATAATTTGATTAGAGCAAGAAGGGAATTGATTACTAATGACTTGGAAGAGAAAAGAAAATAATGTGAAATTTAATACTTAGAAAACGATAAAATGTAAATAACACCGAAGAAAAAAGTCACAAGAATAGTAGATAAAATGATTTTTTTTAATAACCACGTGATAATTTATTGTGGATCATTTGACGAAGAGATAATCCGATTTTTTTAATCGATCGTAGTGGGAAAATATATTATTATAGACACATATTTTAGCAATTTACGAAACAAAAGTAAAAAATTGTCAATAAACTAATCGTCTAAACATGAAAAAGCTCTCACAATAAGAGAATTTAAAGACAAAATCACTAAAAAGTTTTACTTTCACCCTTTGCCCTTAAGGTACGCATGAAAAGAGAAATTTTAAAGAAACTTTAAGATCGATATGTTATCAGCATAATGTCAATCAAAGAACTGTAATTTTTCTGAAGCGGAGAATAAAAGAGGTAAAAAGAATAGAAACAAAAAGAAATGCTGGCATCAATCAAATCAATTTGTTAATTAACGACGAATTTGAAATTGTCTATCGATTTATTTTCAAAGGAATCTAAATTGTATAGTCTGAATAGTCTAGAAGGGCTAGTCGACTATTCCATTTATACTAAAGAAAGAATCACCTAATTTAAAAAATGGTTTAAGGCAAACGTGGAAGATATTATCCAGCAGTGGTCAGGGTATTGTTACCCAACTTTGGCAGCTTTGTTTATCCTTGTTGTGATAAATTATGGGGTTGAAAACAGATTTCTTTGTACACGGGGATCATATTTCAGATTTAAATTGTAGAGGAAAATTGATAACGAGGAAGATTAGATTTGAATGAGAAACAGTCCTATATAATATCCCGAACACGTCTTCTATTTCATTTAACAATCATTTGATAAAACCTGTCATGAATTCAATTTCATATGGCTCTCATTATGTTTCAATCTTATTAAATTTCATATGTTTAAATGAAGATTTCGTCATCATTAATCTTTAAATATATTTATTTTAATTGCAAGTATAATTTCATCGGAAGAGAAAAAACACTACTTACGGAAGAGTGAAATTTTGATGTAATCCTATATAAAACAATGAACAGGAATGCAGTCAATTCACCATCGCTAAAAGATTATCATGATCTACGCTCAAGAGCTGAATTAGAAAGATCTCCTGCTGAACATGAATTGATTAGTGAAAATTATGAACGAGGTTATTATATAAAATATTTTCTGCAGCTATAAGTTTATATTGCTATCATCTAGAAACTAGTGTAAGTAGCCCTATGGGACTGAATGAATTAAGTACAAAGTATATGGAGATTTTAAAGCAAAGAGAAAAAGAAAGAGAGATATTTCGAAATCTTCAGATTAGGTTACGTACACGTGAGGGACAATTTCGAATTCTTCGCCATGCTATGGGAGATGCTACGATAACTAAGATATTAACAACAGTCAATTTACCGAATATCTGTTTAGGGCGAAGGCTTAATGAAAGTAACTTGGAAGAAAGATTTATGGATGCTGAAGATAAAATTCGTCAAATGCAGATCGACTATTCAGGAACTCTACATAAACTAGAAGAACTAAGTGCTAATAAACATGATCTATTAGATGAAATAGATAAACTGGAGGAAAATATAATAGACTCTCAAAAAAGTTTACTTAGTGTTCAAAAAGACAACAAATATTATAATAATATGGTAAAAAGCATTCAAAAAGGCAACCAGAAGACTGTAATTAACATAAATATTCGTTGTTATATTAATAATCTAGATTAATTAAAAATTCTTTACAATATAGGATAAAGAGATTAAGAATGATCTTATTCAAATTGTTGAAATTCAATTAGCTCAAAAACAAACACTGATTGGAAAGATTGCAAGTATGAATAAGAAACACAAAGAATATGAAAGAATAATCCGATCTATGAACAAAGAGGTAGAATTGAAAGATTGTAACCAACTGTATTGAATAGTTAAATGCTTTTTTATAACAAAATATTAATTAATTATAGTTAAAAACTGGCCATGACCCTGTTCAAAATCTACTTTTAAAGAATAAAACTTTAAAATTGGATAATGCTGCCTTAAAAGCTACCTCTTCTGAATTAAGAGTGCTTTTATATCATCAATATAGTAAAACAGAAAGTAAATCTAATTCAAGTGAATCATTTAAAGAAAGAGATCAATTACTTCAAATTATAAAAGGTTTGAAAGAACAAGTAAATCTTAGAGAAGTAAGCATTAAATCAAATTATTTATTAATTACTAAATAACTATCGATGATTTTTTCTAAACCTTTTTAAGAAATATGAGAATTCAGAAAGACAAAAGTTAGTTACTTACCAAATGAGAATATCTAATTTAATCTCTGAAAAGAAAAGGATAGAAGTTCAATGCCAAGAATTGAAAGATAATTTACAATCTCTTATAGAAAAAGTATATTTTACTCTATTAGAACTTTTTTTTTTGTAAAAAGAAACTTTCTTCAATTAACTTGTTCGTTACATAGCCAATCAATAATCCTGATGATCGTGAGAAACTCTTGGAAAGGAAAATCTACAAATTGACCCAAGAGCTAATGGAACAAAAATTACAGAATGAAAAATTGCAAGATGAATTAAGCAGTTTTCAATCATCCGACTCTTCTGATGATTGTAATTCTGAGAATAGTACAAAGAACGAAATTAAGCGTTTACATTTAACTATTGACAACCTGAAGGAAAGGTATTAAAACAATAATTTAGAAAATATCCTTTTACACCAAATTAATTAAAAAATTTCCATTCTCTCATTAGAAACTTTGACCTTGAAAAACTCAATAAACAGGCAGAACTGAGAATAAATTCTCTAAGAGCAGATATAGCCTCTCTAACTGAACAGAGTTCCAAGATAAATACGGATGATATGCAATATAAACTCATTCAAATCGAATCTGAGAAGGAGAAACTGTCTTGTGAAAAAAATTTATTAGAGGAGAAAGCCAATCAATTAGAAAACGAAGTGAAATTTATAAAAGAACTTCAGTTAGAGCTTGAAAAAGAAAAGAAATTAAGACAAACTGTAGAAGATCAATTATCAACTCTGAAGGAGAGTGAAAAAAATGAGGAAAATAAAAGGAATAGAAAAGATATAGAGAATGAGCTTGAAGAAGTTACTAAAGACAGAAATATGCTTAATGATAAAATGTTAGAATTATCAGATACTTTGCAAAAACTGAGAACAACTCAAGAGGATATGACAAAAAGAAAGAATTGTTTAAATGATCATATAAATCTATCACAGGGGTTCACCGATGAGAGAGTGAGATATACTAAAAAAATTGAGACTTTGGAAAATAAATTAAAAAGTGCCGAAAAAAAATTAACTTTAGAAGAGCAAAGGTCAAATAAAGCTAAACTTACTGAGCTCTCTTTGGAAAAGGAAATTAGGATATTAAGTAGGCAGAATGAAAAAATCAAACAAGAGAATATAGTTCTGAAAGAGAGTAATCAAAGTCTACAAGCGGTTAGAGAAGATATTCAACATCTCGAAAACAAGGGAAAGGACTTAGAGAGATCTGCAATGGATATAAAGAACAAGCATAAAGATGTTCATAAACAATATAAACATTTAAACGATGAAATGCAAAAAGATATTACCGATTTGCACAATTGCGTTTATCACGCTGCACTAGAAATGAAAGAATTTATGTCAAATGGTGGTAATTTCGATGATAAGGAAATAAAAGAGATCGTTAAAGATTTGACAGAGGAAAAAAAAACACAGGTTCAAGTTATTAACAAGTTGCATGACAAAATAAAGAGTTTGGACGAGGATATTAGACGCTATGAAACGGAGATTGCTAACTCTAATAAGGTAAATCAAAATTTAGAGAATTGGAACAATGAACTCAAGAATGAGGTAGAGAAGATATCTAAAAAACTCGAAGAAGAATTATCAGAAAGGGACAAAGTTGAAGGCGAGTTGGATAACGTTAAAAAAAATCTGTCAATTTCCATTGAAAATTCTCATACTCTAGAAAATAGGATAGCCTTATTAGAGCAAAATGGTCAAAATAAAGATAAACAATTAGACGTTCTTGAGAAAGAATTAGAAATGATATATCAAGAATTAGATCATTTTAAAACTAAAGTTGCTGAAAATGGAATAGAATTAAAGAAAAAAGAAGAAATAAATATTGAATTAATAAAAACTTTAGAGGAAATTAAAAGTGAAAATGAATGTTTGAAAAACGAAAGTCTTACTGCTTATAATAGTAAAACTAATTTAGACGAGACTCTGTATAGAAGTCAGCAAGAATTGGAAGAATTAACAAACGTAAACTTTGAGCTTAAACTTAAACTAAAACAGAATGAAACGAATGAATTAAAATTAATTGAAAAGCTTAAAGAATTAGAAACGAAAATTAATTCAATTAATAAGGTAAAACTATTTATTATCATTCATATTATTTTCATTGAAATAGAGGATTGTTAACAATTATTGTTATCCTTATTATCTCTTTCCCATTCTAGAAATATGATGCAGAAATTAACAAAAAATTTGAAGAGCAACAAGAATTAAATTCATCTCTGCTGAATGTTCAACAGGAATTGCAAAATAAAATATCTGAATATGAGTAAGATACCTTTCTTTAACTAACAATTAAAGATAAAAACGTTTCTTTTTAATCAGTAAATTATATAAACAACTCGAATTAGAGAGGCAATTTAAATGTCAACTTGAAAATGATAAAAGAAAACTGGATTTATTAATACAAGATTTAATTAAGGAAAAAGGACTTTTAAAGAGTACGATAGAAGATTTGAAAAAACAAAATTTAATTGAAGAAAATGATAATAGTCAGACAGTTTCAACTCATGAAATTACAAGGAAATTAAGTTATTTAGTACAAGTATAGTATTATTAATAAAAGATAAATACACCAAATAAAGTGATTCTCATTCCTTTGTCTAGGTAAATTGTCAAATATGCCAAACTCATATTGATAGTAATGATAAGGTAAATATAATAGACATTATACTTTGCATTTATTTTACTAAGTAATCATTTGTTTATGCAATGTTAAAAATCTCCAGTTGACATGCGCTATATGCTGTAGAGAACTTTGTTCAGAATGCTGCAGTCAAAGTGAAATATCAACAACCAAGTAATACATTGATTCCCTTCTCTTCATATCAACTTAACAATTCTACTATATTTAGTATAACATCTAGATTTTGCGATGAATGTTACTCATTGAGACGAAAGGATGCCGATAATATAAATCAAAATTCATCTAAAATCACTTGCGCTTCAAATAAGGCATCGTAAGTAATAATATAAGTAGACATAAATATCATGAAGAGCTGACATTATCTATGTATCTTTTAGAGATCACATTATCTACCCATCTCGAATGGTTGACAAAAAATTGCATATGGAGGGACTTTCTCTTGGTAGATACGAAGAACATGTTGTACCTATTTATATTGATAAAATAGGTACAAAATTAATCTGGAAATTTCACTCAAATCCAAAAGATATACAATTATCCTTAGAATTTTATAGAAATATAAAAGAATTTGATAAAGAGAATATTACTCAACAAGTTATAGAACCAACAGTTTACGGTTGTTCAAAAAAAATCTTTACAGGAAAGTTAAATGTTCATAAAGCTGGATTTTATGTTTTCAAATTCAATAATATTATAAATGAAGACATCCAGTAAGTTGATTTTTAATGCTCGCAAAAAATGAACTTATAGTATTATTTAAAAACAAACAGCCAGATAGAGAATTATTTATCCTACGAATTATTGATTGATGAAAAGTGAGAGAAAGGAGATTATGAGACAAACAAAGCATATACGTTTTTCATATGCTAAACAGCTGTTATACAACATTATATATATATTATTTTCAAATTTATATAAGAAGTAAAGATACTTAATAAAATATAAAAACCTATAATATGCATTAGTTTTTTAAATAAAATACAAAAATATGTCAATAGAACCAGATTTTTCGGTTCTCATCCAAGCTGTACGTTATTTAGCCATACCATTTCCGCTCACAACTTGTGGCTGGGTTTTAATAACTCAACTACCTGTAATGTCCAGATTATTAACCGAAGAAGCACATAATCTTTTCAGTACCAAAAATATGAAGCTAGTCTTTTTGAGCATTGTTGTTTTGGCGATTATTTTTGGTAATTTATTTTGTTGTTAGAGAAATTAATTCTACTATTTAATAATAGACAATTAAGAGATACATTACTTTTATTTTTAAACGAATCCTGAATAAATAAATTCGCCTTTTGTTTTGGACAGCTGTTGGATATACTGCAGTATCCCCATTATCATCGTAAGTATAAACAAACTTAGTTTTGAAAGGTAATTCTTCATAAGTTTACTTTATCTATTCATTTTATATAGAATTAGAGACAGAGGGTCCAACAGAGACTTAAGAGAGTTCAAAGATAACGTAGCAGCCTTAACAGCAAAAATACAAAAATTTGAGTCGGCGTAAGTAAAAACCAATAAGATGTCAATATTACATTTACAGTTGTGCATATTATCACAATGGTACAGCTTTGAATATATATGATATAGTGATAAGTTCTTTATACTCATATAGTGCTAACAAGGAAAGTACCCCTAAAGATACTGAAGAATTAAAAAAAGACCTAGCAGAAATAAAAGAGAAATTTCTAAAATTTGAAACAGGGTAAGTAAAATTAATTAACTAAGATTTCAATAGAATTTGGTAAATTGAAATATACAGTATAGATTTCTTATTTTTATCCAAATAGATATAGTCAAAAAACAGAAATTGAAGAATTGAAAAATACCATCGCAGAACTAAAAGCTCAAGTACATCTACTTGAATCAGGGTATGTACAATTATTCTAATAAATATAAAAACTAGAATTTATGACGACTTTCCAATATATAATAATATATAACTTTATATATTTGATATGCTATTTGGCTGAAAAGTTATAATAAACTCAGTCATTTAAAAACAAAGATATTACTTCCCAAAACGATATGATAACTTGTATATTAAATGCTTCAGCTTAAAACCAGATAATGTGTAAGTTACAACCTTGCAATGAGTTTATCATCTTTAAATAATTCACTTAAAATAAATATTAAACGCAATTCTTATTAACTGCCTTTTTGTATAATTAT
Source organism: Dimorphilus gyrociliatus (assembly GCA_904063045.1). NCBI lineage: Eukaryota > Metazoa > Annelida > Polychaeta > Dinophilidae > Dimorphilus > Dimorphilus gyrociliatus. Next base: position 205,137 of record CAJFCJ010000004.1, read on the forward strand.
ATTATTGATTATGTGGCTTTTCTTTCATTTTCAATCATATTTTAAATTTTTTTTATTAGGCTGTTGTGTAGTTTTTTAATGTTCTTCCATATCATTACAGGCAGTTGATTGTTAGATGACTGTTCGTAATAATTATCTTTTTCTTATTACTTTTATCCGAAACGAATTATTTTCAAAAAATCTCTAACAACCGTCAATATGTTATATATTGGAAATAATTTAGAATATCTTATACAGGCACAAAAGATATCCCGAAGTAAAATTTTTAAATTATAAAGATAGAAAGAGAATATTAATAACCGGTGGTGCGGGATTTGTTGGTTCACATTTGGTTGATCAACTAATGTTAGCCGGTCATGAAGTTATTGTTGCCGATAATTTTTTTACTGGAAGACGAAGAAACGTTGAACACTGGATAGGGCATGAAAACTTTGAGTTAATACATCATGACGTAGTTAATCCATTATTTATTGAGGTAAGGGTACTATCCATCATATATACTGTATTTAGAACAATTAAAAGGACATCTAATTATCATATTTTTCCCCTTTATAAGGTTGATCAAATATATCATTTGGCGTCACCTGCTTCACCTCCTAATTATATGTATAATCCAATAAAAACAATTAAAACAAATGCTGTTGGCACTATTAATATGCTTGGTATAAGTTTACATATTTTCTCAATTGTCATTAGTGACCGTGTTTGTTTTTCTTTTTCACATGCAAACTAAAGGTCTAGCCAAAAGGGTTAAAGCAAGACTACTCTTGGCCTCCACGTCGGAAGTGTACGGTGACCCCGAAGTTCACCCTCAACGAGAAGACTATTGGGGTCACGTTAATCCAATAGGACCACGAGCTTGTTACGATGAAGGGAAACGAGTTGCTGAAACTATGTGCTTTGCTTATAAAAAACAGGAAAATGTTGAGATTAGAGTAGCAAGAATTTTCAATACATTCGGTCCAAGAATGCACATGAATGATGGAAGAGTAGTTTCAAATTTTATTCTACAAGCCTTGCAAAATAATGATATTACTATATATGGCAATGGTACTCAAACAAGGTTGGAATTTGATTAGGTTATATTTTGTTAATAGTTTTACCAATTATTTAAATTTTTCGCAGATCTTTTCAATATGTTAGCGATCTAGTGGCAGGTTTAATATCACTAATGAATAGTAATTACTCTTTTCCTGTAAACATTGGAAATCCTGATGAGCATACGATTCTGAATTTTGCTCAAATAATCAAATCACTCGTTGGGGGTACTTCAGAGATTGTCCATAAAAAAGCAATGACTGATGATCCAAGAAAGCGTAAACCAGATATTTCATTGGCTAGGAAAGAATTAAATTGGATGCCTAAAGTTGATATGATAGCAGGAATTAACAAAACAATTGATTTTTTCCGCAGTGAACTGGTTAGGTCAAAACATCAAGAAAGAAACTTTTTTAAACCTCATTTAGATCAAATATCTCCTTGAAATATCTCCTTGAAATTATACATTTTTTATATAGCTACAGATTACCACTACTAAGGAAAAAGGATTTGCCTCTAATAATTGTTTATATTCTTTTATTTAATTAATTTATAATTTCACTAAATCGTAAATGTTTTATGAAGGGGGAATAGATTTGCAGCACATTTTTTTATCGTGTTTCTATCAAACACATGTGATACAATTGACATAAATGCTTTTTACCTCTGTGATTATGAAAGAATAAAATAATTGAAGTAAACATATATTGTTCAAGTATATCTGATGAATTATAGAGTTTAGTAATACCAAATTTATAAATATAACTGGTAGATGATATATTTTACTATATTGGTCATTTAGTTACTCAGAGTCGGTTAGACATAGACATATTCAACAAACTAGAAACTTCTTTAGGAACAATGGTAAGTTAATTTAAACTTTGAGAAACTTTCACAAAACACTATACCTAATATAAACCCTCTTTTAGTCCACATTAACAGATGAACAAATGAATGGTAAATATTAAATATAGTAATACTTGTAAAAGTACTAATTGTCTTTGTCATATTTATATCAGAATACCATGAGACCTTTCTACTTTTTGATACTGTTGGGGATAACAAAATTGCAGCCAGTCAACTAGGAGATGTTTTAAGAGCTATGGGACAAAATCCAACAGAGAACGATGTGAAGAAATGTCTAAAAGATGGTAATGTGCGCTTAAGTTTTGAGCAATTTCTACCCATCTTAACAGGCATCGCTAAAAGTAAACCAAGTAATACTTTGGAAGATTTTACTGAAGGTTTCAAGGTAAGAACAATAAACGTTTTCATACATAAACCATAAAAAACAATCAGCTATAGACTGGTTTGGAAGTCTCTAAAAGGATTTAATTACACATACACTTTTTGCATAAGAAATGATAAAATTTCACTTAAAAAAGAAACTTTTATCTTTTTACCGAAATGGTATAATTACAGTTTTAATGAGTAAATACTACTAAACTTTTTTCTCTCTCTATAAACTACTAGTTAAATTTTCCAAAAGCCATTTATTACTGTTTGTTATCTACGAGCAATTGAGTATTACAATAAACACTTTTTTATCTATCTTTGTAAATATAATGTACAGGTTTTCGATAAGGAACAAAACGGGACTATCAATTCAGCCGAATTACGATACTTATTGACCTCTTTAGGCGATAAACTTAGCGACGATGAGGTTGAACAACTCTTAACTGGCCACGAGGATCCTCAAGGGAATGTACATTACGAGAGTAAGACATCAAAATTTATTTATTGATGATATTACAAGCTGATAGATTATATTATCTATTAAATAATATCTTAATTGTTTCAGATTTCGTTAAATCGGTTGTCGCTGGAGGAAGTTTTTAGCGGCTATTTATTTATACGATACTCTCAATTCTGCAACAACAAAAAGAATTCCTTAATCAGAATTCTTTTAGAGTAAAAAGATATTCTCAATCAACCTTTTTTTGTAGATAAGAAAGCGACACGCCTTCTTTGCTTTAATATAACTTCGGCAAAGCTATAGTTTTATATACGCTATTTATAATAAAAAAAAAAAATATTTATATATATATATATATAATATATCTAATTACGTCCATAAATATTTCTCTGTCTGTGACAGTCTCTTCCGTGTGCTTTAAAGAGTATCTAAGACAATAGATCTGGCCACTATATGTGTTTTATTATTATAAATGTCTTTGATAATTTTATGGCTTATTCAAAGGAATGTGAAATATTTTTTGCAATTGATTCAAGTATAAAATATTCGCCGACTTAATGCTAGTCATAGTTGGACATGATATAAAGATTTTTGTTCCCTCTTATTGCATAATATATGCTATATTTTTTGCCTTAATATTTAAATAAAAAGCATTCTTTCATAACTGCATAAAAAGAATTGTAATATATATTTTGAGGTATCTTTTTTAGCTATAAAATCTTATTTTCAGGTTTCACATTTATAACTTTTAGAGCAAAGACTACAATACTATTTAATAAAGTTTTATATACTTTATTAGCATACATTAACCAGCAGACTCAACAAACGATAAAAATTAAAGTTATTAGAATATAGATGGCGTAGTCTTCTAAGTAAATGTTCTTTAATTGGCCACAGGACATATTTTGTTTTGACAAAATATTACGTTTAAACAAAAGAAAAGGACCTGATTCTATGAAAAAATTAATAATGATATACTTTTAATATCAATAGTCATTTATTAGTATTTCATTAGTACCATTTCTAACTTAATTAAAAAAATATACCTTTTTTTGTTGATATTCCATGAAATATTCAATAGATTCTAAATAGAAACGAAAAAATACATTTAACTATATCCAGCGAACTTTTGAGCGGTAAAGTGCTAAAACTTTTTCCAAAGTATGAATATCTTTGAGGAGATTATAGAAAAAATCAAAAAACTAAGTCACTGTTGTTAGGAACTAAGTCTGTTTTTTAGGTCTTTTTTAACCTAGCTTTTTGTCAATAAATCTATAACTGATTTTCTACGAGTAGGTCCAAAACATTTCGCTGAGTTGCCGTGTACGAAAATAGATATTGCGTAAAGGTAGCTAGAACGCATGCGCTCGAACGAGAAAATACTAGATCACGCATGCGCTTAGGCAGTCTGAGACAAGTTTGAGCACCAGGCGAGTCGATACGACCTACGTCAGCAGTCTGTATTATTTTCAGCTATAGGCTTACATCATGCATATAGTATATAAGCTCGCCGTTCGCTCAGAAATATCAAACAGTTCTAACAGAACACAGCTTAAAAAGGAAAAAAAAGCTAAAGACAGCTTGATAACTAATAAAAGAAAACTTTTATTCCTTATTCCTAAATACTTTACAAAACTCTAATTCAAAAATTATGTCGAAATCTGATGATTGTGGCTCTCCTTCTGCATCTGCAGTAGATGGCCCTAGTGGTGCCGCAGCAGCGGGAATTATGCCTATGGATGTAGTTATTTCCTTTGATACTACTGGATCCATGTCTAGTTACTTGGCTGAAGTCAGGGCCAAAATGTCAGAAATCATTGAACGTCTATTCACTGACCTCCCAACTTTGAGAATCGGTGTCATCGCCCATGGTGACTACTGTGACAAAAGAACTTACATCACCAAGCATCACGAACTATCGAATAATGTAGCTGATTTAGTGGATTTCGTCAACAAAGTTGGAACTACTGGTGGTGGTGATTGGGAAGAGTGCTATGAATTAGTCCTCCACGAAGCCAGAACAAAAGTTAATTGGGTTAAAGGGGAAGCCGACAGAGCTTTGATTATGATCGGAGACGCAATTCCCCATGAGCCAAATTATAGCTTGAACACAAAGAAACTAAATTGGCGTAAAGAAACATTAAGTTTGTACGAGGACTTGGGCGTTAAGATTTATGGTATTCAATGTGGTACAAACCCCAAAGCAAAGCCATTTTATGAGAAAATTGCAAAGGCTACAGGTGGAAAGCATTTAGATTTGAACAACTTGGGCTCAATTGTTGACATGTTGATGGCTATTTGCTATAGAGAAAGAGGAGCTGAAATGTATGATGCTTTCGAACTTGAAGTTCGTGAAAGGGAAGGTGCCGCTCTTAAAGCTGATTTAGACAAAATGTTCAAAGATCTTCGTGATGATGATGTTGAAGCGGATGCTGCTGTAATGGGAGATGTAACCAGTGATGGAACTCCTACAAAGCCATCCATGTTTAGAAAGGCTTCTTCGTCAAAATTGGCAAAAACTGATTGCTTAAAAAAGGTCAAACCAAAATCAGTAAGAAGAACTGTAAGAAAAGCTGGAGCTGCAAAAGTTGGTGCAGCTAAACCATCTGCTGCTAAACTTAGATCAAAAAGGAAGTTAATTTTTGAATCGGATAGCCATTCCGATTCTGATTCTGAATCTAAATCAGAATCTGAAGATGAAGTAGTCGTCAAGAAAGCTAAGAAATCTGATGATAAAAAAGCTGATAAGAAAGTTAAGAAATCCGAGGCTAAAAAAGACAAAAATGTTCGTCTAAATCGAGAGGATTTGAAAACAGATAAATTCTCAACAGAAGACGGACTAGCTTTTGGAAATTGGCGATTAGCTATGGCACCAAAACGAAGTGTTAAAAAATTTGCAAAGTACAGTTGGTCCCTTATTGGAAAAACGACTTTGGCTCGAAACCAACTTTGGACAAATTGCAAAGCCAGGGCTCTCTATGAAATTGCTATCCAACTTCCAAATAAGAGAAAGATGGGAGTTGCTTGTCTATGCTCCAAATGGACAAACCCAAAACTTTGGAAGAATAACTTGATAAAGAAAACAAGTGGATTTAATGAAAAAATAGCTGATGCAGTTCAAAAAGGCTACAAAATATTTATCAGGAGGGCACCTCTTCCTCTAACGACAAAATCGTTAAGATCTTCATCCAAAAGCGGACCTCAAATAATAGATGAATTGAATGGCAGATTTGATTACGCCTGGCACAAACCAACAAGAGATATCTATTAACTACAAACTAACTCAAAAGTCATATTTGTACAGTAAATATTTAAATTAAAAAGTTTGTCATGTGTGATATGTACTAGTGTATAGATAGTAGATTATTTCAATAAATATCGCTTAAAACAAAAAACAATAACTTGTCTTATTGACTAGAAAGTGAAAAAATTGTATAAATACCATTGAAAGTGTAGTAATGATATATTGAATTTATCCGATGATATTTGGAAGTTAACTAACTAAATGTAGATTATTTCTACTAGTAAAGTTGAACATTGATTTGTTTTATACAGTAAATCTTGTTTAATCATTTTAAAAGTGGGTAAAGGGGGGTTAATATGAACAGGTGTGCATTAATTAAATGAAATTCCAACAAAATTATTCAATAAACTACAAGTCATTAATCCTTAATTAATACTTTACAGTATTGTAACAATTTATTGTTTATAGAAAGGTCATTCAGCTTTAATTACCAGTTTTCAATGTGAACTATATAGTCTTTTTTATATCTAAGCTATGAAAAAGTTTTCAGTTCTTTTAATAGTTTAGATAGTTAATTAATTAATTAATTTGGAATAACTCGAACTGTGCTTTAAACTATTTTATTACGTTTGTAAACAATATTTCTTATAGATCAACTTTTCGTCAGATGAATTGCAATAATTAAAGTAAGGGATAAAGAAAATTAGCTGAACTAAACGAAATCTGTATCACATAGTATGAAAATGGGTATTCAATTTTGTAAAGAAGGTGGATGAAGAGTGAAAGAATTATACTTTAAATAACCTTTGGTACATAGATATTTTTTTGGTAATAGTAGCGTACTATCTCTAAATGTTACTTTTAGTAAACCAAAATCGAATACATTTATCGCGCAAATTTTGGAATCGATTTGATACGATTTCTGCTTTCGATTTACAGTCATCGTCAGATTCCGCTTCCGATAGTTGGTGATAGTCCAGTTAGTTTTTGCCAAATATCAAGGTTTGTTTTATGACTCAGTTCGCAAAAATTGTTTGAGACTTTCCGGAAATAACGTGGATATATTGCTATACGTTTATATTAATTGCCATTGCATTTTACAATTTTATTAGTATCTTTTTATTTTCATTGGAGCAGACAAGTGATAGAATTACGTAATTGTTGAAGATGAGCTTTCAATGGACCGTTGTAGCAACGTTCTTGTACGTTGAAATAGCTACGGTGATCTTGTTGATGATACCAGGCATTTCGTCAGCTGCGTAAGTTGAATCATACTCATTTAAACAACTTGAAAAATTAATGAGTTTTAATTTTTAGATGGCAAAAGCTATTTCGATCGAGACTGTTTAAATTTGTCAAAAATTACGTGAATTTGTATTTTTACGTATTTGTCGCACTTTTAGCTTTGTTATTTGCTGGTATGTTAACAAAATTGCTTCGATTTCATCATATCTAAATATATCTCTATTCTTATAGATGGCGTAAGAGACGTTCGTAAATACAGAGGTGAAGAGGATGTGAAAGCAAGACCAGATGCAGAAATTCATCAGCATATGAAATTATTTCGCGCTCAGAGAAATCTCTATATTGCTGGATTTGCTCTTTTCCTGTGTTTGTAAGTGGGAAAATGATAAACAAAACTCTTTGTAACTTGTAACAAATTAATTGATTATCTAGGGTAATTAGGCGAATCGTAAGCTTGATCTCTAATCAGGCTAATCTAGAAGCTAAATGTTCTGCTGCTCTCAAACAAGCTGAAAGTGCTTCGGCAACTGCTAAGCAATTTATGAAGACAGCAGAAAAAGGAGCTCATAAAAATGCCATTGACGAGACGATGCTGGAGGAGCTAGACGACGTGAAAAAAGAGTTAGCTAAGAAAAACGAAGAATTACGAAAGATTAAAGTGGATTTTGACGCTTTAAAATCTCAGGCGGAGAACGCTAACATAGAATATGATAGAGTTTTGAGTGAACTCCAAAATTCTCAAGTAAGTCAAGAAGGTACCATCAGTTGCTGCTAACTTTAATATAAACCTTTTTTCAATGACAGAACAAAGGAAGTGAAGGAGCCAGCAAGAAAGATGATTAAATAACAAAATCCAATACTATATTTAATTACTGTCAATTCTATCTTTTAAATGGTTTGGATATATTTTTTGGCATCTCTCGAAATACTGTGTGATTAAATAATTCATTAAATTAAAACACTATATGCTATTGTACTATGTCTGCATATTTCATAGGAGAGTAAAATTAATGTTCAATCCACTAGTTTAATGAAATATTGTCAGTTTTACTCAAAAATCTTAATATTATTTAATATTATAAATGATGGCTAAAATTTACAGAAAAAAAGAGGAACAGGCTTCAATTAATAAAAATTTTTCACTTTGATTTTAAAAGAGATATTTAGAAATATTTTTATAATTTCTTGAATAAAATCTTTCTGAAGATAATTCAATTTTTTATTTATTATCTTTCGAACTGATAAAATTTGTTTTGAATTTTTTGTTGAACTTGAAAGAAAAAAAAAGCAGGTAGTCCATGTTTCTTTTCTATCTTGTTTATTACAGTAAATAAAAATTTAAATTACATTTATTCAAGAGATTAATTTGATTAAAATATGCAAATTCTTATCTAAATATGCGTATTCCTGATAATTTATATTTCATTTTGTCGTTTCAAGCCTATAATAATTGTATTAATTAATCATAAAGTCACTGATTGCTTTCTAAGCTACAGTAATTCCCTGAATCACCGTAAGGAGAAAAATATTTACTAACAAAACTTAAAAAAATATAGATAACATTCAATGTCAAGGTAATTGTTTTAAAATTAATTCAGAAAGAGGTCGATAAGCCAGAAATACGTAGATACATAAATACTGAATTTTTAGGATATCACTGAAATTTATTTATGGCAAAAGAAACGTTTCAGTTTCGTCTAAAAAAAAGAGGCTTAATTTTTAAATAACTAATTCAGACTTAAACTTTTTTTTTTAAAAAAAAAGAAATGTAAAGTAAATAAATTGAATTGGCGGGAAAGTTAAAAAAACGAAGGCATATTAAAATGAAAATTAATACAATAGCTTCGTTATTCTTTATAATTTTTCTCCCTATTCTCCTTTTTCCCAAAGGCTATCACAGATCATCGTCTCCTATATCCTCAAAGGCTGTGTTAGTTTGCAACTTTTCATTATAAGATCTACTCTTTGAAAGTGGTGCCGTTTCCTATATCAGTAAAATTTTCGTTAGAGATCCTTCAATTCTTTATTTACAATACAAACCGAAATACTATTTTGAATATCAGAATTGGAATAGGATGTTTCAAGTGGTGATTTTGTGGGTGAAGAAACCTATAAATATTAAATTAATACCAATTAAATAGGCCACTTCGAATAGAAGATGTTATTAGCCTATTAATATAACAATATTATTTACTATTACAAATCGCATTGATAAGAAACAAATTATATTTTATCAGTAGGAAAATACTATACTTACAGTTTTTGCTATGTAAGCTTGTTTTTTCTTTTCTGTTGTCTAAAATATAAAAAAGAGGGAGGGAAAAGGGGGAAAACCAATTAGTTAATGTCTTCGAATGAAAAAGAAAATTTTCATTTACTTTTTTAACTCTTTCTCCTTCTCTTTTAAGTAAAAGTTCATCAACCATAGACTGCAGAAGCATACTCATTAAAATTGCTTGATTTGAAGTGACTGTTATCCATTGTAAAGTATTTTTTGCAATCAGATATTCGAAAGCCAATTCGGTTTGCAGTTTTTCATCTTCTTCGTCAGTATCTTTATTTAAAACCTTAAATGATTGAAAGGAAAGAGCATGATAAGAGTATGTAATACATTCTTTTAGTTTTTATGTTACTTACGGCTGTAGTTATCCTCCAACATCGTATTCTGGTAATTTTGAAAACTCCTCCTTTGAACGTATTCTATAGGAATTTTATTACGTTAATTAAAAATTGAAATATTTGAATAATTGTTCATTTACAGGTGCAATTTCGATTCTGAAAATCATTTCTTTATTCCCAGCCGCAATTATAACATTACAATTATCATGAGGATAATTTGTGACACAAGGTTCGAATTTTATATAACCATAAAACTTCAAAGTCTTAATTAATCTCAAATACTGAAAAGTGAAAGGATTTATATGATGTTGTATGGATTAAGAATGTATTCTCTCTTTTTTTTACCAACTTCTTTTTTACTATTTTTTTGTTGCAGCGTTTTAAGCTGAGCGATTTGGTCCGCTGATCCTTCAATCCAACCTTGTTTCAAGTCACTGACAGCCTTTAATAAATATTAATAAAAATTATTCAGATGAGGCTTAAAAATGTTTAAATTGTACCTGACAAAAAAGTAAATTAAGACAAATCCTATCTTCCATTAAAGCATCTTCATAGCTTGCATCCCAGAAGCTAAACGTGAAAAGAATAGTAAACATATTTGATCTAGAATAATAACTGCTAAGCAAACAACCTTTTACGAAAGATAATTCTGTGGGAGTATTTTTCAGAGGCATTTCTTAGTGAAATATAAGGAGATTCAAATTCTTGTAACGGCCTTACAACTGTTGAAAAGATATTCAATTGAAATTAATAAACTTAATGCAATTTTAGATAGTATTAATAATTCAAAGAAACAAAAATTACTTACGAATTTGTCTATCATCCACTAACTTTACTAAAAACAATCCAAAATAAGCCATATACTCTTCCGCTAATCCGATTTCGTTTGCCGCCGCCTATAAGAGATTAAGACTCGAGAAATTCAAGTAACTGTTAAAATTCTATCTTAAATACTTACACTCATCACTTGTTCCGTTTGGGCCATGTTACTACATTCTATTGTTACTTTTTGGCCATTTACCAAATAAATATCAATGTTTATATTGCAACTTTCTTCTTGTAAATTACCCTATTATTAGTTTTTCAGTTAAAATAAATATCAGGAAATTAGACTCAATTAAGTAATTAAAGAAAGAACAACCTGTTGAGCTTGAATCATAAAATTGCTGAATATGCTAGAATTTAGAACTTCTGTTGTCTGGCTGACTGTTAAGAAATGTTATATTAAATAATTATTTTCTTTGTAAACTAAGCGACAAGTAGAATTTCGATAAGAATCTCTCTACGTAAAATAATACTTGTTGCCTACTTGTAGATATTTTAGTTCTCTAACCTCCTTGAATGTAACTCTCTAAGCCCATTCTTCTTGATTCGACCTGAGTTTTACTAAGGGCTAATAATCTCTTTGGTGGAAAAGATGGAAGTTGCCCTGACCCAAATTCCTTTTTTAACTACGTAAACATTTGTAAAACAAATAATCAAATAGAAGAATCATGCAGGAGAATGTGACTTACGTGTTCATGAAGTAAATGTAATTGCCTATATCTAACTGTACAATGGTGAGCACCGTTAACGTTAATTCTATAGACCTGTAAAGAGAGGGAGAAAAGTATGAGATGAAACGCCTACCGATATTAAAGATTTGTGCGAAATAAATATATATAACAAAAAAAATAGAAAATACATAAATGTCTAACTGTATAAGGTACTCCTTTTTCATCCACTTTTTCTTCTGTATCAGGAATGGAGAAATGCATCCTTGATCAGAGATTTAACCTCTATGATGGCTCGCTCTGTAAAGTTTATGCTATTGGAAAATTTTTCGGGAATTACTAAAGTCTGTTACGAAGTATTGGTTAGAAACGATCAGTCACATGATGTTACTAAAGGCTTCTTTGTTTGATGTATTCACAAATAAAACAATAGAATTGTACAATTTGTAACTTTTTTAATAATCTTTCGCAATTTCAATAGGTAAAGAATAACTTTCTTAGTTTTAATTCTTTTTCGTAGAGTAAAAACTCTAGGAGAGCAAAAATTAAATTTATTTAATGAGTCCAAATATGACTCATATAAAACTATTGAACGAAAATATCAAACTAATTAAAATACTTTAGAAAGAAATTTAGGTATACCCATAGCCATAGGCTAAAAGTTTTCTACCACAGACCAGGCTAATACATCCGGGTGAGTGGAGCTGTAAAGTTTTCTTCGTTTATTTAAGAAAGTTGTAAATTCGTGGTAAGTCTATTTGTAATTATTCGAAAAATAATGAATACAATCGGGAATTACAGATACATTGCTTTTCCCCAACAATCATCTTTATGGCGGGCGTAATTTTGGAAACAATAAGTAATAAAAAACTAATTGGCTTCGGTCTATTCTTATTGGTTTGTCAAATAGCCGGATTTCTACTCGGTGGATTAATAGGTAAGAACCCATTGCACTAAGAATTCAATTTAGAAGCAATAAAATCTGTACGAGGTAGCACTGTGCAAATAGGCCTACATGTTTTGTTTAATATTGCAGAGGCGAAGCCATCTCACGTAGTTTCTATATTGGGTACACCGTGTTGGAAGAATCCATACAGCAATGAAATAGTTTATACGAGACAATTGAAGTACAATTCAAGTACTGGAGAGAAATGTCATGTTGTAAGGATAATCTGTTATCAATAACTATAGATGGCGCTGTTGTACCTGTAACAAGCTAATTTGTATTTATCTAGCATATGGGAAACATGCACTGCTTTCCTTTAAAGAAAGTTACCTTAATAGTATTTTTGTACAACTATCTTTCCCTAAGACTACGTAGAGCCAGTTATACGCCAATATTATCCCTTAGTTTACTCCTTCATTGTCAAAGTGTTCTTTCTATTATTAGCCTACCGACCATGCAGAAGATTTTCCTCAACATATAGTCTTTGTCTTCCAAATGCCCTTACCAAGAGATAGTATTGATCTAAAAATGTCTCGATGGTTTCAATATATGGTTGGCGTGATTCACATTGATTGGAAACCTACTACTGGAAAACAAGCATCACTTTCAAATTCAGAATTGGCGTTGAATGTTAAATTAGGCTACAGAGATGAAAGAACAAATTGGACAGTTATGGCTCAATCAACAGAAAAACGATCATTAGATTGCGTTAAAGTATAGTATATTGTCATTTAATAACAAAATAATAATTCAAGCTTGTCTTGCGTTTTACATATTCTTAGGAAAAGGATTATTATGAATGCGATATCATTCCTCTATACGAAATTGGAAGTGTTCATCACGATTTCTATCTCTTGAATTTAATGTACAATACAACAAAAGTTCGAGATCTACAAATAGACAGTATATACTTGCACGTAATTCTACAAACGGGAGGTTTTACCAGAGTTTGGCTATCTTTGAAAACTGTCACATTTCCATTGATTATTGGTCTTGTAATATTTTTTTGGAATCGTATAAGAAAGTTATCTAGATCTGCTAATTTATTGGAAAAGTAAGAAACATTTTATTATTAATAGAAAGAGTCTATATTAAAATCCACCCTTTACTTTTAGAATCATATTTGGAATGGGACTAACATTGGCATTTCTTGACTGTAAGTTTTATATAATTAATAAGAAAATTACAATTATAACATACTATATGTAAATATCTCTATTTGTCTTTTAGGTCCAATTGAATGGTTAACTCTAGGAATGAAAATTCCATTTATGTTATTGTTGAACGATATTCGTCAAGGTATTTTCTATTGCGCATTGCTAAGCTTTTGGATTGTTTTTTGTGGAGAGCATATGATGGATAAAGTCATCAGAAATCGGTATTTTAATTAATTAAATTTTAAATATTATTTCTAGTATAAAAATCAAACAACAACTAAATTAAATCTTGTTTAGAGTTTCTGTCTATTGGAAAGAACTTACGGCTGTTGGTATTGGATCCCTATGTCTTTTTATCTTTGAAATTTGCGAGAGGTTCTTATAACTTTAAATAATTACCGAATTTTATGAATTATTTATCTATTACAGAGGAGTTCAATTAACCAATCCATTCTTTACTATCTGGGCTGATAACATTGGAAAGAGAGTTGCTGTGGGTTTTTAAAATATTTTCTGGTTTTTGCGTAATAAACTAAAAGTTTCTTTCTTTTCCCTTTTCTTTATATTTTAGTTAGCTTTTATAATTTTAGCCGGGATTTCAGCCTGTATTTATTTCTTCCTTCTCATGTTTGTTGTATTCAAAGCTGTAAGGAATATCAATGCAAAGAAGAGTGCTTTACCCGGAATGAATAAGAAGAGGAGAAGCTATTTTAAAGGGCTTATCTACAGATTTAATTTTCTTATTCTTTCAACTCTAGTATTTGCTGCTATGACAATTATCTTCTTCATTATCAGCCAGGTTTAATTTATTGATGATGGAAGGTTATTCACATTAACTGGTTCTGATTTGTTTCAGGTTAAAGAAGGTAATTGGAAGTGGGGTACTGGCTCCTGGCATGCCTCTGAAGATGATGATAGTGAAAATCTTGACTTGGACGAAACTCAACCTCTTGAATATACGAGCGCTTTCTTTACGGGAGTATTTTGTATGTGGAACATATACGCGGGATCTTTACTATTTTTATACGCTCCATCAAAGAAAAATCCAAATTTACCCGAAGATGAACAATCAGACGAAAGAGGAGAAGAGATAGAATTTAGCCAAATAAATTCTGAGGCTGTAGCATTAGCTCCTCGAAGCCGAGAGAATGATGGACAAAATTCATTTTTAAGCACACTTCAAAAATCAGCAATGGATTAAAAGAAAGGAAACATCTTTGAGAATCTCAGTTCTTTAAGTTTTATACATTTGTTTTTTTGGTTAGTTTTTACCCTTTTTGCCGTGTTTATAATGAGCATTCTTTTTTTATGGTAGTTATTTCTTTAAAAACAAACGTGAATACTTAATATTTCTTAGTGATTTTTTTTAATATTATAACGTTTTATCACTTTTTGCATTGAATTTTTCTACGTGACAAACCATGAGAACATTTCAAAGAGTTTATATAAAATTAGATATAGAACTTTTTTCAACACTACTTTTATTCAAAAAAAATACACTGCCTAAATTAAATAATACATAAAAAAACAACTCATTTCTCTTAGAGACAAACAATAACAACTATAGTAAAGCAACAAATTAACTTCATTGAATTAGCTATTTAAATTATTCTTATCATTTCTTTTCTTTACTTACTTTATTCGTTTTTCTATCGTTTGCAGAATCTTTTTTAGGGTCTTTGTCAGATTTTTTATGGGCTTTGTCCCACATTGCATTTCTTATGAGTCTCTTAGCTGCGCCTGTATTGACTTTAGCACGAGATAGCTTCTCTTCGATATCTTTAACTCTATTCATTGTCTTTTTTATTCTATTCTGTAAAGAAAGAGAACAGTAGACTTTTGTAAACTTTTCTTAATCAATTTCAAGAGGTTTACCAGTTCTTGCCCTATTTCGTGTTCCTTTGGATCAATTCCCTTGGTAATGAGATAAACTGTAACGAGAACCAGATGATAGTCTAATGATTACTTTCATAAACTGTAGACTTACCACGAAACAAGGCATTCATTGAATATATACCAGCCAGGTCTAATTTTGCCTTATCTAGTGCTGACAACTGAAAATGTTTATTTAAATGAATATACTGGTCATAACTAAGGCTAATTAAACCGATTTAGTTTTCGTTACGTAAAAGTAACATTAACACTAGGATTACGTCAACAATTGTTTACATTATTTTGATAAGGATTAATTTTGTTTGATATAATGAATACTTTTTAAAAGAACATGCCTCATCGTAAACTTTGTGAGTTTTGGCCTGCATTTCTTCAATGACGGTAGCTACATTTGTCAAGTTGTCGTGAAACTCTTGGGTTTTGCTGATAACATCTTCTGGTAAGGTATCTTCTTGCCTTTCCATTTTATGAATTTATCAATCCACGTTTTCTGAATCTCAGCGTTTATGTCCTATTAAGGACTATGTTATTACTTAGAATGTATTTCATCAAGGGTCTTGCTAAATTCCTGATTTCCGGTAAAGCATCGCGTCGCAATACAAATTTACCAATTAGCGCGTACCGCCTATACTTCAATACTGTTCGCTTTTACTACATCGTGTAAATATGGATGAGCCAATCCCGAAAATATCGAAAAAAGGTTTCTCAGAACAAGATTTAGAAAGACTGTTTGCTCATCGCTTTACTGACATGGATGAAGAGTATATTAAAAACCTAGCTGCAGAGGATGAGACTCCTCCTTGCGTTCAGGGTTGGACTACGAAACCGAAGCGATCATTCGATTACATGAGGTACAGATATAAAACTCGTGTTAAATGTCGTTTTCTAATTTAGCTATTGAACTATAGGAGAGGTGGACGAGATGGTAACCGGGTCTACCACACTGGAAGAAGATATAGCGGAGATGACCGAAGAGACTATCACGGAGGTGAACGACGAGATGAAAGAAGAGACTATCACGGAGGTGAACGACGAGATGAAAGAAGAGACTATCACGGAGGTGAACGACGAGATGAAAGAAGAGACTATCACGGAGGTGAACGACGAGATGAAAGAAGAGACTATCACGGAGGTGAACGACGAGATGACCGAAGAGACTATACGCGAAAAAGAGACTATAACCAAGGGAATCGTGATCGAAGTAGAAGTTATGATAGAAAGCGTTCACGACAGCATTCTCCCAAGTAATACTCAAAGTTATCCTTCAAACATGTCCAAAAAAACTTTTTTACTGATGAAATTGTTATCACTATATCGAAATAGAATTTTTATCGTACCAAGAGAGTTCATCATTTCAGTTTATTGATGAGAAACATATTTTTAAAGAGGATAGTCAGGATGAAATATAAGGAAAAATTGATAAATATCACATTAATAAAAACTTATGAGAAAATACTGCTAAATTGTATTAATGTTGCTGGAAAACTAAAATATTGAACATTTTTTGTAAAAAAAAAGTTATTATAGAATTCACTTGTCTACTAAATGTAAAGCACTGTTACAAATCACCAAAAAGACGTGATTTTGAACCTAAAGCATCTCTTACGTTCGTATTTTCTCCCCTAGTCTGTTGAGCTAAGCGCTCTTCCTCCTCCTTCAGCGTTTCGGCTTTGAGTTCTTCATCATCAACAACTCTTGAATTTTCTGTGTCTGTTATATAACCCATTTCGCCTGTGTAGTGAGTTGGTTCCAGCAGTAAAGGTTCTGCACTTAATGCTACCAAGTCGCGAGGCTCAAAATGAGACTTCCACTCTTCATTAGGGTGTTTATCATACATTATAGGAAGATATTCGTCAACAGCTATCATCTTTGATAATGGGTTTTGACCAATTAATTTTCTGGCTCCAGACTCTGATAAAGCATAGCTGATTGTCCAATACGTGTAGTCGACCCAAACCAAGTTTGGTATGTCGTCTGATACAGTATATTCATTGGCATTTTGTAATCTCTTTCTGCCGAGATATATTAAATCCCATGGTTGCGACAAACTGTCAGCTGCTTTAATTGCTCTAAAAAGATTCTGCTTAAATCCGTTCTTAAATCTAACATCATCCTCGAATATTAATACTCGTTCGTATCCTTTTTCAACAATCTTGAAGAAAGAAAGAAATCTTGTTTCGTTATAACAATACAAGTAAATTGAGTTAAAAAAAATACACTTACATCCTTCCAAATAACATAATGGGAAAGAAAACAACCGATTTCGCCTAAAGTTAATGGTCTTTCTCCGTAAGGATCTTTGTATCCATCTAACATTTGGACACCAAGTTCCTTGAGTCGGCTTTCAGACAGTTCCCTATTTATTCAAAGAAAAAATTGTATACTTCATGAGTTTGACTGTTGTAGTTTTTTCATTTTACCTCCCATCAAATGCTTCAATGCGAGTATAATTTATATTAAGAATATCCATGCAAGCTTTCATTCTTTTCATTCTATCTGGACGACGTTTTAGATTGATAATATAAATCTATAGTTGATTATAACACATAGAGTATATTTAAATAAAAGATAAGTTATATGTTATACTTTATCGAAATTTAAGAGCTCTCTTGGACCTCGTTCAGGAGCAAGATAACTTAATCCTTCTAAAGGAGAGTCTGTGTAAGCAGCCACTTGAAGTAGCATTTCTTCAAATCGGAGACGCTCTGTTGTCAGCCTATAAATTTTTTATTGAATAACTTGAATTTGAAACTAATTTAAGAACAAACTGATGACGAGCGTCGAGTGGCGCAGTCATCCATCCAAAGTAGTCAGTATTGACAATATGCATCTTAATTCTGTTCCTTTGATTATTTTGTGCAAAATAAATAATGTCATCAATTTGATCGGAAAAAAGATCCAATCTCTTTGGTAGGAAATTGATAAAATTGCTTTCTTTTCTTCTTAAATCAATTAAAACAACTGAATGGACCATTGGAACCTAAAAATCATTTGTGTTTGAGAAAATTTGATGTGAAATTCAATTTTTTAAAAGTCACTATTGTGTTTGTCTTTAAATTTGACAGATTGTAACTTTACACTTTAAAAGAATCTTTATGAGCAGACAATGTTATTTTAAGGACATTTATAAAAGTATACATACATCAAAGCAACCTTGGTGATGTCTGAATAATATCGGAAGATAATCCGGCGTTCTTTGATAATAACCCTTTACAGAAAGGTTAAAATAATATTTTAATTGCTATAAAATAATAGATAAAATATTTTCCTACATTTTCGTCCATACCACACCAAAAATTACTGTATGTATTGGATCCTGTAATATTCAGCATTGGAGAAACTATGGTTCTAGAAGGATTTGAGAATAATAAATAAAACACATTAGGTTTGGTAGTGCATTTCCACATGCTGTTTTTTATTACCTCTGTTGTGATATGAGTATTTTTAACGTATTAGGATTTGATAAAATAGCATCCGCATCAGTAACCTATTAAAATAAAATAGATATATTATAAAGAATAATATATTCTTGTGTCTTATACCATGAAGAAATCTGCCCATTTATTTCTAGCAACATCAATAGCTTCTTGTTTTAGTTGCATAACATGTTTAAACCTCTCTTCAGTCCAGTCAAGTGGAGATGATTCATTAGGGAAAGCTGAAGTTTGGGGTTATGTAGTATATTTTACATGATAATTAATAGAATTTTTGATACAAACATTGTGATTCTCTCGAATTTTGAAAATCGATTGAATGATACATATCATTTACGTTCGATATCCAATTGGACAAAAGTTCTATTGAATAATCGATATTGTGATCGGACCGAATCCTTAAAAAGATGTAACGAATTAGTAGATGTTAGAATAAATATAATTGAATGTAAAATGTTTATTCTTACCATAATGAAATTCGCCTTTTTGGATAATCTAACTTTTCCAAATATTTTAAAAAATACGGTAAACTGTGCTCCTTATTACGGACTAAAATGCAGATAAGAACACTTGGCTCTTGATAATCAGAGCACGTTGCATAAGATATAAAGAGTACAATTAAAAAGAGTATTATCGTATTTAAGCCTATCCTCATTATTTGATATAAAATAATAATTAGATAGTTTTAAAACAGTGGGTTTGACTAAGAGCTGCACGAAAATCGGAATTGCCCTTCGGTTACCTATTCCACCTCGGCTGAGTCGATTGTAACCTAAAAAATTGAAATCGAACCATTCTTTTAAGTTTTTTTTTGTTTGAGGTTGTAGAATATTCTACAGAGAGCGCTAAAATGCAAAGTTTATTTTATAATGAACTATTTACGAACAACTTTTAACATAGTTGTATCAGTAGCTATAAACACAAATAGAATAATGTTTGTTGTTTCAATATAAATGCTGAAACTAGAAACTATTTTTACCATTCTACCCTGGGTGATTTATTGCTACCATATACTGTATATCTTACACGTGTACTATCGACACTCCTTTTTCCAAATGACTTACTCCATTATCAACACATACCAAGTCATGAATTTTATTCAATAAACATCTTTTACTTCTCCTTTTACAGATTTATACATATAAATATTGCGGTACATATATAAACAGTTGAATTGCATGATTGTTAAATTAATCTCAACTTAATTTAGCCGCCACCTAACGGATATTTCGCTAATCTCCTTACAATGAGAATTAATCTCATGAACAGATACTCTTATACTTGTCTGAACGCACATTCCAATCTAAATCATGAAAGTCTTCATTTTTATACTGACATTCTCATCTCTTTCTTATCTTAGCGCTGATTTATTTACAGCCAATGCGGGACTTCAAGCTTTATCTAAAAGCGAGGGTAAACTCTTTATTGGATTGAAAGAATATATTAAAGTGGAGCAAGAACGCCTGAAAGTATTGAGAAAGTAAATATTAGTAATGTTATATTTTCTATTCAAAATGTTATAATTTTAGAAAAACTTTCATTATAAATCAATTACTTTTTAATAGTCAAATCGACGATATGAAGACGAAAGGGTTTGCTAAAAAGTTCACTGGAGACGCTCTTCAATTTGTAGGTCATCCAATCAATGCTTTCCACGTTATTCGGCATTTTACAAAGTTTTGGGATTCAATTAGTAAAGATTCCGCCGTTCCAGCTAACGCTCACATTTTGGAAAATAGCTGGGTTTGGGCAAATCTTGCTGACGAATCTCGCAAACCTACGATTAACGATTATTACGGAGCTGCAAGGGCAATTTTAAGATTACAAGACATTTATAACATTCCTATTGACGAAATTGTAAACGGTAGCATCATGGGTCAAACTGTTGGGGATCTGTCAGCTTTAGATTGTTTTGAACTAGGAGTTTCAGGGCTTCAAACTGGAGTAACATTTTTTTCTAACATACATTTACATTTTCATTAAAAACTTTTTTTTTAAATAAATACAGAAATATGAACAAACAATTAGATGGCTTAAAAAAAGTCTTGAAAAAGCTGAAGAAGATGATGAAGACCCACCAAAAGATACTAGAAGATTAATAGCTCAAGCTTATTATCATGTAAGAGTGTTAACTTTTTAGATATACTGTATATACATTTGCAGTTATTATAATTTTGATTTTTCGATAAACAGATGGGAATGATTGAAGAAGCAAAGAAAGAGGCATTGATTGCATATAACCAAGATTCTATGAATTTACCCCTATATTCGGAATTGGGCTTATATAGAGAACTTTCATCAAAGAATAAGATTGATAATGAAAAATATGAAAAATTCTTAGAGTTAAATAACAATACTAAATTGAATCAATATAGACATTATTGTCAAAAAGGACCATCAGTCGATCCAAAACAAGCATCCAAATTGCAGTGTAGATTTAAGAAATTAAAAAATAATCCGTTTGAAGTTTACAAAATTGAAATTAAATCGTATGACCCATGGATAGCTATAATACACGATATAGTTACCGATAAAGAAGCCGAGAAGATAATCCAACTTTCAAAACCATACGTAAGTTTATTATTTAAAAAATTCTTCAAATTTTTAACTCTGTTCAAACAATGTAAAGCTGAAAAGATCTAAAGTTGGAGGAAATACAAATAATCAATTTTCTGAGATACGTATTTCTCAAATGTAAGCTTTTCAAGAACAAAATGAAAACTTATTAATGAATTGATGAACTAATTTAAACATTTCAGAGCCTGGCTGTATGACGACCTTGATCCCTTTATCAATAAAATATCAGACAGACTTACGGCTGCGACTGGCTTAGATGCTCATAAGTCAGCCGAACCTTTACAGGTAGCTAATTATGGCTTAGGGGGACAGTATGAATTACATGAGGATGCCTTCGGCAATAATACAACTAGGCCGGGGGATTTACCTGGAGATAGGATATATACTTTGATGATTTATCTAAGTGATGTTGAAAAAGGCGGAAGTACCATTTTCCCTAATTCTAAGGTGAATCTTGAACCGATTAGAAATGCTGCTGCAGTTTGGTTCAACATGAACAAGGCTGGCTCTGCTGACACAAGACTACTACATGGAGGCTGTCCAGTTATTTACGGAACAAAATGGGGTAACAATAATTTTCGTATAATGTTAACAAACTAAAACTTTTGCTCTGTCATTTATAGTGGCTAATAAATGGTTCCGTTCAGTAGGACAAGAATTTACATATCCTTGTGGCTTAACTGAACAGGAGGTTCATGAAAAATTTGATTAAGTCATATAATATTCCACATATATTGTTAGAAGGTTTTCGACTTATCTATAAGTTTATACCATTTCGATTTTACATTCAACTTCAGATGACAATATTTTATGTGCTTTTATTGAATTGTTCATTTAAAATCAATAAATAATGAACCATTTGAGTTATCAGAGGTGATCTTTTATTAAAAACAGAATATTAGTGTCGTATTTCTGTCAATAAGCGTTTTAAAAAGCTATTTTTTTGGCGGGAAACAAAAAAGTGCAGAAATCTCGCAACTGGTTGTCACGTGGTCTTTATACACCGGAAACAAAATTTCTCCTATCTTATCGCTGTTTGGTTACAAGGAAAGTTATGAGAGTTGTTTGCTAAACCTTTACTCGGAATAGTATTCCATGTTAAACAAAATAAAGATTAAAAAATGGCGCTCAAGCGATAAAACTTAACTTTATTAGTAAGTTAGCCAAAGAAAACAAGAATCAATCACATTCTGTGAGAGAGATATTCATATTCACTTGATTTCTGAAGTATTAAATAGCTTCTAACCTTTTTTATCGTTATTATTAAATCTTCAAGTAAACTTCTATGATAAATAATATGCATTTCGACAACTCCTTTGAGGTGGATAATAGTTATTATGAAGGAATAGATACTGATAATCCGAACGACGCTTTGGATAATTACTACTTGTTTGATGAATTTCAAAATGAAAATGAACTTTTTGATAGTTTATCATTTTCTGATCTAGTTTCTCAATGTGTTCTAGTTACTCTACAACAAATATGGTCTGATATTGGTCCTCTTTTAGGCCTCTGTTTTATCCAGAAAATAACTGTTAGACTTTTAATAAAACGTAAGTAATAACTATATTAGAAACTTTTAAATCTTTATAATATTAATATTTAAAATATTTGATCTTCAACAAAAAACAAGTTGCTTTTTTTTCTTATGGAACATTCTTATTCTTAAATAGATTTAGATAAAAGCAACCTTACGGACTTCCTAATCCATTCAACTTCTGCTGTATGTGGTATTATCGCTTTACATAAATTTTTCAAAGAAAATCTTACATACATCATCATATTAACATTTCTTGCCTATTTCGTTATAAGAACTGCCGTGTGTCTTTGTAAAGGATACACTGGTTTAGTACTTTCATGTGTAATATTCCTATATTTAATAACTTGGTAAGGATATCTTAATTTCTAATTTTAACTCAAGTTTTAAAGAACGTTTCCTGTAGCGAACTTTATATGGTTTCACCTCAAAAGTGGCATCAAGTTCGAGGTTCTCAAATGATCCTTTCTATGAAACTAATCTCATTATCTATCGACCTTGACAATAATCAAATTATCTTGCCAAAGTTTATAAGCTTTCTTGGATACACTCTTCACACCGGAAGTGTAATATTTGGTCCATGGATCTCCTTTCAACAGTATACTTCAAATATATCAACAAGGGAGAAAAAATCTGACAGAGAATGGGTTTTTAAACTATTTAAAAGTCTAACTCTATCTCAAATTTTTCTTGCAATATCGACATGTTTACTCCAATGGATTATACCTGATGATACAAATAAGTATAAATTATTCTTCTATTGTAAATACATAATGAATATTTTACTTCAACATTTATCTTTCCAGATGGTTATTAGCTTATCGAGATGCGCAGTCATTCAGATTTAGCCATTACTTCGTTTGCTTTTTCTCGGAATGTACTCTACTTACTTCCGGTATAGGAAGGTAATTGTAAAATTTATCTGAAGTTATGTTATTGTGCTTTTACTCGCCTCTAGGGATATTACAGTTGTAAAACCGCTGAATATAGAACTTCCTAGATCTTTAGTTGAAGTGGTCACTTCTTGGAATCTCCCAATGCACACTTGGTTAAGAAAATGTTTGTAGAAGCTTTCTGTATAAATATGTTTAATATCTTAATGAAACCCAACAGATGTATTCAATCAAGTTAAACATTTCGGATACTTCTTTGCTATACTAATAACGTATGCAGCTAGTTCCTTACTTCATGGATTAAATTTTCAACTTTCCGCTGTTCTACTATCCTTGGGATTCTATAGTTATGTTGAATATGGTAATTAAAATACTTCTCTTTCAAATTAAGAAAAATTTCATTATTCTTTTTAACAGCATTAAGAAGAAAACTTGCAAATCTATTCAATTCATGTATAATGGCTAAGAGATGCAAACAATCTGACTGTCCAAATCATCAAAACAAATATGTAAACTATCCTGCCTTTTTTTTTCATTTACATTTTTATCAAGTTTATGTTTTATTCTTATTCAGTGGAAATCTTACGTTTTAAGTGCGAACGTGTTTTTTGGTTGTCTAGCCATTTTCCATCTTGCTTATCTTGGTTTGATGTTTGATAGTAGTGATCCAGAGCAAGCTGAAAGCGTAAGTGTTTTGCTCTTTCACTCAATATTTTCTTATATTCACTATTCACTATCATTACCTGTTTTATTACTTTACAGGGCTACAGTATGACTTACACACTCTCTAAATGGTCAAAACTTAATTATGCGAGTCATTTTGTTGTTTTAATTACTTATATTTTATATTTATTAATATAAGGAATTTCCTTTTTTTAATGTATTTTACTTTTAAAATAAAATTTTGTAATAATTCAATTTTATTAGTTTTTCGTGTTTTTAAAAATTTAATGTGAATAAATTTTCTGTGCCTCCCAAATAAAACTACCAACTTGTTGAGATAGTATAGTAAAAGCCTTCGCAATATTGAGTCATACCAGTTTCTATTGCGAAATTAAGCAAAACTTCATTGTTTTCGATTGAGCTGTTCTTCATGTCTCGTCTGTTGTTGTTATACGCCACTCTTTAAATCATAACTATGAAATATTTGATATCTTCTCCCGGTAAAGTAATACTACACGGTGAACATGCTGTCGTTTATGGAAAGGTTTGTCTTAAATTGTTTCCATGAGCGATAATAGCAGAGTTTCTTCTCATAGCATGCTTTAGCAGCCGCTGTGGACTTAAGGACAAACTTAACAATTGAAATATCTGAAAAACCTAACTTTCAAGCAGTGTTTCTCAATCGTGATTGGCTTATCGATTTACAACTATCTGATTTGGTGTCTTTTAGTCACCGTTTACATTTACCCAACACACCTCAGGAGCCGTCCGACGATGACTTCACGATTTTGTGCCAGTTGTTAAATATCAGCAGATCAGATACATGGAAAGCCCTTGATCTAGCAAAAATATCAGCCGTTTGGCTATTTCTTTGTATATGTAGATACAGGTAACATACATAAAAAATTATTTCATATTGTCCTCTTTCATGACTCAACCTTCTATTGTAGAATGAACTCAGGATTATCATTAGCCTTTACGACGGAATTGCCTATAGGAGCTGGATTGGGTTCATCCGCTTCTTTTGGATCCTGCTTAAGTTATGCCTTCCTCCTACATTCCAAGAGTGGTCAAGAGCCATTCAATCCAGAAAACATAAATTTATCTTTAGTAAATGAATGGGCTTTTATTAGCGAAAAGCTTTTACACGGAAATCCATCTGGAGTTGATAATGCAACAACAGTTTATGGAGGTGCTATGCTCTTTAAATCTGGTCATTTTACTAGAGTCCGAATGCCCACTTTTCGAATTGTACTAATCGATACAAAAGTTAACAGAAGCACTAGGGAAATAGTTGAAGGTGTTCGAGAAAGATATGAGACCAACAAATCTAAATATGAAAAAGAAATGCATGTCTTTGATCAAATTACTTTAAAAGCAAAAAATATTTTTGAAGATAATATGTCCTACGATAAGTTTAAAGAATTTGAACAATGTATTATTGAAAATCAGTGTGCTCTGGATAGAATTGGTGTGGGTCACGAAAAAATAACTAAGGTTTTAAAGGCAGCTGGAATGTTTAAGATAACAGGGAAACTAACTGGAGCAGGAGGAGGTGGTTGTCTCTTCGTTCTAATACCCGAAAAGTTCCCAGGTATTTTATTGTTAACTATTAAAAACCGAAATCTTATTATTTATTATTATTTACATTTTCAGAGAAAGAATTAAAAGAGCTTAGTTCTCAAATAGAACAAATGGATTGCAGAGTTTATATTACAAAAATTGGTGTTCAGGGGATCAATTGCTCTGTTTGTTTATAAGAAATTTAAGTTTACAAAATTTTTGAATTGTTACTCCTTCCAGTTATTTTTCTCTTACAAAATAAATGATTTTTGGGAAAAAAGAATGATATAAACTATGAGAATGTGATAGATATTCCTTATCTTGAATTAACATGTCTTTTGTGACTTTCTGTTAAAACAGTCATTATTTCTCCTTGAGATTGGAATTGATCACATTCATTATATTAAGTCTCTACGAAGATCACGTAATTTTTCTTTTTAGTTCAATACGTGGTCTTCCCTTGTCGTATAAAGCAACGTACTTCTGTCCAAGACTCTTATTGCTGCAGAAATTGTGAGGATAATCGTCATACGGATGAGAAATTAGCTCCAGAACCGTATTAACGTCATCATAGTTTCCTTTTTCAGTCTCTTCAATCACACGTTGAAGAATATAATTCTTTAGAATAAATCTGGGGTTTATGTTTTTCATCAATATTGACCTTTCTTCTGAAGACACAGTCTCACTCTTCAGTCTCTCTCTATAATTTGACACCCATTCTTTCCACATGATAAGGTCACGTTGTTTTTTGGAATCATTCGCTATGTTGTGAACGTCTCTAACAATCTGTCTGTTATTAAGTTGTAGCGTTGCTTGTTCAGCCTTTTTTACATATTTATCAACAAGATCAGGACGAGTTTGAAGTATCCACATAGATCGAACAATAGCCCTGAGGTAAAACGAAACGATTTAATATCTTATATTTAGAAAGAATTATGAACACTTAATAAAACTAACTCAGAACTCGATGTTTCTTTCTTTCTATATATGTGTTTCATTGTTGTTGAATCAGCGCAGAGAGATAAAATTCTGTCAATTAAATTAACTTCTTCATCTTTGCTAGACGATGCCGAAATTTCACAGAGAATTCTGAAAGTTTTTGAATAATCTGCTCCTGTAATATACATAACTTTTAATAAACTTTCCAATAATTCATCATCCTTTGATTCATTTTTGAAAAGACCCAGCTGAAAAAATAACAGGAAATTTTAATATAGTTGAAAAAATTTCTTTCAGGTGAAGAAGATATATTTAAACCTTTTTAAACATGATTTTCCTATATTCTGCTTTATATACTTCATCAAACATATCAATCTTAATTGAAGAGTTTTCAGTAGTAAAGAGTGATGACATGGAATTAGCTAATTTCTGTATTGACCACTTCATCATTTCTGGCTGCTTATCAAATTTAAACAAAGCCCAGTGATCTGTTAAGTATATAAGATACTCTTAATGTATAGATTGCTTTAATAATATACCTGAAGCATTGCATATATGATCTGGATCATATTCTTCTAGGAAAGCGAAAGGACCATAATCAAGTGTTACTCCGACCAGACTGACGTTATCCGTATTATTAGTTCTAAAAATTGCGAATGATTTCATTAAATTAAAGCCGAAGAGAATTCCAAAGTATTACCCGTGACAAAACCCTACTGATTGCCATTGAGAGACCAATTTGGCAGAAGAATAAAGAACGGCATTAAAAAATTCCTTATATCGTTGATCAATAGTTGGACCAGCTAACTAGAGAAAAAATTCATCTACAGAGTGCAAAAAGATAAAGTACCATTGAAACAAACTAAAGTACCTGGGGGTAAAAATTATCAATTGTATAATTGCAAATGTTTTCAATTAAGTGAGGGGTTTCCCAAGATGGTCCATGTGCTTTCGTTTCCTCATCTGCTGGATCGCAAATTTGTAAGGAACCAA
Source organism: Dimorphilus gyrociliatus (assembly GCA_904063045.1). Lineage (NCBI taxonomy): Eukaryota > Metazoa > Annelida > Polychaeta > Dinophilidae > Dimorphilus > Dimorphilus gyrociliatus. Next base: position 233,067 of record CAJFCJ010000004.1, read on the forward strand.
TTCTAAAACCATTAAATTCTTTTCTCATTATTATTCATGAAATTTTTGACGAACTACCTAAGAAACGTTGGAGCAAATCTTCCCAAAATAGATACTCTTTCCTTAATAGGATTACCATCGTAGCTTACATCTCTATCAACAAACGTTCCAGATGTGATGCAAGTTGCAGCTCTAGTTGTTGGTATACCGAGAAAGTGCATTGCCTAATTAAAATTTTATTCTGTTGTTGTTACCGTTGTTCGTTACACTAATTTTGTATGTTACCTCACTTGCAAGGAACTCTCTTACAGTACTTCTTAGTACCTTCCTGCCATCAGCACCAGCTCTACTAAAGGGTGTTCGACCACATCCTTTTAATTGCAATTCCACCGTTTGTCCATTGTTGTCAATCTCCCCAACATAGACTGTTGCCCCATCGCCTAGTTGACCTGAGAAAAAACCATATTGGTGTCCACAATAACTATGAGCAGCAATTTCGGAACCAGTTAGAAGTTTGTTCCCTGAAAAGTATTCTACGAAATCGGGATCTTTAACGCAAGATTCGTCTAAACCGAGAGTTTTCAGTGCGTTTGGAGAAACTGCTACAAGCTGAGGATCTTTGACACGCGTGATGTCAGCCTTAGTGTAGCAGAAGCCTTTAACTTGTCTATGAGTTCTATATTCTTTTGATTTATCGAATGGTAGGCTATTCAAAGCCGTATTCTTAAATTTTATGGCTCTCCACGTTTTGGTAGACATGTTTAAATAAACCAAATGATATGAAACAAGCCAATTGATAATCTAAAGCCTCTTGTAGACTGTACTAAAAAACATCCGTTTACTTAATATGGCGGGAAATTTAAATATAATTCAATAATTGACTTTCCTCTTTATCACTTTCTACACTTATAAAAATTCCTATATCTAATTATAGGCTTCAAAATTTCATATATATATATATATATATATATATATATATGACTGAAGAACAAGTTGTCAAGAAAAGTGACAGTACTGTCACTTCTATTAGTATATAATCAACCATATTCATAGTGGTATAGAGAAGTGTTACAACAAAATTTACCGTTATTAGTAAAAGTAAACTAGTTTATCTTTCACAGGAGAATGAATAATCAGAATAAGATAGGTTTTTTTCTTTCCAGTTAATCGGTTAGAAAACTATTGAATGTCAAGAAAATCATGAAAAGAGTATCCTTTTATTTATTTATATCCATTATTGTCTTTCCTTGTTTATAAAATTAAGATTTTCGTCACCTTCTTTACATGGAAGAAGACAAATAACCTGAAAAAAGTTAATGGAAAAAGATTCAATTTATTTATTCAGTTTTCAAAGAAACCTCTCCAATCCAAGTCATTCTCTGTTAATCTAAGCATAAAAGTAAATAATCTTTAGTATTTAATTAAATATTCACTCATTATTTAGGTTGATTATTCCTTAAGGAGAAAAGACTGTTTGGATTGAGGAAAGAGGTCTCCCTCTTTGTATAAGATATTTCTTACGTGATCATCTTTCTGAATAGGAAGAGTCGATTTTGGCATGGTTAGTGTTACGCGGGCTTTACTACTTTCCGAGATTCTTCTGTAAAGTGCCAGACAAATAATCTTTAAGTCTCTAAGAACTTTGGTAAAAAACGACCCAAAATCTTTCGTTTCCGTCTATTAATTTAATAAGATTTTACTCATTCTCAATTAGTTGATAAACTATACAAACATTTTCATATGCAAGTGATAGAGGTGGAGCATTTATTGGCATATTTACTACTCTTCCTTGATCAGGATCGATTAGTTTGATATCTAATTGCCTTGTTATTAATTCATGTAATTCTTCACCACTTCGTCCTGTTGCTAAAACCTTGGCAATAGTCATCAAAGATGAGTCTGTATAGGCCTTTTCGAGATGAAACAGATAAAACGGTAGAATTATTCGAAAGAATCCAAAATAAGCAAACAAACAATAATTTATGTACTATATACCGAGGCTATGAAAGCATCTAGCTCGCATCCTGGTAAGACATTACCCCCGGCAAATGATGCTGTTGTAACTATGGAAGAAGAATCATTTCGATCTTCCTCTAAGAATTGAATGTTTGACGTGGTATCTACGTTGAAATTGATAAGAAAATTATTATTTAATTGTATACATCTAAAAGAAATAGTCGAACCGAGAGATGATATAACGGGTATAAAAGATTCCGAAAGAAATCTATGTGTCCAAGAGTTTGGAGTATGTCCAGCTCTTGTTAGCAAGCAAATCTTAACATCTGCATGCAACTCTGTTAACATACTTTTTATCGCCAGAGTTGCCAAAGTCACATCGGCATCATCTACTTCCGGTGCTGTAAATACAAGACAACTTCTGCAAGTTGTTATACTAGCTGTGCTAAAATCATGCTGTATCCCATTAGTTAACTGAAATGAAATAAAAAATGCTAAATAATCTATTACACGACGTTTACAGGCCTATCAAATTAAATTACCTGAACAATATGTATATTCTTAAAGTAGCAAATATCGTCCCATTCGTCTTCAATTGTTTTTAAATCACAAACCAATACAATATCAATTAAATCCTGTTCGGGTATAGAGGAATATCTCATCGGTACAATGAATTGTAGGAGATTTAATTTCGTAGAAACAGCTGATATATAAACAATCACGTGATCTTGTAACTTAAGTTTATTCTAATTTGCAATTAAATTCAATTAATTAAACAATTCGTTTTTGGATTAAAAATCGTATTATTTTACAAACTTTGCCTCTTATTGTACATTTATCCATAGATTTTCCATAATCAATATGATATTTTTCATAGTCAACAATAGAAGTCATTCTCGATAATTTCTTAGATAACGAAGATCGTCTATAATTGCAGATGGGAGGAAAGAAAAGAAGGAAAGAAGGAAGGAAGGAAAAAGAATAAATTAGTTAGTAATTTCATAATTATTAATATAATATCAAACCTCTCGCCAAATTTACTTAGGAAATGAGAGCTAATTAAAGTCTCCGTCTCGTCATTAGTAGCATATTTTACTAAAATAGAATGAATACCTCCATCAAGTGTTGATAATCTGTAAAATTGAAATTATGATTGATAATAAAAAACTAATATATTTAAGAAATTGCCATATGTGAACCCTTCTCTTAAGCTGAAATCTTTTGGTGTTATAAAGAATAATTTAATCTCTCCAGTTATTTTATAATGGGCTCCCGGATTTAAGATTGTAAAGGAACCATCTTTTGTTGATTCTTCAACAGCAAATAGTATAATATTTAACTTTTGCCAGCATAATCTATTCAATATTTTTAAAGCAATACATTTTAGCAAAGTGTAATAATATTTAATAATTTTTAATGTATTTACTCAACAGCACTGAAAAATAGACGGTTCAATAAACTGTTTGGTGGATTCTGAATGACTTTTATCTTATGATTCGCTCCATTAAGATATAAATTTTGCCAAGTCTTTAACGTTTTGCAATAAACCTAAAAGAAAAAATGTCCATAAACTAGTACGCTTATGATACAGTATATATAATTGTATATATAGGAACATAATAAAAACCTGATTTCTATGAATAAATAAATTCAAATATAATGAAATAAACCCAGGAATCATGCAATTTTGAGCTAAAATACCATTTCTCAATTCTGAGAAGCATATTATTTGATCTTTATTGTCTCCCTGCCATCTCCATGAGGCAATATTGAGAACTTTTAACTGAAAAGAACATAATAAAGCTGTTAGTAACAATTGTAAAATTGATATTGTAGTTGTTTCTTTTAATAGTTGAATGTTCGAATAAGTACCCTACTCTCCTCTTTTAATAACTGTAGAATTATTCTTGCTTCGGAATAAAAGCTTTTTATAGCGATGGCTTGCAGAATGTTTTCTTTATCATCTTGATAGGGAGTTTTAGATTGTCTGTCTGCCAAAATGATTATACTATCCGCGTAGTGGAGCTAATTAACAAAAAACTGGCATTAGAATATAAAACGGATAATGCTAATCTCAGATGCCTTAACGTCTTTTAGATCGGAAGTTTCAAATGGAGTCCCAATAAAGAACGCGACGTCTCGGTAACACCTCTTAAAGAAGGCGTCAATTTCGCAATCTATTTTGTTCCTTTTAGGAAATAGATATAACAGAAAGAGTAGACAAACTTTCAGTTTTTTCTTAAACTTACTTTCCTAAAAAGACTAAATCAATATCTTTTGCATTTTCCTTATCATGAAATAAATATGCAGTATTAGGAACGTTTCCCGTCGTTACTTGGCCACAAATAAGAATGTGACGCCGACCATAATATCTTACGTAGGGTTGTCTTCTATTCATCGATTCTCCTAAATATTTTACAATTTCCGGAATGGATTTCGTAAACATAACAAAAGATCCAATAATAAATAAAACCATCAAAGCTCGTCCCAGTATAGTAGATGGATGAACATCACCAAATCCAACTGTAGACATTGTTACCAAAAGCCAATAAACGCATTGCCAATAGTGAATTTTCTGAAAATTGGCATATCTTTCCATAGGATCACCGTTATTTTCCAACTGTTTAAATAATGTTTTTGATTATGAATAATCATAAGGAAATCTAATCTTACTAGATGAAAAAATCCAGCACAAATAAACCATAACGTAATGAATGTTGTAAATACTTGAATAATTCGTATTTTTGCCCTTGTTTTAAGGATATGTGTTAAGATGAGAATTTCTGGTAGTTGTAAAAAGTAAAGCATTCTCATACATCGAAATCCCAACCAATTTCTATTGAAATACAGCGACAATAAGGTAGGAATGATTGTCACAAAGTCGACAAAAGTATATAAATCGAACCAAAATTGTAATTTATCACTGGCTGCTATTAGCTGATATTTGTTTAATAGATGGGAAAAAAAACAAAAGTACATACAATATACTGTATATAATCAATATATAAATATTAATATCGTACCTACCCTTATTGTAAAAAATATAATAAAGAAAACATTTAATATTATATCCGTTACTTGCTTTGGATTATCCACGACGGTTCCGCAATTCTCCCTTTCAAAACTAATTCGAAAAGTATAATACCATTATATTATGATTGTTATATTAAAGTATATAAACCTTGTAGCGTCAATAAAATAAATACAAATTGATATGGAATACATCACTAACGAAAATCCAATCTAATAATAGAAAAGTAAGTTTTAGTTATTGTATTATTGAGTTAAGATACGCAAGATTGAAGATAATCAGAATATTTTCCTGACGTACATAAATCTTTGATAAGATTGTAGATCCTCTAATTATTTGAGCAGAAAACGATCGTATTTTCGATCCTGTTGCCTCAATACCAGATGGCGTAGATCGAATTACAAATTCTCCATTCTGTGATTCAAAAACTTCCCCAGCTCTTCTAAATGAATAAAAGAGTCCCCTGGTAAGTAGTATGATTATTAAGCCCAATATCCAACATCCAGCAACAATTAAGGCATGAATATACCAATAGTATTCCAAAGTGCAGCCATAAAACATGTCCTCTTCATCTATACAGACTTATTGCCTCCCTATAACTTAGTATTCTCTTGTCACGTTTTGGGCTTACGGGACAACCACCTCTATTAAAGTTTTCATAGCATACAGGCTCTAAGTTAGGCCACGTTTTCTTACGTATTATGTATAGGTAAAGCACACGATAGATGTTTTTCTGATATATGACAAGGCCACAATGAAAAAAATGACAAAAATGTTCAAATTGGAAGGGTTTTATTAAGAAAAAAATAACTAAAACCTTTATATTGAGAATTGTTAAGGAAAAGTTTAATAAGCTTATTATAAATTTATTGAAATGATTGATGAATATTGAAATGTATTATGTCTATCTTTTTATTATATTTAAAAAAGAACTGAGATAAAAATCTATATATTTGACTTTCAATGATTGTCATTCATTCGTATTAATGAATTGTCAAGCTTGAAGTAAGCTCAATTGTTAGAAAATTTCTATTCTTTTATTAAATTTTGGGTAAAACAGAACAAAACAATGAAAAGAATCAGATGATAAGACAAAATTAAATATGCTTCAGATATTTCTAACTCAGCACTTTGTCCTGTCTTTTTAAAATATTTATTTGTAACCAAGAAAGTTTATAGAAACAAGAAAAAAAAGGAAGAAAAGGGCAATTTTATCGTGTCTCTATGATCTATATTTTACCCTATAAGTATATCCTTCTCTTCTTAGATTAACTCCGCCTCTATCTAATCGATGTCATCTTCTCTTTCTGTTCAATAAGTGGATTTCCTCTCCTTCTTTCTCCCTTTTTTTATTATTATTTCTTTTTGGAAGACGAATTGAAGAATTATCTATCTTTTCTCAGAAATCCAGCTCTTCATCATAAAAATACGTGTCACTTATCTCGCTATCTCCGCAAGAACCCGGAGTTGCCGTTGGAGTTTGTGATGCAAATCCTGATGAAAAGAACATGTTAGCAAGAGATTCATCATAAGCTGTCTTTTCTGAGAGTGTTTTGATGATATCCTTCTCCAAGTAACCCGATGTTATAACACTAATTGCATCCGTCGGAACTGCTTTACACATTTCTGGTTGATTATTATTCAAAAAACACAGACTGGTTGCGTGGACGGTCCATGTTTGTAAAACATAGATTTTTCCATCTAAAACTTGTAACTTTGTCATTTCGTGTCCCGGTGTCATTTCTATATCACCCAAATGTTCCTCAGTCAATCTCCAACTACTAGTATTTACATCGAATTTTAATATTTCCTCATTAGGACATCCAACGCATATGTCATCATTATCTGTCCAAAGGAGATAAGATTTTTGAAGAAATTCATCACAGGAAACTGCCGGTGGATCATATTCTATAAATGTTCGCGAATCCATATCAAACGAGAAAAACGATATAGGGGAATCGGAAACCTCGCATCTTGACCAAAGGAAAACTTGTTTGTCTTTAAATGTTACAGCTCTTGCGGCACTAATGCGTAATCTTCGGGGGAAATTATATAGCAATATTCGCCGTCGTAACAATGTTGTATCGCATAAAGCTAGACAATCTTGTTCGCAAGTCGATAGTGTCGTTATTACATAGCCTCGGCAAGTAACGACGGCAGGTCTCAAGTCAGAAGGATGAACGAATACTTTCGTTAATTCTCTGGAGTAAGCCGGACCGATTCTGAAAAACGAATAACATAGGATAATTAAATATAAAAATAATAGACCGATAAATAATACATTTCTTACTTATAAAGCATGATGTCCGCTCTAGAAGAAGCAATATCAATAATTAATATATCGAAGGAGTCTAAGAGCATAGGATAAGGCTGAGCAGTTGGCAATAACAGGCAGTAAAGTTTATTTTTTTGTAGACATAAACTAGCAATACCAACATTATCGGGTATAAGCTTTGATATGTCCGTTTGTATCTTTAATTCCAGCCATTTATGGTTAGTAACGTCATAAAATAGAAAGAGTACCTGCTTATAGAAAACATTCTGAGCTAAGATTGGTAGGACAGGGAGCAATTGCTTATAGGTACACTTCTTCTGACATGATATACAAAGCTTGTCTCCAGGAAAACTTCTTGGTCGTTTTACTGGAAGAGCAGGTGAGAAAGTTCTCTGCAGCATTAACGAATTAGGCCTTATAGGTCGCTTTTTAGGAATATTGCAGTTAGTGGAATTATTGAGATAAAGTGTAATTTTTTCATTAACATTATTAAGTTTTGAAAAGACTAAACTATTTTTCAGCAGTTTTATATCAGCAATTGTCCAAGATTGTAGATTTAAGCATTCCAGAAGAGAATTTAGACTATCTGAATCAACTCTTGTAGATGCAAAATTCGCCCAGTTTATCACGCACTGAGCAGCATTCGATGTATTTACGAACTTCATTAGTGTTTTATCGCTTAGCAACATTTGAAAATAGTTAATTGGTAATTCAAGAATGTGTTCGCTAAAGATGAAATAATCAGCAAATCTGCATTCTACTATTTTCCTGGTTGTTTTATATAATTTTAAAAATTGGTATCGATCTGCCATGATACAAAGATACAAACAATTACTTAAAGAAATATTTCCATGGTTTAAAAAATAGCAGGTTATAAAGTCCTTTAACTCTTCTAAGAGGAAAAAATCTGACAGTCTCATTAAATCTTCTACATTGGCAGGATAAATCACTATTCTTGAAGTGTAAAAATAATCCAAAACTTCTTCGAACGATTCGATAGAGTTGAGATTTAACGAATCGGATAGATTGATTTCATTGTCACGATGTTCCCTCCAACCTAGTTTATCATCATCAGTAAACATGGAGCGAAAATACAAGCATGAACTAGCTAAAATTGCTCGATGAGCAGGAAAGGCAGTTCCATTTACTAAAATTTTAACATCGCAAAATTCTCCTCGTCTCCTTTGGGATAATAGTTCACTAACTAATACACTATGATCCGCGCGAACAAACGAACATTTGCTTTTCTTGAATGCGTTATTCATAATTGATGTGCCATCAACTGCCATTTTGTCAAACTAGTTTGGCTTCGCTGCCCCTTATTTTATACGGCGTCTAACTACTGACATCTAGGTGTATTTTATTTGCGTCTAAGGAAATTTTTACACTCTTTAATAAAAAACAATATATCTTAACTTTTTGCTTTTTATTTCTATTAATTATATTTTTTCTCGTGGAAAAGAAAGAGAATATTTTTAATTTTCGATCGAATCATATACATTGCGCATGCGCGTAGGACATATATATATATATATATATGAAATATGGCGGGTAAATTATCGACTTTTCAATTGTTTCTCTTAAGAGTAAAAAAAGTATTAAATACATATTATATAGTGTTGGAAGAAATTATTATATATTTAAAAAACTATATTGAATAATTTGAATACATTAGTAAAAGTTTTCAAATATGTTGTTGATATATTCTAATCGATATTCGTCTTCTTCAACGGAATTTTAATCTGAAAGATAGTTCGTTTGTTATATGATATCCATTATTACTATTAAATTTGAAGAAGAGAAATTTTAAAGAGTTATCAGAGAGTTGTTTAGAATAAGTTTATTGCATAAAGACTATGGATAATAAAAATATCAATATGGATTATTGACAAAGAAAAGCAACGAAAAAACGCAAGTCAATGAAATTTACTTACCATCTTTATTAGCAAAAGAATCTATCCTCTGATCTTTCCATTCTAATAGTTTTAATAATGTTGCTTTAGACGCAGTATCTACATGTGTTTGTACATTTGGTAGCATTTTATGTGCTGCGGCGACGCCGTATAGAACTCTTGAAGAACTGATGGTATCTAGGTTGCTCGATGTAGCTGCCCTAGCTGTTGTGTAGGCTTTGTTGAAATAGTCAACGGCGTCTGCATATCTACCAAGGGAATTAAAAATAGCTCCAAGAGCCGAGCACGACTGGGCAATAGCGACGTCATCATTCGCCTTTTCAGCAACCTCAACGCGTCTTTGTAATAGAGCTATAGCCTGTTCAACATTTCCCGATAATTCGTGTGATTTTGCTAATTCCTGGCAAGCTTCACCTATGTGGTATAGAATAAATTGTTACCTATAAAATAGCCAATCGAAGATAAATACAAACCAATTCCTGCCTCATCGTTATTCGATTCACTGCTATTTAAATATGATTTGAGATATCCCAGTGCTTCTTCAGGCTGTCTGTTTTTGTTATAGGAAACACCTAATCTATAAGCTGCCGTTCCCTCCAAAGTAGCATTACAACTTTCTTGTGCTTTTTCGTGAGCTAACTTTAGATATTGAATCTGAGCCTTTAAGTCACCCTCCTTTGCGTAAATATCTCCAACTTTTGTAAAAACTCTTGTTAAATCTTCACATACTTTAATTTTTAAGTTTATGGATTCAGACGATTCACTAGTGTTTAAAATACTGTAGGAATTTTGCAGGTGGATCATTGATTCTTTATCATTACCACTTTCCTCAAGGATAAGACCAACGTCCCTATGAGCTTTAGCCTGGATTAAGCCGCCTTTGTAAGATGCTGTCTTTAAACTTGAAACAAAGAAATGTTCTGCAAGCCATTGACTATGGGGAACAGAGTTCTGGAAAAACTCGGCCAAGCACACTTGCTCGTCATAAACTGCTTCTAAATTTTCTTCTCTCTTATAGTTTTCTGCTCTAGAGAGATGTTCGCGAAGAACCTCTAGTTGATCTGTTTGTTCTGGTAGTCTAGGGAGAGACCAGATTGTAGATTCAGGCCCGGCTAGTCTTCTCGTTTCTTCTTGCCTTTCAACAAGCGCGTAAATTTCTGCAAAAGCCTCATGATAACCTTCTTCCAAAATCTCTATACATAATTGTTGATAATATTCATTTCTATATTCGCTTGTTTCAGGTTTAGTTAGGAGGGGTTGTTCTGCTCGTAGTGTGTGTAGACGATGAACAATTTCTATAAGGGTACACTTAGTTAATAAAAAATATGTGTTTTTTAACAATTATACCTTTGTCTCTTTTACCATGCACTCGATTTTTGCCTAATTTATTGGCTACAGAAATTGGACTTGCAGTTAATCGTCTTTCTCCTCCTCCAGGTGCAGAAGGTGGAGGTGAAGCAACAACTTTTTGGCCATGAGTTCCAATTGCAGGTAAAGCTGTAGCCATTTCCCTCTTAGAATGTTAAGCTAACCAAAAGTATTATTTTCATTACGTTTCCAATATTTTAATGATAAGTTTAATTGTTTCTATCCAACTTAAGAGAGTACTAAAAATTCAACTGTTTCAAAACAAATGGCGACCTAGCAACTAACTAATTTGACTAAATACCGCAAAGAAATAGAACCGTTTGAACTTTCTTCAAATTTAAATTTATAGATGGCGTTACTGTTCTTTTCTCTAATCTTCAATAGTAATCGCTAGCTAAATTTAGCAACACCGAGTTTTCGGTCTTTGCTAAACGTACACAATTGTTTATTAATTTAATTTTGTGTTCAATTTTTCATCTAAAATCATTATTTGTACAATGGAAGATGATTTAATGGCTCTCTATCCTGATGGAGAACAGGATTCCCAAGCTCTATATGACAAGGTAATAACATTTACATTGTCCAATTTTCGTTAGGATCTTATAACGACCTTCCTTTAGATCGTGGAATTAATTAACGAAGCATCATCTCTACATAGCGGTGATGAAAGATGTGCAAACTTGAACATGGTAAGAGGTTTTCTACCTGCTTAAATTTTTTTTAAACAACATAAACTCTTAACAAAATGCGTTCATATACCAAAAAAATTTAAATATTCAATCAGAGTTATTTTATAAACAAAACTACATTATTTAATATGACAAGGTAGCATTAATTATACCAAATAATAACATTAATATCAGGTTCATGACTTATTGGTAAATCGATGTCCTCAATATTTGGATAACTTTTTTGACGTGAGTTGCCGCTCTTTAATATTTTTTCTACCTTATCTTAATTCTTCAATTTGATAATATGTAGGAATTCGTTGCTTTCCAAACGGATAATTACATTCTTGTAAAAAAAGGCGTTCTAAATTTTTTAGAAGCAGCTTGGTATGTATTTAATATTCTTTTTTTTTAAATTCGTCATTCTTTTTATGTTTTTCAGCGACAAAGATTTAGAAATGTTGCCTAAAGTTATAAATCATTTAACACTATTGTTAGAAGACGAAGTTAACGATGTTCGAAAAAAAGTTATGCTTGTTCTACCTTCAGTGTATAGCAATTGTTTAAGGGTAATTATATTTATAATATAATTTTATAAGAAAGAATTCAATGGAAGAAACTTGTTTTTTGCAGTGGATTTTATCTGCTAGAAGTATCAGCACAGAAATGGAAAATACCTGGCAGTTCTTAAATCAAATGCAAAGGAAAATAATTGATGAGCTAGATTCAGTCAATGATGGGTTTGTATTCTAAATTCTCTTCGTTTAATAATTTAATAATATATGATATTCTTAATAAAATAGCATAAGGACCCACGCTGTAAAATTTACAGAAGGCTTATCTATCGTTTTATCTGAAAAAACAGAAGTAAATTTATATTTTTCTTTTGAAAAACTTATTCAAGTTTAATTATTTTTTTATTATTTAAACAGGATTCTATTTTAACAAGCCGAACGGCAAATTATACTACTTTAGACAGTATTCCAAATAATCATTCATTCTTAAAATGGACAAAATTAGAAGATGAAGGCAAGCAAGCTTTAGATTCTCTTCTAGGATTCTTAGCACTATCACACATATCAAGGTTTGAAGTTTTACATATATATTTTTTTCGTGTAACCGCTTTTAATTTTCATCAAAATAGCGTAAATCTAATGACTTGTATAGCATCGTTGACAAATATCGCCAGACAAAGACCGCAATTTATGGATAGAGTTGTAAAAGCTTTTGAAGCTCTTCACGGTTTGATTTCGTATTAGTAGAAGCTAATTCCATTTTTTTTACGTATTCTTTTATTTCATAATAGTTAATTTACCTCCTACACTTGCTAAATCTCAAGTTTCCAGCGTACGCAAGGATTTAAAGATTCAACTTCTTTCACTGTTGAGGCACCCTTGTTCCATAGATTATCATACTCAAATAACCACATTGTTATCGGGGTTGGGTGCAACGCAAACTGAAATTGTTAAAAATCAGCCGAAAGTCGACGAACGAAGAGGAAAAAGGAAGTTAGGTGATGAGAAAGCAAGGCAAATGGCCATTGGCGAAAAGAGACCGCGTTTGGAGGCGAATATGGAAGATTTATCGGATGATTATGAAATGTCTGGCAATGTAAATAAAATATCCTTGGGAGAAGACTCAAAGTTTGACGCTGTTGAACAATTAGCACGCGATCTTCTACCTCGTCTTATCCCACAGAACGTCACTGACTTAGTCTTACTATCAATGGTAGCTCTACCAGATACTATACCTCCTCACTTCCAGTCTTCGTTTACACCAATATCTGCTGCTGGAACACCTCAACAGATTGAACATGTTTCAAAACTCTTAGCTAGCCAGTTCATTGGTGCTGGTTTAAGTAAATATGGCAAAGTAAGAAAAGAAAAGTCAGAGGAAGTCAAAAATGTTGATGATCAAGTAGCTCCCGTAAAGCCCGCTACTTCAGCTAACGGTATGTATATTCTCATAATTTTAGATCCTTGTAGGGAATATATTTTTTTCAGATTCCAAAAAACCTGTAAATCAGGAGTCTGCCGATAAATCTAAGTTGCAACCCAAACCACCTGTTCGCCGAGCCAAGAAATTTAAATTGCACGAAGTTACTGTTAAATTAGACGATAGTGCCAGGGATGAAACAGCATTGGAGGCCTTTAAACGTGTTTTAGAAACAAACAACCTGGAAAAGTTTGGTGCGAAAACAGCTATCAATAAAATTATTGTATCTCTTGTTTGTACTTTTGGAGGATCTATGAAAACAACTCTATTAGATTATATACTAAAAGATATAAAACAACAAAGTGACTTGGCTCTTTTATGGCTCTACCAGGAATATGCCAATTTTAAAGGCTATGGAGCTATTAAATCGGATGAAGAGGACATTGAAACAAGCAAATATGGTAACTTACTTACACTGTTACTCAATCAACTACAAGAAGAATTTGATGCTGGAGAGTCGTACGTAATATTCACTAATTATCAGCTTTGTTGTATAAAAATTTGATATTTTTCAGTTTATTTACAAGAATTCTTCTTGAAGCTCCTCTGCTTACAAACGAAGCTACACAAGTTTTACAGCGGTTTTGTCAAGATCCTGACCGTATTGGTGTTGGATTGAATACATTGAAAACATTAGTTCTCTATAGACCAAAAGCAAATTTGCTTCACAACCTTTTGGCGTTTTCCATGAATCCTCATAATGAAATCCGCTCGAAAGCTTTAAACATAATTAAAGAATTATTTATCTCTAATGAAGAATTTCGCCAAGAAATGGAAACCGAAGCGTTAAAAATTACTAATTATTTACTTGATGAACACCCTCCCAAAGAAGTGTTTAGTTCAGTGGTCGCCTATACTGAATCACCAACGTGGAATGAGGATTTAATTAAATTGTGCCTAAATTTGTATGCTTTGTTGCTACCGTTGAAACATTCTCTAATTCACGAGTAAGATATTATGGGACTAAATCTCAAGTATGAAAAATTAATTGATTTATTCTTTTAGGGTAGAGAACATATATCCCAAGATTCCAGCCGAAATGAAACGAACAGTGTTAAGGAGCCTTGAGATACCAATTCGTAGTATGGGTATGGATTCCCCATACCTTCTTCAATTTGTTGAACAATGTCCCCAAGGCACTGAGACTCTGGTTACGCGCGTTATTCACGTTCTAACAGAAAGGGTTGCTCCATCCCCAGCTCTTGTTGAAAGAGTAAGGGATTTATATGAAAAGAAAGTATCAGATGTTCGATTTCTTGTACCTGTTCTGGCCGGTTTAAAGAGAAAAGAAGTATTAGACGCTCTGCCAAAATTTATGCAACTGGCCCCTATTGTACTAAAAGAAGTTTTTAACAGAGCTTTAGGTGCGTCTCATGGTCAGACTGGACCCTTAAGTGCGTCGGAACTGCTTGTCGCATTGCATAATATAGAATCTTCAAAAACCGTTGATGTAAAAATTGTCATTCGATCAATAAGTCTCCTTCTGCAAGAAAAAGCTGTTTGCACTCAGGAATCTATTATTGCTGCTCTGCAGGAATTGGTCGAGCAAACACCTTTACCTACACTACTAATGCGAACAGCATTACAAGCCTTAAATTTACATCCGAAATTAGCAGGATTCACTATGCAACTGATGCAGAAGCTAGTACAAAAAAGTGTTTGGAAAAATAAGCGGGTCTGGGAAGGATTTATCGTATGTTGCCAAAGAACGAAACCCCAATGCTTTGGTATATTACTACAGCTACCTCCTCCTCAATTAAAATCAATATTTGAAGTGGCTGGAGAGCTGAGAGAAAAATTATTGGAACATGTTAAACAATTTCCCCCACATCAGAAAGCCAGAATAGCCAGAGCTATGATGCAAGTTCTTGAAAAGGATCCGGCAGAAGAGCAAAGGCTGGCCGAATTGGCTAAAAAGCAAGAACAAGAACGAATAGCTGAACAGGAGAAAATTTATCAGCAAAAGTTGGAAGAAGAAAGGCGAACTAAAATAAAAGAAGAAGAAGACACAAAAGATCAGGAAGACACACTTAGGGACAGTCAGACTGATGAATCAGAAAATATGGCTATAAAGATGGAGGATGAAGATATAAAAGATACTAGTTTTGAGGTAAACTTAGTGACAATAAATTTTTTTGATAATAAATTAGTTTCTACAGAGTGAAGCATCTGAAAAGGAAGAAGTAAGCGCCATCCAAACGATAACTGGAAGAAACTGATTTTGTTTGTGATTGAACGATTAAAAATACAATAAATTAAAAATACACTAGAGAACTTTTTATTTATAAAAATCGCTTTCTTGCAGATATAAATAAAATGGCAGCTGCGCCTTGATTTTCAAAAAACCAGATGACTCTCGGTGTTTTAGGAAACAAAATTTTAAGATAGCATAACGCCTGCTTGATTCAAGTATTGTTGTAGAAAATCAGTAGCCTGAGGCGGTAAACTTGCAGTGATGAGTGGTTGTAGTTTTCCAGGGTTGGCTTGAGAAACTTTTTGCAGGCCTTTTACCAAGTATATTCTTGGATTTTCTACGTTAGCACATGGATCAAACTCAGATTTCCCAGAAAAAGCCAATTTAGAATAGGCAGCCTGATAGCCTGGTGTATCTTCAATATCTATAAAATGTTCATCATCTGGTATACTGCTATCTTCAGGCAATTCAAAAAGCCCGATTAAAGACTGAAGTAGTTGACCCCTAAAAGCATACGGACATTTAAAATTAGTTATTTACTAAATATTACAACAATCAACCTACCAGAAAGCTTGAAAATTCGTAAGCATAATAGGAGCATCAGTTAATATATTTGTAATTCCAATTGCGCAAATTTTCTTTTCCTTTGTGTCTGTCAATTTTTGCACATTTGGCACAAATAATTTCTCTAATACCATACCAAACATCCTTTAAAAAATGAATGGTATACGTTTAAATTTAGGTGATTCAATGATGAAAAAAATTACATACTTCTCTTGAATAGATTCAACTGTTTGAATCAAGACATTTGCTCCATATTTTATGGTGAAAACACACATAAAGATAAGGAAACCTAAAGAATTAATATATATATATATATATATATATGTTTACAGTAAACATTAATCTTAGTTTAAAATATCATACTTTTTATAAATTTCGTAGTCTTGGAACTTGTTAATCTTCTAAAGCATAACACAAATATCTGCTGAATGAATGGTTCCATTCGCTCCCTATTTTCACACAGCATTAAAGCAAACTGATAAATGTAAACATTTTTATTATACTCACTTTGACATTGTGTTGATCAAAGTATTTAAAATGTAAAATCCTTCATGATCATTTGTTTTCGAAGCAACTAGCTTTTGGAATATTCCAAGTAATCCTTCCTGTAACAAATAAATTTCAATTTATTTTTATCTTATTTAATAAATTCATGCATCGAACTCACCAACTTGCTACCCTCAATTTGCGAACTAGCAACAGATATAAACGCCTGTAAGAGCCTAACTAAGGCTGGAATATTTCCAGATCTCTCCCAAAGGACAGGTTGTAATAAGTGAGGGAAAAGAGCAATGTATAAATCAGGCACACCACCCCCTGCTGGGTGCAATTCGAGGAGCAGTGATAAAATTTGAAACACATAGGGAATAAATTCAAGGACATCTTGTTGAAGAATTTCTTGAAAACTTGGCATTAGTCCTTTCTCGAATACTTCAACGGCAGCTGTATCAGCTTTACACATTGCTCTAATAGCCACACATATTGTTTCAAATATATAATGATTAAAGTGAGGTTTCTTGGGCCACTGTTAGTTAAGAATTGTTATTATAATTTTTCATTACATTTTATTGATCATTATTACCTTGGCTACTTGCATAAGTTTCTCGATTAATTTTTGGAGCAAGCCAGATAAGTAAGGTGCTATCTTTTCTTGTAAAAGACTGAAGCTTCTCATGATTGCTGTAGATAAAACAGAAATTTGAATAGTGTTACATAATATCTAACAGATATAACCTTTCATAACATATTCATTTTCCGCTGACTTAGTAGTTTCAAGTAAAGCAAATAAATTCGTCAACAGCGGTTCTACAAACACACTTAGCGTTTCTTTGGTCACACTGAATGAAAAACAAATGAGAAATAAATAGTAAATTAGCAATTTTCACATACGCTGGCCCATCTTCCAATTTAACGGTAAAAATTCTTTCAAGAGCGTGGGCTGCATAAGTATGAACGACTTGAGTTTCCGCTGTTAATAAACGTATAAGACCAGGTATACAGCTTACAAGAGCTTCACGACGAAGTTGACTTCTAAACACCATCACGTATTTGATTGCATCTGCTTTTAGAACTGGATTTTCATTGACTAAATACAACAAATAAAGCAATGTAATAAGTAGCAAAATCGTTATAAAAGTAAATTAGATATTAACCATTCGGATTTTCAATATCAGGATAAACATGAGTCTTCATAAAATCTATTATGTTAACAAGTTCACTAGTTTGAGTAATACCATGTCTCTGTGTGGCTCCTTTCGCAGCCAACGATGTAACTAAATAGATTGCAGCATCTTTCGATTTCCAATTTCCCTTCGGATTAACACTGTACTCCTGTAACATTGCCTGAATATAGCTGGAGAAATTCTCAATTACAGGACCTTCAAACATTCGACACAAAGATCTGACAAGGTCGCACGCAGCACGCCTTCTTGTATCAACGTCAGAGCCTGATAATTTAAATGTTTTTTAGATGTTTACTGCACTTTCATTTTAGGAATTTACCTTCAATATCTCTTCTAATGTACTCTTCCGGATTATCTTCAAACATTTCCTCATCTGCTTCTACAAGCGGATAAAAAATAAACGATGTTGTAAAGTTCAATAACTAGAATAAAATGGTATATATTAATCAATTTCTTACCTCTAAAATGCATATTGGGAACAATAACTTTTTCACATATTGATTGCAAGGTTCCTGGAGCCTCAAAAACATTTCTATATGAATTTCTGTCAGCCACAGAGGCAAGAAATTGAATAGCATTCGATACGAGCTGAAAAAAATTTAAGTTGTTCAAAATAATGCGAAATAAGTTATTAAAATCTAATTACGAGATCGTATTTCACTTGTTGACCAGTTCCAACTAATAAGTTCCAAATTGCATCAACAAATCCAGGTAGATGAGAACTAAATTCTTCGTCATATTTTTGTGCATATAACGCAACATTGTCACAAATCTGTGATTTAACTTGTTCAAGTAAACCAGCTTCTTCATCATCTTGAGTTTGTAAAATTTTATTATCAATTGTCAATAAGGTATGAAAATGACCCATCCAAATGTTCATATTGTCCTCAAAATGCTCCGGTAAATCCTTTTTTTATATAATTTGTTAAGTTGTTTAATTTTATTCGTCAGGAGGTAAAAACTTACTTGATAATTGAGAGAATAAAATACTTTGCAAATCAATACAAGAGAGCTGAAAATGATTTTTAAATTTTCCGGATTGCTTGCATTTTCATTGGCAATATTCATCATATCCTATCAATTGATATCGATTAAATTGATTTATAGCATTATTTTTAATTTTGATCTTACGATAAATAATTTAGTAAAAGGCTCTGCAAAATTGTCCAATACATATTTAATTTCGGTCCATAGTTCTTGACTTTTAAACTCATGGCGATATCTTGAAGATGTTTCATAATTTAGTAAAATTTCAGTCACTTTAGATTGACTTACCTCTTGAATAATGAGTGTGCTGTTCTTAAAACACCATTAATGATGTGTATATCTTGTGAAAGAAATTTAGTGGAAAACTCTTTCAAAAGATCCGTCCATTTCATAGGAAAATCTTCTTTCCCAATAACACTAATAGCGTCACTTAACTTAAGATAAAACATGTTATTATTGCCTAATATTTGACAGTCTGTCAATTGTAGTTACCTGTTTTTGAATTTGTTCAGGGTTTTTCAACATCAAATTAACTATACTGGTCTTGACAAAATTTCTATCTTTATCGCATATTTTGTTAACATCTTCAACCTAATTGGTGATGAAAACTTGTTATTAATTATGATATTCAATGTGATATATTACGTACAATTCGCCAATTTCTTTTGACAAAGTTTTTAAATGTTACAGCAGCGCTAACTCTCACATGAAATTCAATACTATCGCAGTCTATGACGTTCAATAAGATAACAGAAAAATTCTCATTTCCTTCAATTGATTCCAAGAAGCTCTCAGCTAAATAAAATATGATATTTAGTTAATTGATGTTCAACAAGATTTGAAAAAAGGCATGATACCTGGTTGTCTTATGGAGCGTTCTGGTGAAAGTGTTTTTGTTAAGCACTCAACAAGACTTTGTACAGTAGTTTGATTAATCTCCATTCTATAGGTCTATCTGCAAAGTATTGGATAGTGATATAGTAACAGAAAATCCTTGTAATATATCAGGCTTGTCCGTTAAGAATGTATTTTCGCTCAGAACCCGGTTTCAAAAATATGAAGTAAATTTAAGTAAATACAAGTCATAAATGAACTCAATATAGTTTACCTTTCTTAGAAATAGATTTTTTAAATGCTTTTACAAAGAAAGTCCAGTGGTACAGACCTTTTCGAATTTTAATTGCGGATACTGTAAGATAGGTTTCAATAGTGTGGCTCGAGTTCAGCTGAGTTTTAACGACTTGAAAACGTATTCGAAGTACTGCTCTGCGCATGCGCTTATGACTGTGGGGCGTTATGACGATTCGCCATACTGATTTTGCGATAAAACGATTATACATCTGACGAAATCAGTAAATATCCAATTAATCAGCCTTCGGAACCGAAAAAGAGTGGCGTATTTTTTCGAGACGTTAATAGTCTTTTGGAACATTCCGGTGTATAATTCTTAAGTTGCCGTAGACGGTTAATAGCAACGGTTTTTACTGTGAAAAACTGTTTTGGTTGATTTTACTTAGCAATTATGACTTCCAAAGATGATGAATACGATTATTTATTTAAGGGTGAGTCGAGAAATTTTCCAATATAGTACTAATTTACTTTTATTAATGATTAAGTTTAGTTGCGTATTACCTAGTCGAATCTTAGTCAGCTGATTGTTTGTTTTATTTGCATATTTTGGGATACCAAAATACAATAACAACTTAGTAATGACAAATTCAACCAACTATCCTTTAAAAGTTATTTCATAGTTATAATTAGTTTAAATTTAAAGCAAATCTTAGTTAAGGTGTGAGTCATACGATCAATACAGTGACTCAGTGGTGTATTTACAAGCATTTCGTCACATCTGCCAAGTTGGAAGGGAAATTCAATGCGACAGTGTATAAAAAGCTTACGTCCAAGAAATAGTTTAGTGCAATTATTAATGTTAAACGAGATATGACCGCCTACAATCAAATTGTCTTATGCTCGAATTTGGCCGAAGTCCACTCGGATCCTTTCAAGTATGACGAACTCTGGAAAGGTTGATATGTTTTAAAATTCCTCGCAAATCATAAATGCAGAGACATCATTCAGAAAGTAACCACTCGACCATTAACAATCTAGCCTTTGACATTTTATAATTTCATTTATCAACTCTTTGTTCTAAGTTCTAATGTTTCACAAATACTTTATCAGATATCTTGGTGTTGATTTGTAAAATAGCCTAACTCTATTATAATACCCTGTTAAGTAAATTATGAAATGTCTGCGAATGCAAAAAGCATTCAGCTTCAAGACGAAATCAATTTTTTAAGTCAGGATTGTGAGTGAAGTAGCTAAAAGTAGAAATGCATGAATTTAGCTCTGAGCACGTACTATTAGACATGTCGTTAAATAGTATGACTGCGAATAATAAAAAATATTTTCTTTTACAGTTGTACTAATTGGAGATTCTGGAGTAGGTAAATCTAACTTGTTATCGAGGTTCACCCGAAACGAATTTAATTTGGAAAGCAAGAGTACTATCGGTGTAGAATTTGCCACCAGGTAAAGCACTTAATGATTATTAATATTAACCGAACATTATTACCAACGATATAAATTATTTCTTATGTTATTATCCTCTTTTTCCAGATCAATTGAAGTCGACAGGAAAATTATAAAAGCTCAGATATGGGACACTGCAGGCCAAGAACGATATCGAGCTATTACATCGGCCTATTACAGAGGAGCTGTGGGCGCCTTGTTAGTGTATGACATTGCTAAACACCTGACTTACGAAAATGTTGAAAGATGGTTGAAAGAATTACGCGATCATGCAGACAATAACATTGTTATTATGTTAGTCGGCAATAAAAGTGACCTTCGCCATTTGAGAGCTGTACCGACTGACGAAGCCAAGTCGTTTGCAGAGAAAAATTCGCTTAGCTTCATCGAAACTTCTGCTTTGGATTCAACAAATGTCGAAACTGCTTTCCAGCAGATTCTCACTGGTTAGTAAAAATTTTTGTAAGGCTACTAGCCATAGTTTTAACCTACACTGGAATCGCTAATATTCAAAAGATAAGCTGACCGTCTGCATCTGGTTAAGTTTAACGAATGTGCAATTTGGTTGTAAATTTATACTGAAATTCAATCCTTAGGGAAGACGCTAAAGAAAAACAATCGTTTATTCAATTTATTCGTCAATAACATGCTTCGGGGAATTAAATTTTAGTTTTAGTGAATGCAAATTATTTAAATATTGTTTTGAAGGATTTTTTTCATTTTTCCTTACTATATCCTTATTTCATTGTTCATACAGAGATCTACAAAATTGTATCACAAAAGCAGTTGAAAGACAACGTCGAAGACGATATGCAAACTAATCGCATGGAGCCGATTCATGTCGGACCAACGCAAACACATACAGAAGATAAGAAGCCATGTTGTTCTTGACACTGAAATTTAGGTTAAATATGAAATGTGAAGCAAAAAAAGTTCTATTCGCTTAACAATGCTCTTCATTTTACATGGTTTTTTTGTACACATAAGTTTATTATCATGATAAATTGCCGAAATATGCAAAATCAGTGTGCACTGAAAGATAATTTATTCATATAACTTAAAGATTCTATTCGTTCGACACGCCTCGTTTAAAATTCAGAGAATAAAGCGAATTGCTGCGCTTTTAATTTGTGAGATCCGAATTTTTTCTTTAAAATCTATTCCATTGTCACATTGTTTTATTGTTAAAATGATTGTTTTTTCCCATTCGACATATTCATAATCATAGTCTAAATATCAAACAATTACCGCCTGTGGCATTATATTGTTCCAAACTATGATGTCCGATATGATTATTTTTGTTCTGTATAACAAGGAAAAATAAATACAGGAAAAATTGATAAATGGATAAGTATTTATTTCGAATGTTATTTATTGTGTAATTTTTCAAAATATATTCAATCAATAAACTGAAATACAATTCGTAATTTTATTATAAATTTTTGTAACTGGATTGTATGAGCGAAAGAATGAGTATAAACATCAAGTTAACTTTTACCAGCGAATTTAAAGTAACAAACGAAACTCTTTAATATTGTTCCCTTCTTCTAGCATACCACCCCAAACCGGCACATAGCAAGACTACACCTATTGAACAACCAACTAAAATTGCCAAAACATCTCCTCCATCTAATGCCAAAACAACTTGAACTTGAGAACATAAAATAATTAATAATAAAAATAATATTCTAGCAGCCATATTCATTGTCACGTGTCAGGTCGTTTTTATAATAGAGCACTTAATTTAAAATTAATGTCATTACACCTCCTTTTTTGAAATATTTTGTTGTAAAATGTAGAATTTTATTACTTTTCTAGATAAAAAATATGGTTTTTCTACTGTAACAAGTAAACTTTTTATACCGAGAATATAGCTTTAAAAAAATCTTGTTTTTGCCGAACTTTACAGCTTGACCTTACAGATGTAACAAAAAGAGTTATAGTTATTAGACTAATAGAATATTAGATTCTACATTTGCACCATACAAATGAGAGGGGATTTAAAATGTTAATTTTGAAATAGTTGTCATCTTTTTTGGGAAAATTTACAAAAAAAACTGTTGGAGATGCCGGGGATCGAACCCGGGACCTTTCACATGCAAAGCGAACGCACTACCACTGTGCTACATCCCCTTACAGAAACTTCAATGCAGATTAATCGCTCTTGAATAATCTCGGTATAATCTCGGAAAACAAAAATAAAAAATATTGAACAATACAGAAAAAAATTATGGAGATGCCGGGGATCGAACCCGGGACCTTTCACATGCAAAGCGAACGCACTACCACTGTGCTACATCCCCTAACTGAGAAATTAATGCTTTATAATGCATAGTATACTATAATCTTAAAGATTGAATTATTAAAGATAAACATTTTCACGTAGATTACAGATTCAAAAAATTATTGGAGATGCCGGGGATCGAACCCGGGACCTTTCACATGCAAAGCGAACGCACTACCACTGTGCTACATCCCCTTACAACGATACAGATTCTCCCTGTAAGTTCTGTAATTGATCGACATTGTTTTCCTTAAAAAAGGACGATAAGGTGGGCTAAAAGTCATGGAATATGCAAAAAGTTATTGGAGATGCCGGGGATCGAACCCGGGACCTTTCACATGCAAAGCGAACGCACTACCACTGTGCTACATCCCCTTACACTAAACACGCATCTTATTCAAAATTCTGTACTGACCCAGAGAGATAAGATAAAAAAAACAAGTAACAGTATAAAAAAGAACAGGAAAAAAATGCAAAAACTATTGGAGATGCCGGGGATCGAACCCGGGACCTTTCACATGCAAAGCGAACGCACTACCACTGTGCTACATCCCCTTACACTAAATATTTAGCTTAATATTGCTTATAGATCAACATCATAAAAATTTTTACGATTGAAAATTCAAGCAATTTTTTCGACATGTATATTCAGCAAATGGTTAATCTAAAATATTAAATGAAGGTAAGATGAAAATACTACGATTTTATTAATAAATAAGTTCGTTACAAGTATCTATATAATATACTTTCGGCAATATTATTTTTGACATGAAAAGCACAGTAAGATTCAAGTAATACATTTACAATCCAATAAAGTATGAACATATATATATATATGAATAATTATTATGTGTTGTTTTAGAATCAAAAATGACTTCAAGATAGTATTTCACACAAGATGACAATAATATTCAAATGCAAGTTTTTAATTATCTTTCTTATTAATATCATTATAGGCAGGAGGTGCATCAGGATATGCTGGAGCAGATGCATTCTGCATATACATATTATGCCCATCTCCATTTTGATAGTAGGCTTGTCCTTGATGTGCTTCTTGGGCTTTAGCATCTATTAAATAAAATCGTTATAGTTTTCTTTAAAGGAAAATATAGAATTAGTACTATGTATATACTTTTTTAACTGAATAACTAACTGGAATAAATACTTATTGTTATATTACTTGTTTACTAATACGAATAATTTTGTCTCTTTTTGTCGACGCTACTATTTTTCAATTGAAAATTTTTAAGTTAATTTTAACTTTTTCTTGCTGCTTTTTTGATCAGAAGTAGGCAAAGGTTTTGCTCAAAATTTAGAAAGTACCTGCTGGCGATATAGGAGCTATTCCTGGGTATGGTGGTGGTGCAGTAGCCATGTAAACTGAGTTAGCTGTTGCATATTTTCGGAAAAGTTAATTATAATTCGGAAAATAGAACAATTTCTAAATTTTGTTTACCTGGAGGTTGATCGGGGAAATGATTGTAAGGTACAAAACCATACTCGGAATTCTGTGGCGGTGCGTATTGGTTAAATTCTGCCGGGTAAAAGTCTGTTGGTGGAGTGTAAGGTGGGGGAGGAGGCATTTGCTGAGCTACGCGACAAGCTGCAAAATAATAGGGAAAATATTAGCTATTTCATGTTATATTTAATAATTATTACCTCGTCTTCCACATTCAAGCATTGCTCTTCCAAATTCGATAGCTCCACCCTTGTTGAACCATAGTTTAAGTTTACTTCTACCTTCCCAATTGCCATTCGCTTCTGCTTTAACTGAACCTTTGATAAAATTAGCTCCAAAGATGGGTTGTTCCAATTCTAGTTCGCTAAGTGACAAGAAAGCTGCTGAGAACGATTGTAATGTATCTTTGGCATTGTTATTAGTGAAGATAATCTTTAAAAGTAATAAAAATCATGTGATTATTTTTTTATTAATAATAATATATACTTACTCGATGGGTTGTTAAAAAAATCCTGCCTTTCTTAGTTCCTTTGAACGGAACAACGTTACTAGGACCTTCTAGTTTCAATTCAGCTCCATCATAGAAAAGTAGAATTCTAAGGGTACAAAATTAACGATCACTAATTGTCCAATTTCTTTTATATATTAAATACCTCTCTCCAAAATAAAGGACAACCCCAGAACCGCTATGAGATGTATTCAGAGACATTGTTGATATCGTTAAAATTCTGAATGACGTCAGTATCACATGAGGAAGGATTATTTTCGTATGATTTTGGAGGATTTCTTAAAAATCTTAAAAAGAATTCTTAATTGTTTTTCAAACAATAAAAATTATTATAAAATATAATTTAAAATTTTTACTACGAAAATATAAATATGTCACCACAACAAATCAGTCGATATAACTAAGAATATTTCATATTTAATGTTTTAGCTGTTGAATAAATATGTTTGGTTTTGAAAAATTCTGATTTTTAAAGTTAGATAAATTAAAAAAAATTAAGTTTATATGAGTTGGATTGCGTGCTTACAGATTTTACATACTGGAGGCGTTTTCAATTATTTTATGCAAAAATGAATGGAGAAGTATTGGAAGGATTTTTGTGTCCGATTTGCCTAAAAGATTTAGGAACAATAACCCAATTACAAAATCACTTTGAAGAGGCACACAAATCGGAAGATGTAGCTGTCATACAACATCTAAAAGGTATTTTACATAAATATTGATGAGAAAGTGATCGCTTGAAATGTGTGCAATATTTTGTACAAAACTCTATAGGACTATTTGAAAAAGCAAAGAAGAAATTTTTGAATGAAGAGATTGTAAAGGATAACTTACAAACACCGATAAATTTATCACCTAAACGGATTGTAAATGAGAAACCCCAAGAAATAGGTAATATTTTATATTGAACTTTTGGCTTGCTATTTAGCTAATAATCCTCTCATTTCTTCTGTAAAATATTAAATATGTCTATATTAGTAATTTAATAAGTATGTTTTACCAAAGCCTATTAAGAACGTAACAAACCAAGTGCAAAGTAACATCAGAAGATGATGTCAAGATTGTAAATAATTAAGATGTCTTTTATGGTTTTTTTCTTTTGTAGGAAGAATAACAAGTCATACTACATTCTTTAAAAATCTTAGAGAAAAGAGGATAGACGCCTATGCATTAGAAACTAACAAATTACTCTTGAGATTAGACAAACTCATAGATGACAAAGCGCCGATGGAGCCTTCTAAAAGGAAAAATTATGAAAAATCAGTTGTTCCCTGGACAAAAGACAGTGAGGCTTCGAAATGCATAAGCTGTGGACGTATCTTCACTTTAGCTAGACGCCGACATCATTGCCGACTTTGTGGAACAATTCTTTGTGGAAAATGCTCATTATTCCTATCCTTTAGTTTCGCAAGCAAGTACCAAATTTCCTTTAACAAATATTTGTTTAATGCAAAATGAAGAAAACAAGGAAGTTTTCACTGATAAACAGTCTATTTTCATCTTCAATATTATTTATATATTAAACCTTATGCGAAATAACTATTGATAAATGATACAAATAGACTTCTTGTTAAAAAACATTTATCAACTCAATTTATCTTAATGAAGAAAAGCAACTGACGTAATTATCTTGTAAAAGTCATAAAAGATTAACTATGGACTTAATTCTTTTTTTATCGAAATATCTATTTATTCCACTACAGAAAAGTTAACTAATCCATCTTTCGAACCGGAAGGTGAAATGTTGGGCTTCCGACGCTCAAATAGCTCAGGCTCCTTGAATTCTCTATTTTCTTCTGAGGGCGAAAGCCATTTAAGAACCTGCCAACGTTGTAGCCATTTACTAGAAAGGAGACATGATCAAATGGAAACTCGTAATTCCACTCCAATGGAGAACTTCTTATATTCCAGACTATGTCAATATAAAATGGATGCTGAGCGCCAAATACCACAAGTTCTAACAATGGCTCAATCGCTGAGAGACGGAGACGAAACGTACAGTCTACAATCGGCTGAGAGTGAGAGGCAAAAGCTTATTATGATTTTTGATAGCATTGACAAAACCAGTAAGCGCATAGCCACCATGATTGATGAACAAAATGCAGGTGAGATATTTTCACAACTTAGACTTTTTTCCTATTATTAAATAAGGGAAAGACTAATTAGACCTGGTAATACTATTTAGGCCAGAAGACGATGCAATTAAGAAGAGCTATTAGACAAGCAGCTGCTACGTGGCTGCAGGATAATATGCTAGGTCTTCAGTCTCTACCAACTCGAGAAGAATTGGACGAAATTCAGAGAAGAAAGAACCTCGAATTGGAAAAAAGAATTGCAATTGAAAAAGATGCAATGACTAAGAAACTAGAAAAAGATAATGCTTCCAAAAAGGTTGAAATCGTTGTTAGAAAAGCGTCGCTTCCTAATACAAAAAAGTAAGCTCATAATAAAATGAAACTCCTACTAATAAATTTTTCTCTTTCGTTTACCTTAGTATGCAGGATGAGAATGGATGGAAGCCGGAAACCCAAGTAAGCGATAACGACGATCCGATGCTTCAACAGATAAACATTATAAAGAGTTATATCAAACAAGCTAAACAACAATGTAAGTGGGACGAAGTTCATATGTTGGAAGAGAATTTAAATCAATTGGAAAAAGCGTATTGGGATGAAAAGACCAAGCCCTTCATCTAGTCATCATGTTTGCCTCAACTACATTTATTAAGTTTTTATCTGATTTAGTGTGGCTCTTCTTTAATTCCGAGTTATGAATCACTTAGAAATCATAGAGAAATGCGAATGAATAAAGAAATGGTTATACTCTAAAACGTTTTTAATTTTTTTTTAGTATTCTCATTCACACACTCTCTCTTTCTCTCTTCCTTTCCTCTGATCTATACACGGCAAAACACTGTTTTATTCAAATTCATTACATAATTATTTTATTGTATTGAAAAATGATATTAATAAATAACTCAGAACAAACTGAGTATTAGAGAGAAGAGATTAACGGAAAATAACAAGAAATGCTTAAATATAATAATAAGTTAGAATTCGAAAGATTAGAACTAAAGAGAAAAAATAAAATGAATTAATACGAGTTAATAAATATAGCAGATATAAGTGCATTAATGAATTATTATGTATTGTTAGTATTATTGAACATTACACCTGGAATCATATAATGTTGATTATGGCTTACATCAAATTTTGCAAATTATATGCTTTAAACCTCTTTTATATCGAATGATTATGGGAATAAAATCTTTTTTTGCAGAAAAAATAAAATTCAATGATAAATTCCTATGCTTGTCTGTGTTTTTTCTTTTTACACTCAAGAAGAGGAGACTGTTAACTTCTTTAAATGATCCATGAAAACTTGAAGACTTACATCGTCTGTTAAAACTTGACCGCCATCCTAATAAGAATAAATACAAATTTTGTATATTTAAAGTGTGAAAGATCTTAAATTATCAACTAACCTGCTGATATCCGAAAGCGTTTTTATGTGTGTTAGATGGATTAACTTTCGACAATAGAAATCTTGCTTGGGATCCTCCTGCTTCAGTGTCAATATAACGAGGCATTGGAAATCTAGTTTGTAGAATTTCCTGTGCGTCATTGACTGGAGCTTCTAATAGCTGCTTAAAGTTGTCATATTCAGGCTTCTCTTGATAGTTTGCTTTTCTCCAAGCATGAATTGTCTCACCATGATAGATTAATAGTTGAAAGAAAGTATCCATAAGTAAAATTCGATCTGGAGTTATGGAAGATGTATCGAGGAGGACCGGTTCGGGAGGACCATTAAACGAATAAGCGTATAGAATCGGCTGAATCATCGTTAAACTTTGAGAAGTATCTTCTGCCAGAAGACAATGTCTATAATATGATGTCTCATCAGGAGAATTATTAAAGACTTGAAGAAATTGCGATCTTCTCAAATGAAAAATAAATTGGGGATAAAGAGTAAACTGATCCAATAGTTTAAAGCTGACCGCATCGTCCTTGTTAAATTGTCCGAAACGCTGGCATAATCTAATAAGGGTTCTATCAGTCCACTTAATAATATCAGCTCCTTGATCATTTTGCCCTTTAAAGACAGCGATACGTGCCATAAGTACTGCGGCTGCTTCTTGATCAAAACTAGACGCCAAATGCAGAGAGTTTCCAGTTCCGTCCACAAAATTTCTAGCTATTGTTGTTACTCTTATCTTCTTTTGGCCTTGGGAATTTTGAAATTGCGTTATAAATTGAACATATCCTCGGGCACCTTGGGGTACAGCCTGAGTATTAACAATATCCAAATAAAATGCAAAGCTTGAATTTGGATAAAGAGAACCCGTTCGCCATTGATTGGTACCACCCATTCCTAACTCATTATCTGACACATTATTTCCGGCCACTTTTGATGATGTACATAATCCAATGCAACCTTGTACTTTTATTTCTTTCGATGTTTTAATATCTATCGTTGCGTTGAAAGCCATTTTTAAATCATTTGCAGCATTCCTACCAAAAACTTTCTGAAATGACTGCTTAAACAATGACGTTGTAAAAGAATCTCCCATGACCATATGCCCACCAGTAAAATTAGATAGGTTTTTCATTTCTAAAAGACCCGTTTGGTCAAGAGCGCAGCTATAAATATCAATGCAATGTCCATTTGTCGCAGCTCTTTGTGCCAGAGTATCGTAAAATTTTATGGCTTTTCTCATAAACTTTGCGTTATCCGATTCAATATCGTGATGAGACCTAATTGGGTGCTTCAAATCATCTCCAACAACAGCACCAGGACCAGTGGTACATGGTCCAGCAGCGAAAAACAAAACCCTCGCCCCTGTATTTAAATAAGTGCTTTCTAAAAGGCCGACTGCTATCGAAAGGGCAGCTCCAGAGCAACGCAGGGATCGTTTACCCTGCAATACTGGCCAAGGATCCGGTTGCAATTGTCCAATAATATCCGTTAATAACATTTCTACTTTACCAATTGGTTGAACAAATTTATTAATAGGTAATGTCTGATATCCTTCTGGACCAACTGGTGCGGCATCTGACGCATTTTTAAAGTTTACGTTTCCCGAGCGTAAACCTAACATACTTTGAATTTGCTTGGAGGTCAACTCTTTTGTTCCTCTAAAAACATAGCTTTTACAGAAGCCGTCTATAGCGTCTAATTCGTGAACTTGAATCATCTTTCCATAAGTAATCAAACCAACTAAAGAATTAGGTGGAAGTAATGACAATGACATCTGTAATGATTCTTTTACAGATTGCAAATCACTTGTATCCATACATGTATCCAACACAATGATGTATACAGGAGGTTTTACGGCAGAACGCTATAAAGTTCATAAATATTAGACAATTATTTAATAAAACATTACAAGGTCAACAAACTGCTAGAGTGTACTCTAAAGTTGTATATTGCGGAATTATTTCAGCCGGTTGCTGTTGTTCCGAAATGCCAGCGTACTGGGATGGAAACTGTAAACATTAATTAAAAATCGATGCAAATATAAAGTAATTTTTATTAAAAAATATAACTTCTTACCGTATTTCTTTGAGAGCAGAAAATACATATCCATGTTTTGCTTTTGTAGTCCACTGGGCTAAAAAATAAAATAAAGAACGAATATGAGAACTAATCAGAATGACGTTGTCCACGCTATAAATAAACACGTAGCATATGAATGAATGAATCATATGCTACCACGTTTGAATTTCTATTTAAATAAAATATTCAATAATATTTTTAGCTTTTGAGAATTTTAAATATACATATATATATGTGTATATATATTTACTACTAGGGTATTATTTTTCTAATTGTGTCACAGTTTTTTCCAATTTGCTCTTAACTGATAAGAATTTGAACCAATTGAAATTTTCTCAAGTACAATCTCTATAAATTCTTAATAGCTCTTACCAATAAGGATTTAAAACTGCTCGACATTGTTGCTTAGAACAAAGAACTGGTTCGTATTGTATAGGCGGAAGGTCCTGTCGTTCCTTAAGGGGAGAGTACAAACAGCTGACAGGTACTACGATCTTTGCAGCTTCAACTTTGTTCGAAGGCCATAGATTCCAACTTGATCGAACTCCATCTCTATCTTCATTTGACTGAATATATTCTTGGAATGTTGACATTATGTTTCATTAACAAATATCCTATTGACAGTGTTAAATTTCCTAATAGATTACATCTTAACAAAACATCTTAACACGTTGAGACAAACAAATCCGGTTGAAGCGGAAACGGAAATGCTGTTACGCATTAAAAATTTTTTTTCAGAAAATCGTAAATTAATTAATATAAAATAAATTTTTTGTATTCTTTTATAATTTTATAAAACTTTTACGAAAATAAAAAAATGTTGTCTTTGTTTGATCCCGCAAGTTCAATACAACAAAACTAAATGAATTTAACAAAGGGATCTCTCATCGATATAATACAAGGCACGAAAAAACCAGAAAAACCAATATTACAGATTATTGGTTACAAACTAATACCAGCTGCCAATGGATCTGCAAGTCGTTATAGAGTAGTTGTTTCTGATGGCCAAATTTCCACTTCTTCTGCAATGCTTGCAACTCAAATCTGTGACAAAGTAGAGAATAATGAAATAACCGACAATTGCATTGTCCAGCTAAATAATTATGTATGTAATACTCTTGGATCGTCACAAGGAAATGAAAAAAAAGTCTTGGTTATATTTAGTTTAGACATTATTCAAACAGGTGAAACTGTGGGATGCATTCTGGGGGATCCTGAGCCCTACAAACTCCCGATGAAGAGACACTCAACAGATCCACAACCAGGACCTAGTGGAGCTTCTGATGATAATAAACCATCACCGAAAAAAATGCGATCAGAACCAAATTTCATGGAAAATAGAAATATTGCGAAATCGTCTGCATCATCTAGCTCACCTTTGATAAAATCTTCTCCAGCTAAAGTTATGAATATTGATGCATTACTTCCATTTTTAAATAGATGGCAGATAGTGGCAAGAGTTCTATCAAAGACAAGCATAAAAACTTGGAGTAATTCTAAGGGAGAGGGTAAATTTTTTTCATGCGTACTCGGAGACAAGTCAGGTGAAATAAAAGCAACAGGTTTTAGATCAGAAGTTGACCGATTATTTGATATTCTGGAACAGGACAAATGTTTTTATATATCGAGATGTCAAATTAAAACATCCGATAAACGATACAATAACTTATCTCATGATTATGAGCTAGTCTTCCTGTCAGACTCTATTGTAGAACCATGCAATAATGAAGATATTAAGGATCTACCATCCGTTTCGTTTAATTTTGTTAAGCTGTCAAAGTTAATTACTAAGGAGCCCGATTCAATAATCGATGTTATAGGAATAGTGAAAGAAGCCTCTGATATTTCATCTGTTGTGAGCAGGAAAACCAGCAGACAAATTCACAAGAGGACTGTTGTGATAGTTGATGATACTGGGACGTGTTCAACAGTTACATTTTGGCGGGAAGATGCCGAAAAAGATGATTTTAAAGATAATCCAATTTTTGCAATAAAATACGTTAAAGTTTCTGATTTTGGAGGAAGATCCTTATCTTGTATAAGTTCTTCACAAATTTTTAAGAATCCAGATATTGCTGAAGCGCATGATCTCAGAGGATGGTATATCAATTGTTCTGAACAGACTCAGCTTAAAGAGTATAGAGCTGAAAAAGATTTCCAGACGAATGAGTCTTTGAATTTAAAGCCATTAAAATTTCTTAAGAGCGGAAATGTTGGTAGAGACAAGGCTGAATATTTCAATAGCATCGTCTTTATCTTACAAGTTAAAATTGACAATTCCATTTATAAGGCATGTCCTAAAGAATCGTGTATTAAAAAGTTAATTGACCAAGGAGGTGATAAATATAAATGTGAAAAATGCCAACAAACAACTAATCAGTATAAATATCGACTTATGCTGCAAATGAATATTGCAGATGATACTCACCAGATTTGGGTTACAGTATTTCATGACACAGCAGAAGTCATCCTTGGAAAAACTGTTTCAGAACTAGCCTACTTATACG
The DNA here is from genome assembly GCA_904063045.1 of Dimorphilus gyrociliatus. Taxonomy (NCBI): domain Eukaryota; kingdom Metazoa; phylum Annelida; class Polychaeta; family Dinophilidae; genus Dimorphilus; species Dimorphilus gyrociliatus. The sequence continues at coordinate 266,525 of CAJFCJ010000004.1, forward strand.
AAACGGTAGTATATTTTCTAAAGTTAATTTAATATCGCTTAACATTACTTCTAACGTTTTCTAGGATAAAGTTGCCTATGCAGATGTCTTTTCTGATCTATCTTTTCAACATAAAAACTTAAGACTGAGGTCTAAAATGGAACACTATCATGTAAGATATACTTTCTATAATAATACTAAAAAGCTTTAACAAATCATTTATCTTACAGGATGAAGTTAGATTGAAAACAGTTTGCATTGGAGCCAAGCCGGTTGATTACAAGGAACAGAATTGGTGTTTAATTAATAATATTGAACAGCTTCTTGAATGAACAACGAGATGTACTGTTTAATGCATGTCTTTTAGTTTTAAATTTTAAAAATTTACTTGTTTATTTCCAAGATTCGTTTATGAATTAGATATTTTTTTTATCTAAGAAATCTAATATTTAAATTTTTTTCACCCTTTTGGTGACATTATAAAAATTTTGAGAAACTGATTAGTCAAATGTCTCTTGTTATCTAAAATTTATTAATTTTATTATTTTTAAATTGTGAAATAAAACTTATGAATATAAATATCTATGTGTTTGGTGAATATTTAAATAAATTTCAAATAGAAATATTTTACTTTTTCCCTTAATATTTATTACTTTACAAAGTCTACAAAATAATTCACAAATTTTTGGGATAGTATAGAATATAATAATTTTGAACACAATCAAGTACAGAAAGCCCTTGGTACATTTTTTCTCTGAGTTACTTAGACTGCAATCTCGTTAAAGTAGGAGATATTTTTGTACTCGCCTGTAACAATGATTCTATATAGCGTGCTAAATAAAAACGAAAGCTAACTAGTTACTTACACTCCAAGAGTTAATGTCGGCAACCATAGAATCTACTGATTGTAAGATATCTAAGAGAACAGGATTTCCGTCAATGGGAATTTGATGGCGAGCCATAGATCGCAATAAATCAGCCAGCCGCTCAAGTTCCACATACCTTAAATATGTTATAGTTTATGTATACTGATTATTTACAAAAATTAAATATACTATGTATACTAACTCCTCAACTTTTTCATCGTTTGGTGCTAGCACTTTAGCACATCTAGGAATATTCAGTAAATGCTCTCGATATTCCTGAAGAACCAACCTTAGATGGTTTTCTGAGATTAGAGCTTGTTGTAGACACTGATATCGCCTATTTAGGTATGTTGCTATATTTTGACGATCACATTGCTTGTCTATGGCAGCTTTGAGAATACTAAATCGAGGATCTACCAAAATGTCATTCCACGCTCGATATCCGTGTCTACAATTGTATTAGATCATGTAAAGAATTCGACTCTAGATCTAGATGAACTAAATTCATTTCACAGCGAGATACTTACACAATAAATCCATTTAAAAGCCAATAGTCATGGAATCGATTCCATGTTGTGAAAAAATTTTCTGTCGTTAAAATCCCATCCTCTACATGCCAGACTTTTGAAATATCGCTGAAACTTCCATCAGCAATAAAGAAATATTTTTTAAGCAGTTTCACTAAAAAAAAAACCAAGCTTTATCATGTAATTAATATTAGAAAATATTGTAAATTTTTATCTTACAGTTAAGTTTGATTGGAATCACTTCATCAATTATTTTTAGGTCCTCATCATTGTCGGATCCTGCAGATTGAGATTTAACATCAGTAGTTTCAGCATTTCCCTCTTTTCCACCGTCATCAGTTTCCATATTCTCAGTTGTTTTGTTAGTATTTTTATTAACTACCTCCTTTTCTTTATTCTCATTAATAGAATTCTCCTTAGGCACAGACAAAAGTTTAGATGAAAGTTTGGCTTCATTATCCATTTTAACAACTTCTTCTACGATTTTTTCTTTAAATTCGAGAGAATCTCTACCGAAGTTTTCTTGAAATTCAAATACTTTTCTTTTTATTAAGGCTAACATTCCTAAGCGCAAGAATATTGTTTGGGCGCTTAATCCTTCAATCGGAGTGTCATCAGAATATTTCTTCTGATCTTTTCCAACTGGTTCATTAAGATGCTTTAGAAACAGATAAGTATAAGCCCGTAGGTGCTTCTCAGGTTTTCTTGTAAAATCCTTAACACACCTGTCAAGTTTATCTACAATATAGGACTTCTTTAAGAGGAAAACGATTAGAAACTTACCAAATGGATCCCTTGATAGATTCTGGGGGTAAACCATACTTCATAACCAATTCTATAAATAGATATCGTTCTCTCTTATTGAATCCCAGCACCTACAGTTCAAGAGTATTATTTTAGATCGAAAAAATGACAGATAGCTTACATAGGTTTGTCCTTTGTAGGTACTCAAAACTGGTGGTAGTTTCACTTTTGTATTTGATTCTAAAATATACGTTAAAATTTAAATTCAATATTTATCCTATATTCCAAAAAAAATAGACCTTTGTTTGCTTCGTTATTCTCTAAGCCATCTTTTGCTCCGTCGCTATCACTAGAATCGACATAGTCTGACATACAATCCAGACGCACTTCCTCTTCGTTTGGCTTATACTCTTCATCTTCTTCATCTCGCCTTTTCACAAATCTATCATGATAGGGCTTAAAATCTGGATCTTCAGCATCTGGTTTTGGATATGTGGTGTCGCTATAATTTACTTTTCTACGAGTTCTCTTTCCTCGACCCATCATCAAATCTTTTTCTATTTTTGCTTGTTTTTCGATCTATTAATTAATGTTTTTCATTTCATTTCGTAGTTTCGACTTGATACAAGATTACATACCTGTACTTGTTGAAGATGTCCATCTTCCAATAGCCTAGCCCAATAGTTTGGGTCTTCTTCTTCTGTTTTCTTCTCCTCTTCTTCTTCTAGCTCGAGAGCTTCTATTTCTTTTTCAACATCAGTAGTATCCCTCATCTGATATGATGCCACTCTGAATGATCTCAAGAAATCATTCATTCCCTCTTTAACTTCTTCTTCCCCAACTTGATCTCTGTTTAACATTTCTTCAATAATTTCATCTGTATACTCAACTATTCCTTCTTTATCATCTTTGAACAAATCCTCTGCTCCGAATTTTAAAATTGCTTTCATTTCCAACTTGCTCAAGCTTTCAGCTTTACCGTTGCTTTCCTTATTTCCTAAATTTTTATGAACGATTAATTCACTCAGCATAAGTTTTTTCTTCGCCACTCTAGCCATCTTTTCTTCTACAGTGTTTCGACAAACAAAACGGTAAATCATCACTTTGTTTTTTTGTCCTATTCTATGAGCTCGAGAGAGAGCTTGAATGTCATTATGAGGATTCCAATCCATATCGTATATTATAACAGTATCAGCGCTAGCAAGATTGATACCAAGGCCACCAGCCCGAGTAGATAGTAAAAAACAGAATGAATCGGAAGTTTTGTCTATAATAAATATTATTTATAAATATCATATCTTTGAAACAATGCGAACATTTCACCATTAAATCTATCAATTGCCTGCTGTCGATTTTCTGTTGATACATTTCCATCAATTCTTTCATAAGCGTATTTTTCTCCAATAACGAAATCTTCAATTAAATCGAGAACCCTGGTCATCTGGTCGATTGTCAACTGTTTATAATATTACTTTGACAGCCTATTTATTATACCTGGCTAAATATTAAAACTCTATTGCCCTTTTCTTTCAGCTTGGAAAGCATTTTGGACATAAGAATCATTTTTCCACTAGCATTTCTCAAACTCGAAATTTCGTAAATTCCTTCTCTGGTAATAGGTGCTTCCTGAGGTAAAAATGATAGTTTATTTAATATTTTCAATTTATTCATTCTATATTACCAGTTCAGCCGTTGGAAAAAGATAGGGATGACAACAACACTTTCGCAAGTCCATCATTATGTTCATTAATGAAGTTTGAGATCCAGATCCTCGGACATTGAGCCCTTCATAATTTTTTGTGAGTATATATTTATAGTATTTTCTGTAAATGTTTTCGAAAAAATATAAGGTCATTCATTTCCAAGAAAATAAAAATGTAACGATATTTTACTTTTGCATCTCACTCAATTCAACTCTGACAATGAACTCTGCTTTAGCAGGTATATCTTTAAGAACATCTACTTTCATTCGACGTAGCAGGTAAGGAGCTAACATTTCATGTAATCTTGATATTTGCTCATCCTTTGAAATTTCGTCGAACTCTTTCAAAAACGTTTCCATATCACTGTATACATTTTAAATAGTTAGCTTTTATTTTACAGTTTGAAGAAAGAAAGTTTACTTGAATTCTCCGGGTTCCAAAAAATTTAATAAGTTAAACAACTCTTCAAGATTATTTTGTAGAGGTGTTCCAGTTAGTAAGAGTTTATAATTAATCTTGAATCTTGACATTGTTTGAAAGTACTGTACAAAATTTATTACTTATTAATTGATCTTTTCTCTATTTCACAAGCTTACTAAAGATTGGCTGCATTTAAGTCTATGAGCTTCGTCAATAACTAACACGGACCAATTGAGACTTGAAAGAACTGCATTGTCCACATTAACCATTTCGTATGAAGTTAAGAGAACATCGAATTTAGGAATATGAGTTGAACGAAATTTTGTCGGTCTAGCTGTCGACGAAAATGCGTCGCTTTTATACGAAAATTCATGGTCCCGTATGATAATTCGATTAAATTTAGAACCAGTGTATGTAACAACATACAGCTCAGGAGCCCAATACTCAAATTCTCTCTCCCAATTCGGAACTGTAGAGAGGGGAGCACTAACAATAAAAGGCCCACGAGTAAAACCCTGTTGAAATATTCATTTCTTTGGTATTTTTAGATATATAATAATAGTACAAACTTCTTTCCAAAGACTGTAGATGAAACTAATTGCTTGAATAGTTTTTCCTAGACCCATTTCGTCTGCAAGAATCGTATTAACATTTCTGCCATAGGAATATCTCAACCAGTTTAATCCCTCAAGTTGGTAAGGATGTAGAGTTCGACCTGTTTCATCAAGATAGGACGGTTGCTTTGGTAGCTTTTTTTGAAGCTGTACAAATTTATCTTTGATTGTAGTTTTATTTTAAGAGAAACGATTTTGACTTACTGATAACATTTTCGACGGTTTAACTGTCAGGTTATAATTCTTTACTGTTAAATCTGCTCTATCATTAAGCCTATCCCAATAATCGTCAATTTTAGCCTGTAGGCCTTCTACATTTTTTGAAAGAATATCAGGTATTTCCCAAGTAGCATCTTCATAAGATAGTTCTCTCCATTTAACAAGATATTCAAAGTTCTTTTTTACTTTTCTGTTGTCAAATTAGATTTAGCAATAGACTACTTTAAAAACCAATTACCTATGTGCGACAATCCTTTGAACTTGAAGCCAACCAGGTCTAATTCCATAACGGTAAAATCTTTCTTCTAAACTTCCCTCATCATTTTCTTTCTGCTTCACTTTGTGTCGGGAGGACTAAAATTAGCATTGACAAAGCACGCTATAATTATAATTCAACTGTAATAATTAAATAAATTAAACCTACAACAAAGCTTGCACCATCATCTGCTGATGGAGGAACAGTGAGATCAAATTTTCGCATAAACATAGTATGAAGAAGACTTTGGTGAACTTTTAACTGTAAATTAGCATGTATTATTAGTAAAGTTATATCATAATTTTTTTTAATACCTGTAATTCATTTATCCATTCACATTCCCAGTAACTTGAATCTAAGTATCGGACAAACAAAAGCCTCTCAGGTTTCCTTTCGAACTGTATAATTTATATATATATATATATACTGTAAATATATATCAATTCGGTAATTAAATTTGTTTACTTCTTTATCAGCATCTCCAGTTGTGGAAGAAATGGATGGCAGTTTCTTTTTAGGACTATGGTCCATTTCATCGACTCCTGATGGCTGTTTATCCCATTTCCACCAGAGGACAGTTTTGATTTTCTTCTTTGGTGGTTTAGTCTAAAAGAGAAATATTATTATTTTTGGTACTGAGAAAAATATTGAAGACAGACCAAGCATCTGGCGCAGAACCATCTTCCTTCGGGTATATTCTTCAAGGGTGGATTCAAGCAAGATAAGTGATAAACAAAAGGGCAGTTTTCACATAGAATAACTTCACCTCCATCTTTACAAATCTAATAGTGTTGAAATCAAAAACTACTATCTTTGTTTATTAAAATCGACATTACTTTGCAGAAGATTTCATGTTGCTCAGATTCTGTTTCCCCATCCGAATTCACTATTGATCCATATTTTTCTTTCAAGTCTTCACCATTCTATGTAAAAAACATTGCATAAAGTTATTCGTCTACTTTATCCTAAGGATTGATACTATTAAAAATCAGAACCAATTTTCACTTACACATTTCGGACATTTCCAATCTCCCTCTGGAACTTCTTCTAAATTAATACAGTCTTTATGATAAGTTTTTGGACAAGTATCACATAGTAAAAGATCACCACCATCATTACAAATAGCACACCAATAGATGTGATCCATCTGGATAACAAAAATTTTAAGATTTATAGTGAATATAATTTTACAAAATACGTACTGAACCGTCAAAGTTTTTTTGTACATGTTTCTTTTTGCGATCTCTTTTAGATTTTCTTTTTTCTGGCTGATCATCACTTACCCTTAAGAGTCTATTGAACTCTTTATCAGTTAGCTCCCTTGTCTGAAAAACAGAACGATAAGAAAGTCGTTATTTTTTTTTTTTTACAAACGTTTACTGCTTCTCCTTTCTTTTGTCTATCACTTCTTCTCTCACCATAATTTTCTAACTAAAATAATAAAACAAGTATCATCAAGTATTTAGAAAAAAATCAAATTAAACTTAAGAAATTATTATTTTTTTAAATTGAAATGGTCAAAATGATACATTTAATTTAATAAATTTAAGTATTTCGGAAAGTTCGATCCTTCTACAAATCCAGATTACAGTCACTAGCAAAAAAATTTTCAATATTGAATTTTACTTTCATGCCCTGTTATATCGTTTTAAAATGTCAGACAAGAAAATCGAGGTTAACTAAAGACCATAATTCTACCAAACTTTCAATTGCATACTATAAAAAAACTAAAATTTACAATAAATAGTAACAATGATAAGAGGCAAAACACGCAACTTATTACAATAATTAAAAATACCTTATAATCGCCTATTCCTTACTAAAACTTGATTATAGATCTATTCAAAAACTTACACTCGTCTTTACAGGCTTTCTTTTCTTCGCAGGAGAGTAACTGTCACTGTCAGAATCTAGATATATGGCATCGTTTGAAGCCTGTTTTAAAATTAGAATTCTATATGAGTATTTTTCTTTAATATACGTCTTACGCTTGAACAATTGTCATCTTCTGAATATTCATCTGACATTGGTTTAGCACTTGTATTTGCACTCTAAATGAGTAAAATATAAATATATTGACAAAAATCAAGATTTTATTTAATAATACACTTACTGATCTTAATTTGAGTTTAAAAGGAGAACGAGTTTTTTTACGTTTCGGGGATGATTCGTCACTTTCAGTGGCACTTGACAGATCATCTGAAAAGTAAAGAGGGATAATAATTAATGTCCAGGCAAAAATAATCTGCTAAAACTATACGAAGCCAATTTTAAGATTTTACATCTCTATATAAATCGGGGCGAGTAATAGTCCATTCAAAAATGGGAATTTTTCAACCCTTACTTTACAAACAAAGATGGCGGATTTTTTCTCAGACTGGCGATATTAGATACATTTACTTTTATACGCTTCGTGTAACGTTAAGACAAAATAATTAAACACACTTTTCTCTTTAGAATGACTTTCAAGTCGACTACTCTTCCTCATAATCAATTAGATCCTATCAACACGATGTACAATCGAATTTTCGAATGTTTCGAAAGAAATGGAATTGTGAAGCGCCGAAGTAAGGTCAAGGTCACATATACTGGAAAGTCTTAAATCTCTCTTATACTCTTAAAAGAGTATTAAATATTATTAGAACTTTCGATAACTGGTATTAGTTAGTTTCTATAAATTCAATTACAGGTGCGCTCGGTAATTTTTGAAAGAATAACTTACCGCTGTATAATGAGGTGTAGCGGTTCATTGCGAAACTTTTCAAATGTGAGGAGCGTTTGTCACTATTTTGAAGAAATGACAATTCAGTTTCGTAAATTGAATTTATTAAAAAGCATTAGTATTATCATTAAACTTTTCCTAAATTGAAAATTATTTTAAAGATATTATCCAAACTTTATTCTATTAAAAATCGAAGAAAATATTACTTTTTTTTCATAGACATGTGACATCATTACCATATTTTCAAAAACAGTTTAATGAAAAGGAAATAAAAATGAATAATTTCAGTGATTCTTGTCAATCTCCTCCACCAATAACGATATGTAGTAGTTCAGAGTCCACATATTCCTATTGCTCTTTAAATGAAGAAAAAAAAGTTATAAGAACCAACCAATCACGTTTTTGTAAAATTGGAAAAGAGGCAAGGTGAGTGAAAAAACTTCTAAATTTCTAAATTTTTAATTTAATTCATAATTATAATATAACTTTTTATGAAAGAAAATTAGCATATCATAATTGCCTCATGGATGTCGCACTTATAGTTGAAAATTGGAAAATATATGCTCATAAATTGGTTCTAGCTGCTCATAGCGAAAAATTAGAAAATTTATTTCTAACTGTTGATAAAAATCCTAAATGTATATCTCTGAATAAGCTTAATGTTACTGCAGATGCTGTTAAGAAAACTGTATCATGGATGTATGGTCATTGTATGAAAGTGACGCCATCTTGTTGGATAGAAGTAGTTAAAGTTGCAAGACAACTAAAAATTAATGATTTATCATGGAAGTTAGAATCAAAGTTACCCGAGATGCTAAATTTATGCGAGGAAGGGTTGGAAAATTTTATTCATAGTGAAGCATTTAAGGTTAAAAAAAAGGATTTCACTTATTATATACTTAACAGCCTTTATGATTTAATCTATAACACTAGAGATTATATTGTGTTGATAATTTCAGTTCTATGTAATATGGGGTTTCAGTTATCATTCAATACTCATATTCTTTTTGATTATATTTTATAGTAATTACATAGAAAATCTAAAAATCTATATTCTCTTTTATTTTAAGGAACTCTCTTTTGAAGGCGTCAAGTATCTTTTGTCGTCTCCTTTATTAGCTACGAAAGACAAGGACGTTTTAGCTGCACAGGGAGCTTGCATTTGGGTAAAATCGTGTTTAAGAGAAAGAAAAGATCATTTACGCTGTTTGATTAGCTGTTTAGAAGTGACTAGAAACTGCTTATATGAAATTTTAACCTACTTCAACTTAGTAAATCAATACGAAGGCAAATAAGATTTCTAATCTTAAGTAATCACCTTCTTACCTATTTTTTTAAATCACTACTCCTTTATATTCTTGTATTTACATACATTTTACCTTGAAAAACACATATACATTATAATTAAGTTTTCATTTTCAACTGCGTTTAAGGCATATACATGCCATTGTTAGTTGACTACTTAATGGATTTTACCACTATCGTAACAGTATTATACAAAGACGACAAAGTTTCTTTAAAAAATGACTTTTGAACTGAGTTTATCCTATTTTTTATGAAATAAAGTTTAGGAAATTTATTAATTGGCCTACATTTAGTCAACTTTCTTTCCTTCATCCTCAACAAATTCTTTTTAGAGATTAGGCAAAGTTACCTCAAGTAATAAAACAGACCTTTTATTATCCTAAAATTTCTTATCGGCTTACTATTTATTTCCCAGAGCTTAGCTTATAAGTTAGATATGGAAAAAATTGTTAAAATTGGCTATACTATTAAAAATGCCGAAGTGGAGTGTACAATTTGTACAAAGTCTTGGGTTGATAATGATCCTCGAATGTTGCCTTGCCAGCATACTTTTTGTTATCACTGTCTAGATGAATTACAGGAAAATTCGATGTCGACAAAAATTCTTCAATGCCCCGCTTGCAGGGCCAAATATCCTTGGCCAGATGAAGGAACCAGTGGATTTCCCAAGAATAGATTTGCGACTGCCCTCGAAGAGAATACGATATTCTATTGTTCGAGGCATCCGCTTAACAAGTCGATCGAAAGACCTATTGTCTGCAAAGATTGTAAACAGAAGCGTCTTTGCCTTGAGTGCTTATTAGAACACAGAACTTGTGATCTGGCATCCCACGATGATCATATAGTGGAACAGACTGCGATTGTCGACAAATATAGCCGCAAGGCTGATGATCTGGAGAAAAGATTTAAAGAAAATAGGTCGATTCTTGTGAATCGTGTAGAGGAAGTAACGGCTTCTGTGATTGATATAATACGTCATCAGTCGAATGACATTCTTAAAGATATCGATCAACATTTCCGTTTAAATGCTAATCTATTAAAAGCATTTAGGGAATGCTTAAAAAAGGAATTCCTTACTAATGAATTATTAGGCAATCGATTATCAGAAATTTGCAACAGATCTATAGAATTCGTAGAATTATTTGATCCAAGCTTTAATACTTCTTATCTAGGCCGAATTAACGTTGCAGAATCGAGATTTACGGCCGTTAAATTCTGGAAAGAGAAAGAGTTTCAGGCGCAGAGCAATCTTTTAACATATTACAATGATGACTTGTTGGTTGATGTTACATCACATGAAGATAAGGAGAAATACGTAATTAAGGACGTTCTCACAGGAACAATTTTACATGAGGAGAAAAACGAAATAATCGACATATTTATAATTCATTCATCGACATTTTATTTCGTATCCAATAGCGTAATATCTAAATTTCAATTAGATTCATCTGACAGAGAGATAATTAATGGGTTGATCGACGTTGTTAAGATAACGGGTAATAAGATAAACGATGAAACAGATATACTAGGAGTTTTATGCGCTGGCGAAGACGATAGCACTCAGCAGACGTTGGCTTTATTAATGGACGATGAAATCAGATGGTTGAGAACCTTAGAAAGCGGTTTAGAGATTCTTAGTTTCTGTATTTTAAACATCGGTGACTTACTATGTTTAACTAATTCTAAAACAATTGAGAGATATTGTGCAGAGACGGGAAATCAGCTGCAGCAAACTTCAGAAAATATCAGCCTATTCGGAAATATCTCTAGTTGGTCTTTCGGTGGCTTTTTACTGCTCGAAAAAGAAAGTAACAAAATAAAGCATTTTAATGATAATTTTATACTAATTTCTACTATTGAGATTGAAGACCTAAACGAAGACGTCGATTACATACAAACATCACTAAATGGTAAAATATTGATAGGAGTAAAAGGTAAAGGAAGCATTCTTTATTCATCGTATTCGTACTGATGAATAAATTAATATATCGACTAAAAAACTATTGGCAATAATAATAATAATTATTATTATTTGCACTAGTATAATCAATAATCAATAATAATCTGGAATGTGATTTATCTTTTCTTTTACTTTTCTTGAATTTCTCTCCCCCAATAAAAATTCTAATGTAAGATAAAACTTGTATACAATGGCAATAAAATACAGTGAATATCTAGCTCACTGTTTCTTTTATGAGTATGACACTAGAATATTTTCAATTGATAATTTACCCTTTGAAGCACTTAATAGCAATTGTATCCAATTTGTGTGCAGGTGTCAAATATATATATAATTGTGAAAAATTAATTATACTCTTTTTCATTATTTTATCGAGTATGAGAATAGAGTATAACACAATTTTACCCTTGATATAACGACAGAAGGTTGGTCATATAGGAGATTATGAGATAGATTATACCTATCGAAGTTAGCGACCTGGAAAAATCTATTTTCAATCTTCTATAAAACTGGAGATGTAATCGTATAAGTATAAAAGTATCTAACACATATTAAAGTATATAATTTGCATATAAATTAAAGGAATATCAGAGAAAGGGAAAGAGAGTGAGTGAGAGGAGTATCAGTCTGTAGTTTAAGAAAAAGTTTATCTCGGTGAATAAAGTTGTCCTTGAGAACGATAAGAAAACATCTTCCATCGATAATTATAGAAAGAATAGCAGTCTTTGCATGATACTTAAACATCATTTATCTGACATTTATTATCTTTTTTTGAGCAGAATGTTTTGTTCTCAGAAAATTTACACTTTCCTTTATTACTTTTTTTCCCACAAGCCTATTATTACTGTTACAAGTGTAATATGCTGTTATTTTAAGAGTAAACAACTTTTTAAGTGTTTGTTAAATTTATAATATAATAAGAAAAAAAAAGCAATTTGAAAAGGTCTATTCTCTTCTCTAGAAACTTAAGTGAAATTGGATTCCAGGACTTCCGTTGAAGTAGCATAAAAAATGAAACAAGATTACGAACTAGACTAACAAAACTTTAATATTCATTTTTTTTATTCTACTTATTCTCGATTTAAAACAGTATACACAAATACAATAGGCTAAGATTTAGAAAAAAAATTATCCTATAGTTGGATCAAATTCTTCAAAAGTTTACTTATCGGATGATGAAAAAGAGGAGCTAAAGATTTTTTATATTTGTTCTGAGTAAATTTTACTAAAAATGTATTTAGCGACCCTTTTTTTATAGCCACCCACTCTTTTGAGAATACCATCCTATTTGGTTATGTTTATAGATAATCTGTTGAGGAGGAGTCCCTTACGTAGGAAACTGCTATAAATTGCTGTTGCTTAGTAACGACATTCTGTGCAAGCACACTTTTTTGAGTTATTTCTTCTAAATATCATATATTAGTATATTTGTTCGAAAGGGAGATAATGCTTCGTTTTTCTTCCTATAAACTAATTACACCAAGTCAAAGCTTTATTGTTTAATGTCAAATAGCATTTTATAAAAATATTAACCATTTATTTTCTCATACATTCAAAGTATACTTTATTTCTCTGTCTACAAACGTCAGAGCAAAATGGAAGAAAGACAAACGGACATAAATATGACTTCGAAATTGAAATTTTTGACGTTTGTCGCGCTTATTTCCGTTTTTAGTTGATTATTGACGGTAATTGCGGATATGCTTTTATAAAATTTTCTATTCATTTTCCATAAGAAATATTCTAGGAAGTTACCTTCCAAGAAACTATTTCCGCCTTAAGAAACAAACGAATATAGATATAAACAACCTTTAGACACTAGTAAATTTTAATATAATATCAAAAAATGAAATTTTCATTACAGACTAATATAAATTTGAAAATTCTTGGAATGAATAATTCTAACAATTGGCTGAAAACTGAAAAAGAAGTCTTGTCAGATCTTAGTAATAATTTAATCAACCCGCTTTACGGAATATAATATAGGAATAACAAGTAATGAAAAAAAAAATGGTTAATTTACTATTCGTCCTTTCAAGGACATGTCTTAGTAGGGAAAATGATTTTCACGTAACTGCAGGCATGATCTGTTGGTTACAGATGACTTAAAGAAGTTCTATTTGTAGCTGGAACCTCCTCGAGTAATATCTCAGTAAATGCCAATAAAATATAGAAAATGATTCAATAATCTCTATTAGTGACGGTTCAGCTAAAAGATTACCTACGGCTTTCATCTATTCTATTATGCATATCAGACTTGCACCTATTGAAAAATCTTACATATTGAAAGTGACGTCACTGCTATTGTAAATTCAAGAGTATTTGCATAGCATAATCAGGCACTCAGCCAGCACATTTCTTGAACAATCTCTCTTGTATTCTTTAAAAAGAAAAAAAACTAGCACGCACGAACAGTGGCACAAGCCTGGCAAGGAAATTTGTTTTTTGGTATTCTTTCAATGTTCTCCCATGTACAAGTCACAGGATCGAAACAATCAATAAAGAGTTCGTTATTTAAAATTCCGCTAACGTATAATTTTCCTTCGGATACAGCCGCTCCCATCCTGTTATAATCATTGGTCATGTCTACCAATCTTTTCATTGTTCTTCTCTTTGGGTTCATCACATAAACAGTTCTATCCCCCTTACAAAAAACATAAAATAGTTCGTTTAATCTTAACATCATGATGCATTCAACAATATCAGGTAAAATAAGCTGTTCTTTTTTATATACTACACAGCCGTCTGGTCTTAATTCATAACTACCTAACTGACGGCAATAAGAATTGTGTAATGAACCTCCTATTTCAAACAGTATGTCATCGAAGGGAACAACTTGAGAGTTAACACGAGAAAATTCATTTCGTCCAACTTCAGTCCATTGTTTGGAATTTGGATTATAGCATTCAATAGTCTCACATAAAATCTTGTTATATTCTTCATTATACGTATAACCACCTATAATGTAAATATTTCCTTTACAAGCCGTACTTGCATGATTTGATCTTGGTGATCTTGCGTCCGCAATCCTACTCCATTTATGTTCAATGCAATCGAATCTATGACAGGTGTTGACAATACGAGATTTTGATATCCCACCACTGACATATATACGATTATCTAACACTGATAAACCAAAATCTTTAAGATTTTCACCGGATGATCCAATTGAGGCCCATTTGCGCTTCAGCGGGTCGTAAGTGCATAGTTCAGAATTTTGACAAATCATAAGTAATAAATCACGAGCCATTGTCGAAGGCCTAGCTGGTTTCTTCTCCATCAGCAGTTCTTCAACATAATTCGATTTTAACTGGAAGATCTCGCTATCTTCAGAAATGCGTTCTCTAAACTCTTTGTCGTTTACATAATTCAATCTGACACATTTTAACAATCTACCAAAATACTGTTCTCTCTTTTCTGAATCATAATTGATCCACTTTATGACGGCTTCGTAAACGATCTATGGGAAAGAATAATATAAATATTAGAGATTAAAACTTGTCGGACAGATCGAACAGTTATTTCCCTATTTCATTTCATAAAGGAAATAGAACGGAATCTGAGAATTGATTTATTATCTGAATTATGGAATATTTAAGTGATATGGCTCCGCTTTCAGTTTTTTCGATATTACGTTTCAAAAAGGTATTAATTTTTATCAGTGATCGAACGTATTTTTTTGAATAAAATTTTTTTCATTTGTTCTATTTTCGCCTTTGGCTTTGTAATTAGTCCATTTTTCTTTTAAGCCTAGGATAATATAATCTTATTTTCTGTAAGAAAATTAAAGATCACCTCCTAAGTACGAAGTAAATAACCTGTCAACGCTTTGACTAAGTCGTTAGGAAAGTTACACCTTGTTTATCTACAGCTAACATTTTTACAATAAGCCTATGAAAAGGAAAAGAGTAAGAATAAAATCTGAAGAAAAAACACAATAAAAAAAATTCAGATAAAAAGAATTTAGAAAATTAACGGAGATTAATTATCGAACAAATTTTCCTACAATACACGATAACTATAGGCTTTCTATTCAATCAATAACAAATTACCTGCTCCTGAGACACATCCAAGTCATCTGAAGAAATCATTTCGACAACATCTTCAACGTCCAATAATACAAATTCATTATTTTCCAAAACATTTCCAAAGTGAGACTGGGTAAAGTTTCTAGCAGATTCTTCTAATTGTGAGCAGTTATAAAATTTTGCGAGTTTTAACACGCCTATGCAATTTGACTCGTCCAAGTGGTCTTTCAAGATTTCACATGCTCCTTCCACAATTTTTGGATAATCAAAGAAATGAGCTGTGGATAAAATTTCTTCTGCATTCGATTCATTAATCTCTATTCTTCCAGTATATGCGTAGTCAATAATTTTATTCATGATTTCCGCACACATTTCGTTGAATGTAATTTTTGTTTCTGTGCTCTCCCTCAGATTTGATGAAAACATTGTTCGAAAATAAGGAGATGAAACAGCTAATACATTCTTGTGGCATTTATATTCATTATTGCCGACACAAATAATGCAATCGGCTAATATACCTTCACTTCGAAAAGCATTTAATTTATCTAAGAATTCGAATCCGTAATCCCGATTAGCGATTACAACTTCGGAACCTTCAAAAGCTTTCTTTTGGTAATGATTAGGCATTTTTTATAAACTGAAATAGAAAGTTAACAGTTTGTAGTTTCATTTATAAACGAAAAGAAGGAGAAAATATTTACCTATTGGCCAGTTACTGAAGATATTGCGCAAACTGGATCGAGTGCAACCATATTGAATTAATCTGAGAATAACCCCCTAGCTATAATGACGTCACAAGCGAATCGCCATTGAATTAAAACGCCATCTGCCGCGTAAAGAAAATACCAGCATCTATCACATTAAAAATGAAAATTCTAAAAAAGTGGTCTTTTTGAAAATGTCACTCATTCATTAAATTGAAATTCAACAGTGTTATTATTTATTCAAAAAAAATTATCAATTCAATTGCTCTTTTTGATTCCATTGTGCCCATTTTGAACATGTCCATTTGCTTCACTTTTATAAAAAAACACTCCACTCTTTCTATAATTTTTCCACATTTTCGAATATTTTCGATAGCTAAATATGCAAATTTGTATCCAGAATATCCAACTAATTGAATACATAGTTGTACCTCCAATTCGTCCAAATATATCTGGCTTTGGATGGAGATAATAACAATATAATAAATAAGATCCCATGCCGATTCTAATTCCTCCAAAGGTGAGTATAAATAATAAGTTGTTTATTTCTGCCACAAAGGATTTATCCATTTTAGTGTGTTTGAAAAAATATCGAAGCTGCAGCAGAGGATTAGTAATTTCTGATCCTAGAATAGTTGCGACCATCTCTGTTCCTTGAGTACATCTGCAAACAACGACAAGGTTTCCAATAATGCTTAAAAGATGATGAAGCATCATAAACCAAGCGCTTGGTGTATTTATCATCATCCATATCAAATCGAAAAGGAAGTAAGATATAACTATTGAGCAAGACACATGTTGCAGAACTGTACTAGGACCACCTGGATCGGTGAATGGCCATGGACCTGTTAGAGAAACAAAGAATTATTGAATCGTGTGCTAATTGTACATAATACTGTTATAGTTAAAACTCTGAATATATACATATTGACTGCACCATTCTTTTGCCTAAATGATAGGAGTACAAGTAAGATAAATAAATCATACCTTCAATAAAGACAGAGTAACCGGTCAAGCAGCATATGAGAACAGCGTGAAAAAGTGTGACCATACGACAGTGCCATTCAATGGGTTTGTCTGTCTGCAGCTTTTTCAAATTTTTATATAAGATTGTCCAGAAAATGGTCGAACCCAGAATAATAATAGAGGTAACCGGCAAAGAAACCATTTTTCTTAAGCCTAGGTTCAATTTTTTTTTTAAATATCCTTAATAAACTTAACAAGATTCTTTTCCTGCATAAACTTTAGCTAAACTACATAAATCATTTTATTTTTCTGACAATGAACCACTTCCATATAAATGTTTACCCGCCGTCATAGGGATGGTGCCCTTAAACGGGTAGCTCTAAATTTTATCGTTCTGTCACCACCTGGCGGACAAAAAAATAAGAATTTTCAAAATCTACAGATGACTATTTTGCCAATCGGGGTTCATGCTTTATTTTACTAAGTTTTTAAGACTTTCACATGATTTTTTGAGTTAAATTCTCCTTGATTCTTGCTAAAATAAAAATCAAAAAATACAAAAAAGATAATTTACTGATTTCTACTCAAGAAGAATACATTTTTGAAATCAATAACATTGGAATTAATCGATTTCCGTAGCGTTCCTTAAAATGATTACTTCAAGGGAAGATGATGATTCCAGAACCGTGATTCTTTCTGAAAATGATTCTGATACTGAGGATTTAGAGGACGAGAGTGATAATACAGTACATCTTTAATAATCTTCTTAAGATTTTACTTTTTCATTCGATTTCACTATTTTAGCATGGATGTTTGACTGTGAAACTGCCGAAAGGAAATTCAAGTTATTATATATCGAAAAATAGTTAGTTTTTAACTTGAAAAAATTAAAACTGATAAACTTTACTTTTTCAGAAAAACTTTTAGTCGGCAGATCACCCGATTGCGATGTTTGTATTGATAATGAAGTAAGAACATAATATTTTCGAAGTTCACCAAACTGTATACTGAATTTTTCAGTTCATCTCCAAAAGACATGCTGAAATTATAATAATTGACAATTTTCATCTCGTAACTGATCTATCTTCAACTAACAAAACGCAAAGGAACAGAAAATATCTGCCATCCAATTACTCTTTCGAAGTACAACATAAAGATCTATTGAAATTTGGAAACGTTGAATGCATCTATGAAATCAAACAAACAGTAATTTCAATATAAATAAACGTTTAGAAACTAACTTTAAGCTTTCAGTCTCAAGTACTGAAGAGATCGAGTGAAAACGAAACAATTTATACTGAGAGAAATGCTAAAACACTGAAACCAGAAACTAGTATGCAATTTTGCTTTATTGACTTTTTACAAAGCTACATGAAATTCTGTTTGATATTGCAGATAATTTTAATGACTCTACCGATCCATACTCATCTGACGAGGATATTATTCGTTCTTCACAGCCTAACCCCAATAAGAAAATGAGAGAGTCTCAAACATTTTTTTTTAAAGACAAATCTTTCAAGTCATCCCAAAACGACAATTTTACAAGCACCCCTATTGAATCTGATAATGATAAAAATATTCAATTTGATTTCTGCGCAAATACTTTAGAAATTCCTGGAGAATTTGATGATGAAGACAATCCAAAAATTCCAAGTGAAGGCCAGAAAAGTTCTCAAAATGTAGATATTTTTGCATCAACTCAAATAATAGAGGACACACCTATGAAGCAAGACAGGAAAGACACTAAATTTTGTGATCCTCTTGCTTGTACGCAAGTTTTTGAAAGTACTCCCATTAAGACAAAACAGAAAGTTGATTTAGTTGCGAGTACTCAATTAATCAATTCTAGCATTAACATCGAACCATTTGCTTCTACACAAATTATATCTGCCGACCCCACAGTGCAACAAAATTCGTCCAATTCATCGGCTGATACTTTACCATTTGATAACACTCCGTCACCTGAACTCTTTGATCCTCTTGCTTGTACGCAATTAATTTCTAATAACAATCGTCCGAAAAGTAAATTGGCGGCATTTTCAGATGATACTCTACCTCTTTGCCCTGAAACTTCTAATGAGGTAGATCCATTTGCTCCTACTCAAGCTATAAGTAGAACTTCAAGAAAAGAAAAATATATGGCTACCCAGCTGATATCAGGAAATTCCCCCAGTCGTTCATTGGACAATAATGCTGCAACGCAAATTATATCAGATGAACCTCCCTCCCGGCCTGTTGACTTGATTGCCCCAACACAGCTGGTTTCGGAGAATTCTCCTAGCCCTTCTGTAGATTTAAATGCTGCAACTCAAGTTGTTTCGAACACAAATAAGCTCTCAGGCAGTCAAAGAAATAACTGCGACAATTCTGAAGAAAATGATCAACTTGAAGATACAGTTGCCTTTGAGGAAGATACTGCTTCAGCTAATGATTCAAGACTTGATTTATTCGCTGAATTAGAGTTTACCCACGACGAAACACGAAATATAAAAAGTAAATCATCAGTTACTGTCAATCCAAATGATTCGACAGTTCTTCTAGATTTTGAGGATAGGATTGACCCAAATGCTAAAACAGAACTTATAAACAGACAAAGACCTCATAAAAAATTTACCAGTGAACATCTAGAAAGCACTCAAATTATCAATCGGCTGCCTCCACATGAAATGGAGACAGTCCCTACTGAAACTCAGGCTACTCAATTAATTGATCATGAAAAGGAAAGTTCCCAACTGTTAAACCCTCTGATGGAAACGCAAATCATAAAGCAAAATGATTCTGAAATTCCACAAACAGTAAGAGCCGATAACTCACCAAAGTCAGGAAGCAGCACAGAGCTGGAGGAAACTCAATTCCTCTCTTATTCAGACTTTGATGGCTCATCACCCGAAATTGGAGGAATCAGGAATACTACTCGATACGAAAAGCAGCTTGGAGAATCTCTTCAAAATGCTAGTAAACCAGCGGATACACTGATTTCAAGTCAACAGGTTAATTTTGATTCTGACTCGGAATTGGAAGAGTTCATGTTAACTTGCGACTTTTAAATTTCTTTACAGTCTGTCAAAAGTGCGCTGTTCACCGCAACTGATGAACCAAATGTGAATGAAAAATCAGCTCTATCCGAAAATTCCATAACCAGTTCAGAGTCCAATACGCAAAAATTGTTTAGAATTTTGGATAGTGACGATGAAGATTATAAAGAAGAGAGCAAAGCTTTTGTTGAGAGTATAACCCCAAAAACGAAAGAACCAAGAGAAGAGAACGATAGTGATACTGAAATAGAAAGTAATGGAAGTTGTCCTGCAAATGAAGATGGTACTATTTTAATTTCAGTTTTCATACCTAAGTATTATTCCATCTTTGCTACAGATTCTGCAACCGAAATTGATGAGCCTGATCATAATTTAACTCTTAAAGGTTAGTAACATCTTATATGGTTCTTGTGTAACTCAGTATTGATATTTCATCTAGAAAGTAAAGAAGATAAAACCAGAAATGTCAATTATCATGAGGAAAGTGATACCGAGTGTGAAAGCATGGCAGGGGATTTTCCAGAATTATTAAATGAAAATCTTGTAAATCAAAAAGAACATGAGGGAGATCACGGACTACCTGGATGCTCTAAACAGGCGTCAATCAAAAAAACAATCAAAGCGCCTTCAGAAAAACAGGATTCTGTTTCATTCAGCCAGTCTACTATTGGTGAACGAACAAGATCTTCTAGGAAAAAAGCTTTGCTTAGCAATGATCAGTTATCTGAAGATTTATCTGATATATCCGTTCGAAGATCGAAAAGAGTTAGAAATTCCAGAGTTGCCAGCGAAGTGGAACAAGCTACAGTTAACCCGAGTAGACGCAGTCGTAGACCAGGAAAGAATGTTGATCAGTCATCAGAATCTCTAAAGATTGATCCCATTAAAACAAAGAGAGGTTCGAAAAGAAAAAAAAATGTTTGCGAAACAACGTCAACAGAATCTGAAGAATCCACATTAGAGCATTTGTCTTCTTCAAGAAAAGTCATTAAAAAGAAAGATACAAAACCAAAAGGTTAAATATTTTCCGTGGTTTATATTATTCTTAATTTAAGGTATTATAACCACCACAGTTGGTACAAGATTTGGTGCCAGCTATTCTGGAGAAGATGTAAGAAAAGAAAATCGAAAGTATTCTTTAAGAAAAAATCTATTGAACAGAGACGAAGAATCTAGTGGGAGATCAGAAGCTGGATCTGATTCATACAGTATATCGACATATATATTGTGATAATTTTAAATGGCCATTTTTCATTTAGATCTCCGACGTAGTATCACAAAACAGTATAGAATTCTATACACGGGAATTAAAGATCTCTCTGCTGAAAAAGTATAGTTAGCTTTCTCAAGTAGAAATGAGGTTAATTTCATTATCTACAGATAATTGATCGGTTGGGAGGAATTATTGCATCTTCGAATGGCGACTTCACCCATTTAATTACAGATAAGATACGTCGAACACCTAAATTTTTATGTGCTGTCGCCAAGGGAATTCCAATTATATCAAATGATTGGATTCATCAATCAAAGACTGTTGGAAGATTTCTTGGTAAGCTGATTCATTCAATGAGTACTCTGCTGACTAATTTAAATTATTTTAGATTGCGAGAAATTTCAAGTCAAAGATATTGAAGGAGAGAGTAGGTTTGGATTCAATCTACAAGACTCCTTGAAAAGAGCTATCAAGAGAAAAGTATTTGACGGAATGGGAATTTACCTTATGAAAGGAATTATTCCAGAACCCGAAAAGTGTACAGAAATAGTAGAATCTGGTGGTGGGAAAATTTTAACTGATTTTCCAACGGGAAAAAGTGAAGAATCTATTCGAACTGTTCTTGTATGTAAAAAAGAGGATGTTTCCAGTCGTCTTGTAGTTAGAGCAAAAAAGAATTCTGTGGACATTGTTGACGTTGAGTGGATTCTTTCAGGAGTGTTGAAGCAAGAGTTAGATTTTAAAAACTTTTCTCATTAAGATCTCGTTATTTATTGATTACCAGAATAATGGTTCGTGGTGATGCATAAAGATAGCTGTACTGTTGACTTTTATATCTTTATTCGAATAAAAATTTATACAAAAAAAACCCGAAACATTCAACGTTTACATTATTCTCTTCATCTGATACTATTGTTAACAGCAAGAAATTATTTCCAGCAGACTTAACATCAAAAATATAATTTGCTGACCCTATCGCAAATTTAAAGTACACTCACTTTCGAATCGCAGCTTTAGATAGCTTGATCTTTTTAAGAAATATTGGTAAAAAAGTAAAATTCTTTAGCCTAAAACCACATTTGTGACATCATTGTTGATAAGATTGATGATCGTACCCACCAAACCGAAGTTGATCATTACTCAGAGGTGTTATCGAGAAATTTCTCAGCTTTTTCAAGAGCTCAACTTTCAAATCTAGTTGTTTTCTTATAACTTCCAGCTAAAATACAATTGAAATTCGAATTGAACAACTTGTTTATTAAATTTGTTAGAAAACTACCTGTTTTGCCTGCTCTTCTGGGCACTGATCAATACCGGGAAGTTTCTCAACTTGTTCCTTGGCTCGCTGAATTTTATTTTTCAAATCTGTGACCCTATTTGTAACATCTCCGGAATCCTTATCAACGCTGTGAGCGATAATATAATATTGTATTGATAATCGCATAAACTTTCAATAAAATAATAATATAGCGGTAAGTATTATAATTCAAGTAATAAATTAAGCTGAATGTATTATTTACCTCTTCAGAATTTCATAAACCAGAGGGATAAAGTTAACATCAACATCCGACATGTTCTTAATCTGCAAAGAGATATTTCCGTTTCCGACAGAGCGGTAGTTGTGCTTAGACAATTTTCTGAGCTATATGATATTTAATATTATTGATAAAAATAATTATAAATAAAGCATATTTAGTATTACATTAACCATCCATATTTATAGTTTAAATTTAATAAGGCAGACGTTTAAGTCCCAACTAAAAAAAGTCTAATGTATAGTTTAATATTAGGTACACTCTGTTCAGCAATATTTCCACAAAATTTTTAGTTTTATATAATTCATAGTTATAAAAGTCTTGGCTATTTCAAGTAAACTCTTAATAAAAACTATTAATCTTTTTACATGAGAAGAATAAAAAATTCTTTAAATTAGAAATTTTAAATTAAAAATTTATTTCTGTCGTATGAGTAATTTTTTAGATAAATGCTTTTATCAGAAAAAATTTATTTTTCAAAATTTCTTTTTTGGTGAGCTCTCTTCTAATTGGCTAGCAGAAACTTACAACAATCATGGCGGATGTTGCAGAACGCAAAGGTAGTCTTTTAAGTTTTTTTAAATAATAATGGATCTTTAAGTTATGAGTTTACATGTAGTATTTAATATCGAAATGAAGCAACTAAAAATGCTTGCTTTTCTCAAAATATTTAGAGTATTTAGGAGTTAAAAACAATTTTCTAGTTATCACGTGTTACTCGTCACCGATTTATCTATTATCGCTCTTACAGAAAAGAAGAAGAAAAAGAAGACTGATGTTGGCGTAAGTTTTATGCTGCTACGAATTAACTACGTCTGTTTTCAAATATTCTTGTTTCAAACAGGAAATCCAGCAGAGTTCTTCATTTCTTGTTGAACCATCAGACAAGAAGGAAAAGTTAGATACTTCTCAATGGCCACTTTTGCTTAAAGTCAGTCAACCTTAAATTGATTAATTTTATTATTTCAAAACAATAGACTCTACAGATATGTAAATCATATTTGTAGTATTTAAGCAAGAAAATCAGGAGTTTCGATTTATATCGCGATTCTATCAAGACTTGCTAAAATTATGACCTCTTAGCAATTTTTAGAATAGCAGTTTTGTGCTATATCATATTGTTAAATTGAAACATCTAACTAAACTCATTCTTCTCGCAGAACTTTGATAAAATGAATATAAGAACACATCATTACACACCCATTGCAGCAGGCTGCTCACCATTACAAAGACCAATCGATGAATATGTAAAGTAGGTTAACAAAACTAATCATTAACTGTTATTTAACTATCCAGTTATATCATTTGAAGGAGTGGCATTATTAACTTGGATAAACCGTCAAATCCTTCATCACATGAGGTTGTTGCTTGGATAAAGAGAATACTTAGAGTAGAGAAAACAGGGCACAGCGGAACTCTTGATCCTAAGGTAAATTTTAATATATTTCGATAAAACAGTAATACGTTTACTTTTTAAGGTTACGGGCTGCTTAATTGTATGCATCGATAAGGCAACTCGTCTTGTTAAATCTCAACAAAGTGCAGGGAAAGAATATATAGCTGTTTTTAGTTTACATAGCGCGGTCGATAGTGTGAAGAAAGTAGCCAGGGTAAATAAAATAATTTACATTTTGGGTAAATAACATCTAAAAGAATTGTTCTTGTAGGCAGTAGAAACTTTGACAGGAGCCCTCTTTCAGAGACCTCCATTAATTTCTGCTGTTAAGCGTCAATTAAGAGTAAGAACTATTTACGAAAGTAAACTTATCGAATATGATAAAGAGAAAAGAATTGGTAAAATCCTTGATTAAACCTTAGACTACGATATTATTAGTGTGCTCATTTTTAATAGGAATTTTGTGGGTAAATTGTGAAGCGGGAACCTACATTCGTACACTATGTGTTCACCTTGGCTTGTTATTGGGAGTTGGTGGACAAATGGTTGAATTGCGAAGAATAAGATCCGGCATTCAAACGGAACAGGTTTATTGTTAAATATGAAGTTAAATAAAATATCTATTTTCAACGTATTTTAGGACAACTTGGTGACTATGCACGATGTACTGGATGCTCAATGGTTACATGATAACCGAAGAGACGAAAATTATCTACGAAGAGTTATAAAACCATTGGAGTGTTTATTAGTTGGACACAAAAGAATTATTATTAAGGATAGTGCCGTAAGTGTATTTATGTGTTAATATTATTTCAATTACATTGAGCAAATATTTTATAGGTTAATGCAGTATGTTACGGTGCAAAAATCCTTTTACCTGGTGTTCTACGTTTTGACGATAACATTGAGCTCAATGAGCAAATCGTTATCGTCACAACAAAGGGAGAAGCTGTGGCGTTAGCTATCGCTTTGATGACCACTGCTGTCATGATAACAGTTGATCATGGAATCGTTGCTAAAATCAAGCGGGTTATAATGGAAAGAGACACCTATCCAAGAAAATGGGGACTTGGTCCAATTGTATGCTATAAATTGCTGTTCTAAGTAATGATTTGTATTCAATTAATCTCTATTATCCTCAATTCAGGCTTCAAAGAAAAAAATGATGATAAAAGATGGTTTATTAGATAAGTATGGGAAAAAAAATGAAAAAACTCCAAAAGATTGGATTAGTGCCTATCATCAATATCAGGGAGACAGCAAAAAAGATGAGAAAGAAACGCCCGTTTCTACAGAATCGGCCAAGGTTTCAATAAATAAATAGGTTAATGGAAGATTAAAATGTTTTGTTAACAGAGAGCGGCTCCATCAAGTAGCTCATCGTCTAGTTCGGAAGAGGAGAAGAAAAAGAAAAAGAAAAAGAAGAAAATTAAGCTTGATAAATCTTCTGATGAGGATGAAACGGTAAATTAATTCTAATGTACTCATTTATTGGAAAGTAAACATAATTTCTTGCAGCCGAAAAAAGAGAAAAAGAAAAAGAAGAAAAAGCAGAAAAAGGACAGTGATGATTCGGATTAGAAAACTTGTTTAATGATAATATTTTTGTTAATATACATTTAATATATATAATGTATTTTTTCTGATATATAGTCTTAGGTAGACAAAAGAAAACATTAAGATAATGTGTAATATGCCTCTACACTAAATAAAGATAGACAGTTTTTTTCATTTTAAATCAGCCTTGAGTATATCTAATTTCCAAAGGTATCTTGCGAAGCATAAACAAAGTACAGAAAACCATCGGCTGAACTCTCTTGGTGGTAGACTTCAGCAATAGTCGTTGACATGTTAGGAATATTCCTTTCGTTAGCCAAGAGAAAAAATGTCTGATGTGGTTGTAGTTGCAGACGACGTCTATATTAATAAATAATGTTATACATGCTAAATAAAAGCTTTAAATTTAGTAATAATTACCTCAAGAGAGTGACAAGTTCCGACATGGTTACAGAGTTGGGTACCAAATACTTTGTCTTGTCGAGAAGCGGTAGATGTCGCTCCGTAGATAGACGTTCTATGATGACCTGAATTGAAAATAAAGCAAAAACTATGATTTACACTTTTTAGTACCTTAGAAATATCTTACTGGTATCTTGTCAGGGTGATTTTCGCGAACACGCTCTACCTCTTCTTTGCGTTCAGCTGAAAATATTGTATTTCGCAATTACAACAAAGAAAATGTATGTATATGACTTTATCAGCTGACAGAATTCAAAATTTAGAAAAAAACAAACCAAAACTTCTTCTGGTCTTGAATGGTACTCTTTCTTCAACTGACATGTTCAATAGTTTCTGTATGATTTGAATAAAAAGGTATTTACAATTTTTCTGGACAGTGTTTATGGCCGTTCTGATTATACTCCCGACAAAACTACGACGTAGTAAGTGCAGATTTAAATTTTCCACAAAAATGCTATATTCTAAGGTAAACTTTTAAAGAATAAACGCAATATTTTTATGCTTACTTAATTATATTCGTATTATTACTCCACTTGATGAAATATCTCCAAGAATATAAATGGAACAGCGAATCAACATATACAAAAACTGAAACTAGATGTCGCTCAAGTTTATTTTATATAGACAAATTTAAGCCTATATGAAAACAACACAGCACTATCTTTTATTGAGATATTTATTCATCGTATTTTTGGTCTAATAGCAAGAGAACATTTGCTCTAGAGAATCAAATATAATACTAATTTTTCGAAAATTTCATAAATAGTTCTCGAAAAAAGGCACAGCATCAAATTCAATATATTAATGTTAAAATGAGAAAAAGAACCAAAACAGGACAAAAGTGTAGACTTTGAACTATGAATTTGTTTTTTTGTTTTTTTTTTGACACTTTTATCATATATGGTACACTAATGCTTTCAGATGTATGTATGTTAATGAGTTATTGTAGGCCAAAATCAAGCGATTTATTATTAAATTGTGCACCATATTTGAAAAAAATTTTAACTCTAGTCGACAAGTTCAGTATTGTTCTCTTCGTACAATCCCATAAATCTTAAAAATCGTTCTGCGTCTCGTTTTCCCCGCTCGATATAATTTGAGAGGTTATTTGGTGGGAAGAGAGCATGTTTGCCTCTTTTAATGTTGCGGATGCTAACCTGTTTTAAAAGGAAAATACATTAATAATAATTATTAAAGTGTAAATAAAAATGTTCATTGAACGATAATAAAAAGAGAGAAAAAAGAAGCAATCAACTGGAATAGATTAGCAAATAACGTAATCGTTTAAAACTAGAAACCAACACTTTTCAACTTTATATATTATTTCGTTGCCGCATTTTTTTTTACTTTTAAATGAATACAGCATCTGAAAAAGAAATTAGCAGCTGCTATCATCATCACACTGACAGCGTTGTAGAAAAGAGTGAAGAAAGTGCAATTAATTTCCATTAAATTAATTAGCATTAATAACTATTGATAAAAATTAAAAAGACAAGTTTTTTTCAAAAAAGAGAGATGGAATGTTTTTCTATACAACTGTCAGAACAGAGTAATAATCAGCCTTTTCCCTTTTACAATTGCTTCACATAAATACGGATATTAAAAATTCCAAGAAAGAGTAATTAATCAAAAAACACTGTAGAAACTGTTGTTTTTTTTTTAATTTGCATTTTATTAATAGGTAAAAAAAAGCTTAGCTCCATAAAGAAAATACCCTGATTTATTTGAATTATCTATCTCCAATCCATCATTTGATTCTTCGTATAGGTTATGATATTTCAAGAACCTACGTGCATCTCTAGCTCCTTTATCGAAATACTTGAATAAATTTCTCTTTGTTGGTGGAAAAAGAGTGTGTTTTGCTCGACGAATGTTTTTAGCAGAGACCTAATTTGTTTTGTTAATATTGAAGAAAAAATAGATACATATTTTACATTTTTATAAGTACGATCAGTAAATTTCTCTCTTATGGGAAAAAGCTTAGAAAATAATGGAGAAAAATTGCACTGAGTAAATAAGTAATGTTACATGCAATTGTAGTTAATATTTGTTTAAATTCTGAATAAATTTTTCATTACTTACACGAAAGTCTTGTTTCTTGATGTTCCAATGCATGTTAAGCGAAGACCCGTCTTCTGGGCAAATATCTTGGGTGCCACTGAATGGGGAAACTGTAACCGTTCTTAAACCATTGTCCAAAATAGGAAGATTATCTGTCATTCCTCCGTCGATGTACTTAGACCCTCTAAAATCAACTGGTTCTGTACCCGTTAAATGAGGTACATATGAACTTGCCAAAAGGCACTGAACCAAGTCGTTGTTATCATGAAAAGTGCTTATTAATTTATTTCGTCTTGGTCTACGATGTGTTGTAATGGAAATATGTAACTTTTTAGAAGCGACCTCGTAACCTTCGTCAGGTATAAGGCTGTGCAAAGTCTCCTTTAGTGGGTCCAATAAACTGACTCCTGGTGTTAAAACACCGAGTTTCTTTCTGTGAACCATTCTAGCCAATTCATAAGCTACTTCTATACCTTTATCAATTTTCGTTGAATCTACACTTAAAATGGCAGCAACTAGTGATCCTGCGGATGCCCCAGCGAAAAATTCAACATTTTCTTGTAAGAAGCGTTTACCGTGTGTAACCAAACATTGAGCAACTCCCAAATGATATAGACCCAAAAATCCACATCCCGCAAATGATAAATTCACTTTCTGACCTGTTTACGAGACGGAATATAAAAATAACTTGCATATATGAATATTTCACAGAATCTTTCAATATAAAAAGCATTAATGTTAAGTCTAGTCTATTAATTCTGTCTTGGAACTATGTTACGAGGAAGAAGTACCAAATTAAAGAGAGTTTTAGTTTTATTCAGTTCACGTTTTACTTAAAATTATTAGCTTTTTAAGAGGGAAAAAATACACAACGGGTGAATAAATTTTAGCTAAAATTAACATATCACAAAATCTTTACTAAATATTGATTTATTTATTAAGTAATTTACATACCTGGTTTGAGAATTTCTCGTTTTTGTACTTGTCTTTCCCTTTTTGATAAGGGTCTTCGACAAATTTCATTCGCTTCTGAGCTGTTATCTTCGTTATTTTTTTTCGAGGAATCAACTGCTGCGTCTGTGGTATCGTTATTATCCTTTTTGGATCTTGGTCTCCTAAGACTAAACCTTCTTAGAAGCGATGGCATTCTTACTAAAAAAAAAGAATAAAAAACACAATTAAAATATAATAAAATACATCGAAATCGACCTTAATAAGCAGCTCAAACTAATCAAATCATAAAACAATTACTAAAGTATTAATTGTTAAATACCAATTTTCATGAACACTTAAGCCAGTACTTATTAAATATAAAAGTAATTAATCTCTTTCCTATATTTGAGTTATATTTTTTTTACGTACCGGCTTAGTTAAAGAACACTTCTTTAATTATTACAAGTGATAGTTAATAAAATTTCACGTATATATATATATATATATATATATACTGTATTTACTTTACAATCTTGATCCGGCTGGCGGGATATTCGAGTAATAAATGAAATTTTTTTGATACTTTTTATATGTAAACAGATGTAATTTATTGCACAATTTACAAAAAAAGAGAGTAGAATTAAGATAATTATGCCGGGTTCCGTTGCCACCATTATTTAAATACAAAAGGAAACTAACTAGTCTCTAAAAATATTGTCATTAACGGTATTTAACTATGAGCTCTGTCCTGAATTACTTTCACAGATGATTTGATAACTTTCAAATATGAACAATAAGAACAGATGTTATAATATTATGAGTAATATTCAATCTTTACAACTTCCGTTGAATATGCTTGTACATTCATAATTCATACATTTCAATACATACTAGAACATTAATAGATACTCACTCACTGTCAGAAACGTTCTCATCGGATTTTTTTTAAAAAATGATTAGCAATTCTTCTTTGTTCAAAATCCTAAGGTTTTTATAATTAAATAATATAAAATATCCTATTCAACAGCATTACACTTAAACAATTTAATAATTAACGTAGTGAAATTTGTAGATAATCACTCATTTCTAATGAGAAATATCTACAAGTATTAAATAAATAAGTAAAACAAACGTTCAAGCCCATTTATTAATGGACATTTATAAAATACACAGATTATCATACCTCTTTGAAAACTAAATGTATTTTTCAAACGTTAAATGCTTTTTTTGTAAATTTTATAATAAAAATATACAGATATTTAAGAAATCCACGAAAATAAACGAAATGCCGAATGGCTCCCTTTTAGAAATCTGTCACGTGATCAGCGCCATTTTAGTGGTGAGACTTATTACGTATTATTATATAATAACAGCTTATATTACATTTTAAAAAGAGATAATAAGAAAACGAACAATATAAAAAATAAATTTTTAAAAATCTATAAAAATCTTAGGTTAATATTAATAAAGCATCTTTATTGTTTTTTATGTTTTGCATTTAACTTAAAAAAACTCAACGTTTTATAAACTGTTGAACCTCACAGTAAGAAGATGATAATCAAGCAATTAAGCTCCAATGATTGAACAATTTTAACCATTAAAAGATATTTTAAAACCTACAATTAGAACTTTCTGAATATATCCTCTAATTGAACGAAGAAAGGGACTTATTTTTTTAGAAGTGATATTATACCAATATTTTTTATTTCACACTCTTAAAGCTCAATAAGGAGATGATCAGAGAGTTGGTTTGTTGTTAAGATGCAAGCCAATTCCAAATTCGTAGCTAGATTTAAATTTCTTCCATATAGGAAAACTTTTTAAGTCGTGAAGACTTTTTTCGTTGGTTTTACTAGGTTTGAGATAATTCTTTTCATCCAACACCTCTTTAAACATTTCTTGTATTTTCCTTTGTTCCAAAAGCCTGTCAATTTCTCTATTTTGGGCTTTATAATGTTGCATAATGTTTGACAGTTTGAATACAATTCTTATTGACTTTTAACACTGTATGTTTCAATAGTTTCAACCTTACACTTATTGATTTCGCGGTTAGTCTCAGAGGGAATATTATTTAGCAGCTTTCTTTTGATTGCTGCGGGACGTGATGAACTAGGAACATCTCTATCTATAATTGATGGTAAAGCTAAAGGTAAAAGTCGATTTTTCTCTAAACTTGTGTAATCTTTCCTTGAAAAATGGTCCGAACAAACCCTCTTTTTTTCACAACTAATGGGTTTTGTTTATATTGTCGGTCCCAATTAATATTACGAAGTCTTACAATCTATTGTTTATATCGATACAAATGAGCGATAAATCAAGTTGCTAAGTTTAAATGTTATTAGTACTTTGAATCCCGATCTTAGACATTTGGTAACACTAAAATGGTGGATTGCGCATGCCCAATCTGAATCGACCTTTTGAAATTAATGTTTATCAACACTCTTTAAATTTATCTTAAGTGTCCTATTTTCAGTTGTTGAATTTGATTACGCGATATTGATAAGTAGAATATTCGAATTCGACTCAAATATCGTTCATTACTAAAAAAACACAAAATTAAGAACACGGTCACCAGCCAACGAATAGAGAAACACAAACAGCAAAGTTTTAACCTCCTCTAGTAGAGAGATTAAAATTTTTTGTTTAAAATCAACAGACAAAAGCCATTGAACAATGTCGAATGTAAAGTTCATTTAGCTAACAAATTTTCCCAAATTCCTTAAGCTTAGGAAAAATTTATTTAATATATATATATATATATATATAGGCAATCAATACAACATGTTCACAAAGTATAAAATAGCCAATCCCTAATGGTTTATTAATTCACTTTTTTCTTCTTCCTTTCTTTATTCGTGTATAATTCAAAAAAAAATCTTCTTTTTTACTTTGTTTTATACAAAAGAATAATCTTTTGAAATATGTTAAAAACCATAAAATTTATATCTAATCTGTCTTTATTGGTTTTTTAATATATGCATAAATAATATAAATATATATATATATATACATAATAAAAATTAGAAAAACATTAGTTCAAAGGTTAAAATAGGTTGTAATTCAACTATTTATCTTTAATATAAAAAGTATTTTAATAGGGCACTAGTTTAATAATTTCATATTGTTTGTTCTTTATATTATATATCTTTAACTGAGAACATTATATTTCATATTTTTCGTCCCCTTCTCCTCTAATTAAATAATACAAACTATTAAAATACAAATGGAATAAAATAATTATGTCAATAACTAAATAATAACGTATCTTATATCAATATTAATTCAAATAGAAAATCTAAAAGTATGCTAATTATTCTCTTATATAATTTAATACAGTTATTCATAAATATTATTAATAGGAATCAATTTTTCATGACTCTTTTTATCCATTTGTTTGTAAGGATTATGCATAGTTTCATCTTTCTTTCTTTTTCTTTCTTGATTTTGTTAGTATACCCTAAACAGTAGATATAGTGCATTTAAGCAAAAAATGGTTCTTGTATATACTAGTACATATCCTTCAAATACAACGCGACCAGCTTATACTTAAACCTATGAAAGATTATTTTTAAACAGATAATTAATAGTCTAACTTAGGCCTATAATGCATTGATGAATAAAGCCTCTGCTACGTAGGTGTTTGGGATAGAAAAATTTTATTCATATGGAAACGGTGTGGGTGGTAACAGATAATTAATATATAGCAATAGAAAGGATTAAAAGTGGCAAAAATTTGATTAAGTTTGAATAGAAATAGCAATTTATGAGTCTAGTAGTCTAAAAAAGTCTACGAAAAACATAATTTGACTATTGCTATTCTAAGGTGAATGGTTTTTTGATAGTTTGCAAATCCTTTCATCATTTCATTTATAGTCAAGTCGATTTGTAATGAATCGCATACCACGTGACCAATATTGATTGTCGTCATAGGGATCACCGATACGGTAGGTATACATTCTAATCCGAATTCATTCAGAGAAAACTTATTAAGACTTTGATATAATTGAAAATATCCTTTATTAGAATTTTAAATAAGGAATTAAAAACAGTGCCTTTATTGAAAAACTATGTCATCAACGGACTTAGCCAGGGACCGAGCGGCCAAACTATTGAAGAAGAGAGGTAGTCTCTCTTCTCAAGGAACCAGCAATGAATACAATCTACACGCTCACAGGAAGCAAGGGTAAGTAATCTTGGAAATATATTTAAAATGTTTAAGAAATCTAAAAGAAACTGATTGGAAATATATGAACAGTTCCATATCTACAATATCCTTTATGGAGGATCATACAAATCAAGAGCACCATCATAAGCCGGCTGTCAAAATGGAAAATACTTATCAGTTGGGACCGACAAAAAAGTTTCCCGTTGGTCAAATAACTCAAATTATAAGCGATGTATTACAAAGTTACTTGATGGATGAACGCTACGAAGTGGAATTATGTAGAAACATGACGAAAACGCTTAGTGACGTATGTAAATAAAATATGTATATAATTAATTCTTGAAAAATCGTTCATCAATCAGGTTGTTAAAGCACGAGTGAAGGAATTACAATTGCCACGCTATAAAATTGTCTGTTTGGTAAATATAGGTGAAGTTAAAAATCAAGGGGTAAAGATGAGTTCAAGATGTCTGTGGGATCCCACTAACGACACTTTCGCTACTTATGAATTTACCAACGGCTCTTTATTTGCAACTGCATCCGTTTACGGAATTTATATGGAATGATATAAAAAAAAACTGTTAAAAATAAGAAAAAATATAAACATAATTTTTATTTCTATTAGGGTGAGTATTAAAAAAAAAATAAGAATCAAAAAATTTTGCAAAGTGTTCAGACCTGTTCGTCAATTACTTCGTTACTACGGCGATCATAAATAAAAACCGATTATTGTCCTGTCAGTTTACCTTACTCCTTGCTTTTGTTCTCTTGCCCTCCTACATTCTTCGGCTTTGTCGAAGATACACTTACGTTCGGCTTTCAGTAGTTCTATTACTTCGAGAAATTTAGTGGTTACTTTTTTTAACTCCCTTTCAAGACTATTTATTTTACGGTTTAGCTGTTCCTTTCCTTCTTCACTCTCTTGTTTTATCCTTTCTCGACTACTCTCTTGATTTTTTATCTCGTTTTTTAATAAAACAATTTTTTCTTCATATTCCTTTACTCTCGTCTGATATATTTCCTTCTCTTGTTTTAGCTTCTCTTCAAAAAGTTTTCTCCTACTCTCTTCTGTCTCCAATTCTCTTTTTTTCAATCTTTCTATCTCTTTCTCTTCCTCTTCCAACTTTCTTTGATAACGTTTTCTCTGATCTTCAAGTTTTTCATCGCAGACACGTCTATCTTCCTCTAACTTTTGAACTTTTCTTTCATAAATTTCTCGAATCTCTTCTTCTCCTCTCTTAAGTCTTTGTAAATCTCTTTCTTCCTCCAATTTCCGCTGATATCGTCTTCTCTCCTCCCGCACTTGATCTTCATATAGACGTTTCTCCTCTTCAATCTTACTTAATTTTTCATTGAGTTCCTTCAATTTACCTTCCAATTCGCTCTCGTTCATTTGATATCTTTTTATCCTCTTTTCATGATCATCCAACTCAACATCAAATCTCTTTTGGTAAACTTTCTTATCTTCCTCCGAAACTTCTAATTTGAGTTCATACTCTTTAATCTTCCTCTCAAAGTCATTTTGTTGATTTTTTAAGTTATGCTTTTCGTCTTCAAACTTTCTTTTATGCAATTTACTTTCTTCTTCCAAACGTTTAAACCTCGTTTCATATTCCTCTTTTAGACTTTCTATCAATTTTTCATACGAATCGACTTTCGAGTTCTTTTTTTGTTTTTCTTCCAATCGATTTTCATAATACGCGGTTAAATCACTAATTTTCCTTTCGTACTTAGCCTTCATATCATCGATTTCTTTCTGTAAGCTAAAAATATCAAAGAAATAACAAATAACTGATTTGTATGTCTTTATTGTTATACTATAAAAAAAACATTACTTACACATTTGCTTGTATTTCATTGTTGGTTTTCTCAGTAAGCTTTCTTCTCGTCTCAGGGTCCATTGCCTTCTTTAACATGTTATTCTAAAAAATGTCAAATGTATAAAATTTCTTCTTATAAGATCTATGTGAAATTAATACCTCGTGAATGAGTTTACGAATAATAGACACTCGATGGTCTTCGTTAACTCTCACAACATTCACGATATTTCTTGCTTTTTGTGCATATCGTAGTGTAGAAATGGTTTCTTCGTAATTTGAACTAGCCGGACTAATTGTAGCTAACATTGCTGTCTTACTATTACCTCCAAGACTATCTTTTAGCAAAAATGTCAACTGAGACTCTCGGTAAGGTATATATATAGACTGCGATTTCTGATTATCAGGGTTTTGGGAGAGCTGTGTGATGACTTTTCCCAATGTCATCAGACTAAGATTTATAGACTTTCCCTCCTGAAGACGTTCACCTGTACTACCGGATGCCGCGGCTCTCTCTGATCCAGCTAAATCTACCATATTTATTCTCGAAGTAACGTTATGTTCTTGCACAGTCCCTTCAATAGTTTCACCCTTCGATTGCGTTAATACCAAAGTGAAAACTGCGTGTGATCTTGATGATTTATCATTCATCCCTGTACTGGCTGTAGCCCTATTTCTCAATCCTACATTTATCCAATTTAAAGCCTCATCGGCTGAGTCAATACTATAACAAGTTAATCCTTCAACGTAAGGTCCGAAGGTCTGGTGTTCCCTCACTTTCAGCTAATTTAAGAGAATTTGAATTATAAGCCTGATCATAAATAGTTTAAGTGATAAACGAAAAAGAAAACCACATACATTCTTTCTAGATGGTGTGTTTCCTGTATTAGACACTCTTCCACAGGAGTATCCGTCGTCATATAAATCATGAATTTTCTCATTATAAATTTCGTAAAAGCTTAATTCAACTTTGGTTCTGATATCGTCGCTTAAATTAGAAATTCGTTTGAAAAAGTCTATGCAAAATCTTGGTATTATTCCTTGACTTTTCTCATCTCCCATCATAGAATGACTCTTTCCGCTTGACGTTTGACCGTAAGCTAAAAGGCAAGTGTTGAAGCCTCTAAATGCAACATCAATTAAAGGCTTGGCTAGAACTTCGTAGACTCTTTGCTGGTCAGAAAAGTTAGAGTGATTCGGTTCGCATGACCAAAATGAATGCTCATATACAAATTTGTGTACTGTCGAATTATGGCTGATTGTTGTTTCATTATCTTGCATACTAACAACGATTTTTGCATCGTGTTCTTTTTCACGTTCCAAGAGAGGTCTACAACGAACAGCAACTACTATTCGACAATCTTCTTGACTATCAGATTTCATGGTTTCCAACTCTAAAGTAAAAATAAAAACGACTGAAAATATTTATTCAATTGATGATAAGAGGTAAAAAATCCATGTTATTGTGAAAAACAAAGGTTATTCAAGAGTCTTTATAGAATTCCATTTGAAAAATCCAGGGTATTTACTTTCTAATTAAATCAATTATACTTCAAACTTAGCAATCAAATTCTTTTTCAGAGTATTCGAGTGCTTTATAAACAGGAAAGAAAAAGGTAATTATAGCTTACGTTTCATTGACGAGTCTAGGGTATATCTGCGACTTGGGGAGGGGACAATATGGAACAATGCAGAGGGATTTTCGTAAGGAGCCGATCGTCGAATTTCCGGGGAGCCAGTTATACCCGTGTTATCAAAAATAGAGCATTCCGCATTATTAAGTTTGGTATATCCTTCCTTCCTACTTCCTCCTACTGTGGTTTCTAACGTGTGTTTGTTAAATCTTACAGATTTGGAACTTCGTCCTAACGGAGTGGAGGATCTTGTACGCTTTGGAGAAGAATTTTCGACCATAGGGTCGAATTTTCTAGCTTTCGCCAGTCGCGACCTGGTATCCATTACTGAAAATCAATTGTTTTAAAGTTTAACACACGAGGATGTAAAGAATCCACTTTCCATTAATTTGAAATTTCTGATTAAGAAGAGAGGAAATTGCATACTATCATTTCAATATAAAATAAAAAATTCTATAGCTATTAAATTAATTACCTGCCCGAAAGTCAGCGGTATAATCTGCATAAAATTAGCAATTATATTATCAGTTCTTTTAAAAAACAACCATATAACGGAAATTAATCTAACTGAAATATGGTTGCTGACTCTTATTCAGACACGAACCAGTCTCTTTTTTACCTTGACCTTAGAAATGGCGCAAATATTAAGTACCAGCCGCTTTGATAGAAACAATGGCAGCATGCAGAGGGGTTCGACAAAAAATGTCTAATGCTGAAAAATTATGAGATTAAAATTTTGAATGATAATGGGTCAAAGTAACTAACCCATAAAAAATAATAAAGTAACTATTGATTTTTATTTAAATGAATTTCAATTAAAGGTTAAGAAGAATAGAAGAGCTAAGGCTGGCTGAGGGTAAAATGGAAAATTCAGTGTTTTCTGTTGCGACCCATCATGGAAAATAATTCGTCACGAAATATATATTCCAATAAAATTCAGATTTTAAATAAATTTTTTTAAAAGATTTCATCCAAGTACATGTAACTGAAATATATTAAAGATTCAATCAAAAATCATTAATTTTCACAGTAGTCACAGAAATTGTTTTGAATGTTTGTAATTTGTATTAACAAATTAAGCGGAGACTCAGTTTCAAAAGAAACAGTACAGACTTACAGAATGTTGAAAATAATTGTTTCATAAATGAAGTGTTCCATCATATAATCCACAAGCGAACACAAACGATACAAATTTATTCTCTGTAAAACGCTTACTTAAATACTTTGCTCTGCCAACATTCTTAAAGTAATTTATCAACGCATCTTATAGTCTTGTTTAGTTTGCATCGTTGACAACTCGCCTTGAAAGTCGACACTAACAGTGAAGTCTAAGTCACGCTGAAAGTATATTATATTAAGATAAATTTAAAATGATACACCTTTGTACATACGTGATTATTTTTGTTCGGCTTAACATGGAAGGTGCCATAGACTTCTTCAGCCTCCTTAATTGTAATGTAGTCATCCAAATACAAGACGGTCTGCTTCCAGTGAGTATATCTGGCTTCAGGGGAGGTACTGAATCGTACTCTCTTGTGACAGTGGGTGAATTCAATAGTGAAGTAGGTAACGAGAGCGTGTATATAATCATTCCTTCTTGCTTTCAGCACAAAGTTGGAAGTAAATTCCAAGTCCTCCTCCTTAACTGTATGGATATCGATTTCTTTGATAAGCATAGGACTTGTTACTATTTGTCTAGCTTCAACAACGTCCACTAGAGGTTCTGCCATGGCTAATTTTCTGATGCACGACATATCCACTCCATATACATTGGACCACCAATTTATTTTCTCATCTTTATATTGTTGATCTTCAATAGAAGTGAGGTAGAGACAAGCTTTATCAGGGAAAATAAGACCGCCGGGTTTTAGCCATTTATCTCTAGCAAATATAACAGTGTTCAGCATTGACTCGTAGAATAATGAGTAACCCATCCATTCACTAACGATTATGTCAACTTGCTTGAATTCTTCTGGTAATTCAACTTCTTCAACTTTTCCTTTGATAAGGATAATTTTATCTTGAAATTTATTCGCATCGACGATCTTTTGGGCAGATTCAATAACATTTGAATATTCGATGCCAATTACTTTTTTTGCCCCAGCTTGGGCAGCAAAAATACTTAGTATACCAGTTCCACAGCCAACATCTAGAACAACTTTGTCTTTAAATAAATGCTTATTTTGAAGCATAGCTGTTCTGTATGTGATCGTTCTTATTTCATCTTTCAACATTTCCTATTGAGAAATATTGGTTATTCAACATATTCGAAATCGAAATATAATTTTAAAATAATCCGAAAAATTATGGAATATTATTAAAAAATTTTATCATAAACTCATTGCAGTGTTAATATCATGGCTATACATTTTTACTAAAACGAAAAAAAAAAAATTACCTCATGGATTCCGAAATGGGCATAGGAGTCAAAATAATAGTCTTTCGACGTCATTTCGGAAAGAGCCATATTTTTCCCTTTGGTGGAGTTGTTCTAAAGAGAAAAATAATTTTGTAAATTATTTCTTAATTTTTTTCTTAATATTATCTGCAGGTGAACTATATGGAAAATATAGGCTCCCACAGTCTTGATGAGTCGGCCGAAAACATATGCTTATTGCATGGAAAGTAAACAGAATCTAACAAGTTTGACGATGAAGAAGACTGTACAAATATTATTTTTAACAGAATCATTCTTTTTTTTATAATTAAATTTGGCAAATAAGCAGTAA
The DNA here is from genome assembly GCA_904063045.1 of Dimorphilus gyrociliatus. NCBI lineage: Eukaryota > Metazoa > Annelida > Polychaeta > Dinophilidae > Dimorphilus > Dimorphilus gyrociliatus. The sequence continues at coordinate 306,075 of CAJFCJ010000004.1, forward strand.
ATTTTGAAAACCAACCTCTGTTAAGCCGTCCATTCTTCGAAAATCGCACATGTATTTGAGTTTCCGCTTCCGTTTAAGTGGATTAGTCGGGTGTCGCCGATTTCCTCTTCCTTTTCGTCTGCAACTACAGAACAGCAAGATGGTATGCCAATATTTTTTTAAACATCTCTGAATATCTATAATATAACATGTAATCGGCGAGCGTTTTTGCCGTTAAATCTGATATAAAATCTCTATCTTGAGTATCGCGTTAATTTTTGTAGAATTTTCAATGTCTTAAGAAGAATATGGTATTTTCAGACTGATGCTCAGAATGTACAAGAGCTCCTTGAAAAGAAGAAGAAGAGAACCTTCAAGAAATTTTTCTACCGTGGTGTAGACTTGGAGAGACTCTTGGATATGTCACCGTAAGTATTTTTTCGCCGTTATCGTGTATATCTCGGTATTTACACCGGGGAACATTAGCCGGATTAATTCAATACAACATTGGGTTGACAGAATCAGCAAAAACAAATGACTATTTTTATTTATCTAGAGAGCAATTAATGCAATTGCTTGACTGTCGTGGACGCCGAAAATTCATGAGAGGAATGAAGAGAAAACCAATGGCTCTAATCAAGCGTCTCCGCAAAGCCAAGAAGGAAGCTCCTGCTTTGGAAAAGCCAGAGTGCGTTAAGACCCACTTACGTAATATGATCATTCTTCCAGAAATGATCGGCAGTGTTGTTGGTGTATACAACGGTAAAACTTTCAATCAAGTTGAAATCAAGGTACGTGCAATATCGTAATGTGGTGAAATGTTTTTATTGAGAAATATTTATAAACAGCCCGAAATGATTGGCCATTACTTGGGTGAATTCAGCATCACATACAAACCTGTGAAGCACGGTAGACCTGGTATCGGTGCTACCCACAGCTCTCGTTTTATTCCTCTCAAGTAGACTTCACGGCTTATGTGCGTTGTGGAGAATGTATTAATAATACATTTAGTATCTTGAAAATATCTGAAAACTTGTAGCTTAATTTGGCGGAATAGCGATTTAAATAGCATAACAACATGCCTAGGTAATAGATTTATTCTGACAAAACACCTCAATATAAAGCTTTCGGACATATAACAATATCTATTACAGATATTTGATAAAATAAGCATATATAACACTTGAATCTGTACTACATTTATAACTAAAGTGAAAAATTGTAAATCTCAATCGCTCTCTGAATCCGTTTCACTCTTCATCGCTTTTATTGTGCTTTCAACTAAGATTTTATCTTCTTCATCGTAGTCCCTCTTAACTTTAACGTCATTAGATTTACTACGTCGTCTTCGCCGTTCTTTGCTCTTGTCTCGTCGGTCTCTGTGCCTAATCGAACGAGATCTTCTGGATCTTCTCTTTCGGCTCCTTGATCTAGATTTTCGTCGGGAACGAGAATGCCTTCTTTTAGACCTGGATCTCCTGTGCCTTGATTTTGATCTGTGGCGTCTTTTCGATCTTGAACGTGATCTCTTATAAGCTTTTGGCTTCTTTTCTTCGTCGCTATCGTGTCGTTTCTTCTTTGTTACTGGTTCCGTTTCCTCGCATTCACTTTCCTAGTTTAAAAAATTCAATTTGGGAATTGAAATATTTAAAAAGAAATTTACCTTAGACTTTTCGATTTCTCTTTCATCCTTTGTATCTTTTGCGTCTTCTTTAGATCTTGTTTCTGCCTCATCTTTTTCCTCTGTTAGCTCATCAGTGCTTTTTCTGTCCTCCTTCTCGCGACGCTTTGATTTGCGTTCACGAGACTTCGACCTTGACTTTCTGCGTCGGCGAGTTCGTGATCTTGAACGACGACGTCTTGCCGATCTACTTCTCGATCGCCTTCTTCTACTTCTCGAACGAGATCGGCGTCTCGACGACCTTAAAGTTGTATTAAAATCGCTTTTTAATATTATATATTCTATCTAACTACATCTTATTGTTCAATTTTAATGACTTTAAAGAAATTAAAATTAAATTGTATGAAACACCTACCTTGGAGCTGGACTATAAGAACGCCTGACCCTGGAGTGATGTCCAGGAGATACAGATCGCCTTGGACTTCTGGAGTGGCTTCTGGACTTTGGACGTTTTTTTCCCATTGTCCCTGGAGTTACAGCAGATTCAACACCTGTGCCAGCTGCCTTGGCAATGATAATTTGAGCTTCAGTTACCCTCTTCAAGGACTCTTCATATTCTTTGTTCTGCTCCATATTGTCATCTTTAATTGAAATTGTCGATTGCCGAACGCTTTAACAAACGAAAAAGTTGAGTGTAAATAATAGATTTTTTTTAGACAAATTAAAAGAATATTTACATAATCGTTTCTTTCTCAAAAAATGCTGAATTCAAGCTTAGTGCAACGGAAACGGAATTCAGAGCAGCGTATTCAATAAAAGCCCCTCGAACTTCTATTCCATTTTCATCTATTCCAGTAGCAGCTCTCAAAAACTTGACATCTCCCGCTTGGGAGAAAAAGTTCATAACTTGATCAATACTTACATCAGGCAAATTAGAAGCTACAACTGTTCTTGCTATCTGATCCTCTCTCTTTTTTTGATTAGGCTATAACAAAGTACATGTAACTTAGAAAATTCTCTCAAAATAGAAATATTACTTACATTGATAATGGTCTTCATTACTTCATCCTCTCTCATAGGTAAATGAGACATTGTAGCCTGATGGCTCATCATAAGAGCATTTGCAGCCTGTAAAGCTGTTGTTTCATCGGGAATTTTACCTGTTAAGATGGTCAAGTTTGATAGTGCATTATTTTTGTCTATTATCTAGTATTATTAGAAAGCAGCGATCTTCTTACCTGGTTCATAAGCCCTCACATCTATCATTCGATCAAGAAATACAGTATTGTTTAAATGTAATGCAACTGAAACTGTTTCAGAACTATCGAACTTTATAAACAAAATTTTTGTTGCAACCGGTATAACAGGATTATCCCGCTCCGGAAATAGCTTCATGTCAGATATTCGACCAATTGGATAAAACAAATTGCGCATATGCTCTCTTGTCACGGAGGGAGACAGATTTGCGACTTGAATAACTCTTGTGTACCCCATTGTATTACAATAGCTGAAACACATATATCAAGTTAGCATAAAGAACGCACCGCAAACGAATAGGTAACGAATTGATCAATTGGACTCCGTTTACTTAGAATCTTGATCTTATATCTATAAAAATAACTTTATTTAGTTTACCTAGGTTTACTTCAATAGGTATAAACTGGGATTATTCATAAACTATTTATTAGTATCAAAAATAACAAAAAACTCACGGTACAACTAAACGATAATATGAAGCTTTAAAACAGGAAGTTTCGATAAAAATTAAGTTACCAGTTTTCGTAATTTATTTTCAAGATGGCGGAAACCGAAGAAAGAATCTACAGAAGAAATCTTCCTGGCACTAAATTTAAAGTAATATGAAAAAATACCCTAAAAGTTTTCTCAAATAGTTAACCATTAAAACCGATCTTTACAGGACTGGTGTCAATGGCCGGAGCAATCGTTTCAAGACATGGACAGCACTTTGGCAGTCCAACAAGTAAGCATAACAAATTTTATTAATTGCAACAATAAATAGCTAACTTCTGATCACAATTAGTATATTCAACAAATGATTCGGCGGGATTATTCCGATTGTGAGGCAATTTTAGCTCAACCTGAAAATCAAGATGAAGGAGTTTGGAAATACGAACATCTTAGACAATTTTGCATGGAGCTAAATGGTTTAGCCGTCTACTTACAAGTAATTCTTAAGCCAGTTTTTTTTTTTAAATTAAAAGCAGAGAAGTTGCATTGACATCTTTCAGAGAATGTAAAAAAGATTATATGCCTTTGCAAATAGGAAGCCTTGTTTAATATAATTTACTGGTCAATTAAGTTGTTCTAATATTTACAAAAATCTATATCAGGAAGAATGTCATCCGGAAAAGTGCAGTCAAATGACAGCAACAGAACAATGGATTTTTCTATGTGCAGCTCATAAAACGCCAAAAGAATGTCCAGCTATTGATTATACAAGACACACATTAGATGGTGCAGCTTGTCTGTTAAACAGTAATAAATACTTTCCTAGCAGGTAGTTTTCTTTTTAACTGTTTTAATTTTCCTCAATATCACAAACTTCTTATTTTAGAGTAACCATATCAGATACCTCTGTCGGAAAACTTGGTTCGGTTTGTAGAAGAGTTTACAGAATTTTTTCTCATGCATACTTTCATCATAGGGCCATTTTTGATGACTATGAGGTGATATATGTATAATTAAATCCCCTCAATTTACTTATAATATTATATATATTTCAGGAAAAGACGGCGTTATGCAAGAGATTCACAATGTTTGTCACTAAGTACCAGCTATTATCAAAGGATATTCTTATTGTACCAATTATGGACTTAAATGATGAAAAAATACCAGAAGAAGAAAGCGAAGCCTAAAAGCTTTTTCTCAAAACTTCTGTTGACTTATCTGTGGAAGATTTTTAGTATAAATGTTCTTATAAAAAGTTTTGTTATGCAGTGATAAATTAAAGTTTTATTGTTCATTAACTTAAAATTGTTTCATCGTTGCTATGTTTCAACTTAAATTGAGAATTAGCGAAAAAAATATCAAAGTTAGTGAGCTTCTAGGGAGTTCGAAAAATGATAAAATATTACTTTTAAAAATAATGCATCTTATATGCTAAATTTTTTAGCATCCGTTATACTTTTTAATAGAATAACGTCAGAAACTTAATACAATCTGCTGTATTATAAAAATAATGTAATTTATAATTTTTTTGTGAGTCATACCATCTGCGAAACTCTCATAGTCCTGTTTACCAATCTGCAGATGAACTTGCCAAATAATCTTTCCTTCCAATGTCGCTGACTTTTTTGTTTTGAACTGCTTCCAATTTTGGACATTCTGTGATTCTGTGTCCAAGACCACCGCAATAAGAGCAACCAACTTCTCCATCAATTTCCAAGAATTTTTCATTCTGATTTTCAAGCTCAGCCAAGAATGGTGGAATCTTTTGCCTAGCCTCCATCAGCAAATGCTTCAGATCGAGTAATATAGACGCATCTGACAACATGCAATGAGATTATTCATTTTACAAATATTGTATGAAGAAGAAATACCTATAAGCTTATTGATTAACGTAGTCGCAACGCCCTTCTTTCCTGATCTCCCCGTTCTTCCTATTCGGTGAACGTAATTTTCAATATCTTCAGGCATATCGTAGTTGATTACATGCTGGATTTGTGGAAAATCGAGTCCCTTAGAAGCTACATCAGTCGCTACAAGAACATCTTTCTTCTTATGTCGAAACTGTTCTACACTTCGATTTCTATCTTCCTGATCTTTCCCCCCATGTATAGCGACAGCTTCAACTCCTTTTAATAATAAGTATTCATGTATAGCATCTACATCTTGCTTCCTTTCGGCAAAAATCAAAACAGGAGGTTCGGTCTTTTGGAGAAATTCTAAAATTTTCACAATCTTGGCTTCTTGTTTAACAAACTCTACGTCTTGTTGAATTTCCTGACTAGCAGCTCCAGCTCTTCCTACGTTGACCGTTACTGGTTGAACCAGAGCTGATTTAGCAAAATTCTGAATTTTTTTCGGCATTGTTGCAGAGAATAATAGAGTTTGTCGCTGAGCCTAGAATATTGTTAGTGATTAGAATTTGGATACTTTTTCCATGTATAAATAGCATTACCTTGAAATATGAAAATATTGTTCTTACATCCTCTTCAAATCCCATATCAATCATACGATCAGCTTCATCTAGTACTAGGTAGCGGCAAACGTCAAAATTAATCACCTTCTTATTTAACATATCCATTAATCGTCCAGGAGTTGCAACCATAATGTGAACACCTCTATCGATGAAAATATAATTCACAGAGAGAACATTATTTCATTACAGTATTGTTACCTTGCCGCAGTTTCCATTTGATCTTTCAGAGGTAACCCTCCTATGCACAGCATGGTTCTTATGTTCGGCATTCCCCAATTTCTTAGACGTTCGTTAAAAAACTCTATAATGTCAAAAGTTTGTCTAGCCAATTCTCTCTAAAGAAGAAAAATATAATAGATATTAGTAAATTTTTGATAAAAGTTCTATAAAACATACAGATGGACAAACAATAAGGCCATATGGGCCTTCATGTTTACGAAAAGGTAATCCTTCTTCTTGCTCCAAAACAAACATAATTATCGGTAGTGTGAAAACAAGAGTTTTTCCACTACCTGTAAAGGCTATTCCAATAATATCTCTCCCAGTTAGCCTAATAAAGTACAGAATTTTAAAAATTGTGACTATGTGAAAAGTATACTACACTAACACTGCCGGTAAACCCTGAATTTGAATTGGCGTAGGTTTTCTAATGCCTTTCTCTTTTAATCCATCAATAATTGGCTTTGGAAATTTCATACTTTTAAAACTAGTTATAGGTGGAGGTAAGTTATCTCCTTCTACTAAAATGTGATACTTTTTGCGCAACATTTCATCATGCTGAATGCTTCTTTTCCGAATATAACTAGGAGGTTGCCATCTGAATAAATTTGAAAAAGTAATGATTTTTTTTTTTGCCTTTATACTTTTGCAAAGTCTCCTTACCCTGTTTGAATGGATTTGCTGTACTGGACACCTTTAGCTAATTCAGCCGCTGCCATTAAAGCTGTAAAACAATAATTTTTATTCTTAGAATAAAGTTTTGTGACATTTGTTTTAAAGCAATAGATGTTTGCAAGGAATAAATGAGTTACCTTTTTTTTCAGCAATACTTTCTAAAATTTTCTCTTCCTCCTTAAGTTGTTTCTCTCTAGCCGTTTCACGAATAACTACAATCGGCAAGAATTAGATTAATCAATGCATAAAATCAAAACCCCAGAACATTTTTTAAAAAATTTATACCTTCAGCTTCTTTAACCAATCTTGAATGTTGATCCAATAAACTTATTGTTGCATTTGGACCAATTAACTTATCAGCCTCATTTTCTGAAGATTCTTGATTACTCTCTCTTTTATCATCTGTCCGTTGAAATTTACGATTTTTTCCAAGTTGAGAATATTTTAACATCTGTTGTAAAAGTAACAAAAAGAAGTTAGCAAAAGCTATTGGTAAATGTACGTAAAGATATGCTAACCTGTTCTTTCTTTCTATCTTTTATTGGTACATAGGGTTCATAGTTGTCATCGATCGGCTCATCATCCTCAACATCTTTATATCTCCTCTTGTACTGTAATTTAGAAGCAAGCTGCCAATATTATTCACTAACAAAATTTACATCGGATATTATTTTTAATCATAAGAAGATATTGAATACATTTGTATACTGTAGTGTTTTTATTGTAAGATAATCAGTATTTAACAGTTAATACAACAACAATTGTTTTGAAGTGGTATCGTAAATTTTAACATTATGGCAATAATACGCGTTTCCAAATTTAAAAGAGTTTAAAAAAGAATCTTACCTTTGATGATTTATACTTTTGTCGATTATTTGAGTCGCGATAGTCCTCATCTGAGCTCATTATTTAAATTGGAGAAATTCAAACGTCTACAAATCGTCTATTAGTTCTGGAAGATAGGCGAAATTCTCTTTCTGAAAACCAGGTTATTCTCAGATTTCTGTCGAATTCACTTCATTTCCTGAATCCGAATGATGTCTCTGCCTGCGGCGCGCAAATAAATTACCACCGCAAGAACAATGAGTTCATCTTCGGGAGCTTGTCATTGCGAAAAACCTACTAAAATGCTTATAAATTCAAACTCTCAACAAAAGGAGGATGAATTTAAATGCAAATCATGCCATAGATTTATTCACGCCTGTAAGTACGCCTTTATCGCTCACATGTGCCTGGAAATAACATTTATTTTCAGGTTGTCTGAAAACTCAGAGACCAAATCAGCTATTTGGAGACACGTTTTTTGATTTCACTTGCTCAAAGTGCTCAGCTGATGGGACAGAAATATTTAAGAGGGTCCCTCTGCCATGGTTTTATTATTTAAATTTTTTGCCCGTATTATTAACTAATAAAATCGTTCTTCAAAATAGGTTACAAGTGACGTTCATTGCCTTATACAATATGACAATACAATGGCCTTATCGTGAGTGGTTTTCCTGGAAGGATGACATTTGCCCTTTCATTGAACAGCATTGGTGTTTATTCTTCGACGGAGAAAAGTCAGATATCAAATATTATATAGATATTACAATTTTCTATTTTATTGTGAAATCTAAATGATTTCAGGAGAAGTAAGAGTAAAAATTGGCAAGGAACTGTATCAGGAATTCTGTCTAGTCAAGCCCCCACTCACTTTACTTCTGGAAATTCAGGATGGTGGAGGCTAACCAAGCTAGTGGATCCACCTCAAAAAATCCGTGAGATATTGCACTTTTAATAGAATAAAATCTATATTTTGAAAATGTTTTTAGCTACCAAAGGACGTAGACGAGCGCAGTTATTCGATACAAATAATATTTTAGAGGAAACAGTAAGGTAGTAGAAATACTGCTATTACTTTATTTTTCAACCTCTAATTGATGGATTCATTTAGACGAAGAAGAAATAAAGGAGGCTTGAAAGCTGCCATGGAAAGGAAAGAAAAGGAAATTGAATCGGTTTTAGGAAAACGCCGTAAAAATAGACCTGCTACCAATCAGAATATCAAGACAGAAATTGATACACCAGACCATCAAAGTATTTCATCGTTTGGATCGGACACATATCTCAGCGAAAAAGATATCTTCAATTCGGGTATTTATAGATAGTTTACAATTGCTTATTTTAAGAAAATAATATCGCTTTTTATAGAACTTCCTGATAAATTATTTAAAGACGATAGTGATAACGATGAACAAGAGATTTGCGATGTTATGGAGCCTTCCAATTCACTTTCAGTCACTGGAGCTGTTTTGGGGAGCGAAAGAATTGAACAAAAATCTGCAAAAATTTCAGTTCCAGACGAAGTTAAGAGTTCAGAGGTAATTTCGAAAAAAACTGAACGCTGCGTTGCCATGACACCTTATGATGAAAAACAATTATTAAATTCTTTGGAAGAGAATAATGGAAGCGTTGAAAGTTTACCCGTAGCACGTCGTCTTCGTGCTAAACTTAGGCTTAGGCAGCTTAAAAGGGAACGTGGTTTGCCAATTTTTGATATAGATTCTATGATAGAGAATGAGGCTAGGAAGAGCAATAAGCCTACCCCTGAGAAAAGAGTACTTGATCGATATCAAACTATGGCAGGAAGAAAAGAAGGACACGAAGAAACATCATTTATATCGAAGTTAATTGGGGAAGATAGGCCTAAGCGTGTTCGGAGCTCAAGGGGTCATCTACTTAAACCATATATATTCAGAGATGAACATAGCCGTCCTCCACGTTTGGCCTTGTTAGAAGACATTATTGCTTATGGCCATCGTAATGATCCTCACTGGAAGCCATCAGTTAAATCCTCGATAGATTATCAATATTTTTCCGAAGATTGCTTAAAGGAAGTAAACAATCTCTTAAGAGAATTTTTCTGGCCGGGAATAGATGTTAGTGAAGCGTTAGATTATCCGGAATACTCTGTTGTCGCACTATACAAGAAGGTCGTAATAGGATGCGCCTTTATCGTTCCAAGTGTCAACGTAAATGAATCATACATATCTTTTATTGTAACAAGGCCTGGATGGCAAAAGTCATCAATAGGAACTTTTATGCTTTACCATTTAATTCAAAGTGTTTCCGGACAAGAAGTGACTCTGCATGTTTCAGCAACAAATACGGCAATGATACTTTATCAAAAGTTCGGCTTTAAAGTGGATAAACTAATTCTTGATTTTTACGATAGGTATCTGCCTATAGACAGCCCTCAATGCAGAAACGCTTTCCTCCTTCGCTTAACAAGGTAGCATTATTAGACTTGAACCGATTAGATATTTAATATATGTAAACTGTACATAGCTTTCTTTATGAATTATTAATAAAAGAATAAAATGGCAAAAGTAACATTTTTCACAACTTTCTCTCTCTTACTGATCCACTTACTCACTCACTTTCCCTCTATCCATTGCATACATTAGAAATAGAATAGGAGAATTTTTTAAAGTACAAATTAAAGAAATAATAAATTAATCATTACAATCTTTTCCAAATGACTTTAATCAACAAAACAGATGATAATTATCCTGATATGTATTTTTATAAGTATAGTTATAAAAGTCTGATTTATTTTTTTTTCATTTTTCTTTGACTAGTAGAATATGGGAAAGAATTCACTCTTTTTAAAGTTGTTTGTTTGTTTATTTATTTTTTTTTTAATATTTTTTTAAGCTTTGTTCAACTTCTCTTCATATTAAGATGAAGGTTTCGGTTTTCTTGAGATAATTTCGATATTTCCTCACCTAACGTCTCAAGATTATCCTGCAAAATGTAAAAGAAAAGAGCGTTAGATTTTGTGATTTGTTTATAAATATATAATTTCTACAAACTTTGAGCGTAATATTTTTTAGTAGAGTGTCTTCTAAAACAGCTTGCAGTTTCCTATTAATATCGAGTGAAAGCTCTAACGTCATATTACCGTCTTGCGGTACTGAACTATATACGGAAGCCATTATACCTCCTCGTTTTGCAATAGCCGCCTGTATAATAGTTATAAATAAAAATTACTAAATTATTAATCCATAAATGTATACGTTTGTTGAAAATAGGTCAAAAAAAAAATAACAATATATTTTTTTCCTTTATAAATTCCTTTCGGGGTGTGTTCAACATAGGATAAACAAACAATTTGGCCTAAATATTTAAACAAGGAAGGGAGATTTGGAAAAAACAAAAAAAAAAAGGGAATTCTTAAAAATCCAAATAAAATAGTCAATCGACAACATAAAAAAACAACAACAGTTGTATTAATTTAGAGGGAGTTTTTATATTCTAGATAATAAACAACTTATATTATTACAATAAAATAAAAAGAAAGTAGAAAAAAAAACATAATTTCGGTCAAAAGAAGATTTTTATTTCTTTTCTCTTTTCAAGATTGTATATATTTAAAAAGAGATTTTTTAAAGATTTAAAGACAGATAGTTGGATAGAGAAAAGAATATGTTAAGGCAAACCTTTCGAGCTTCTTGAGACGAAGACTGGCGCAAAACAAACTTAAATTAATCTATAAACTTTTCTTTTTCTATTTTTTTTACACTAAATAAACTTACACAACGTCTAAATATCGACTAGTATTTGTAGAAAAGAAAAATAAAAAATAAGAGAGAGAGAGAGAGAGAGAAAGAAAGAATAGATAGAATTATTATTATTAATAATATAAATAATAAATATTCTAATCAAAGTTTTAATAAAAAAATTATCTAAAATTAAAAAAAATTATATAATAATCTAATAATCCATATTTCTTTTATTACTTCACTGCTATTACTATAGGTGGGGGTATATTATAGTTAAAATACCAATTACTAATTATTATCTACAGTATATATACAGTATATTAGTAAATTGAATTGCTTATTAAATTATATAACTAGAGAAGAATTTACATTATAGGATAATATTTCAATTGATTACGTTATAGTTTTTTTTAATGATGACGTATTTGTTTCTTTTGAAACTGGTAGATTATTCAATAAATTTATGTTGTTTAATAAAAAATAGATATATATATATATACATATACGCTTTAGAAAAACATCTATTTTTGACAAACTTACCTTTGACACATCGGCGCTAGCTGGTGTTAATGTTCCGCTTTCTTCTCTTAAAATATATTTTTGTATTATTCTACTTTTCCTTCGAATATCATTCGTTAATTGGGCATTATGATCTTCTAGAAATTCAACTTTATCACTGTATCTAGCAACTTTCTTTTGCAATTTAATTATTTTAGAGAATAGAGCACGTTGATCAACTGGACCATTCGGTAGGATAACTTCCTCCTCTACTGGAGGTACAGGAGTTGGATTAGACGGTTCAACGCCGGCTGTATCCAAAGATTGATTAGAATTTGATTTCGAACTGGCTCTTGAACCTAGTCCACCAACACCGCTTTCCGTATTATTTCTCGTATCAACAGATTCTAATCGTTTACGAGCTTGCTGTAATTGTCTTGTAAGCTCCTTAACGTTAGCTTGATGTTTACGTTTCATAGATTTTTTTTCATCTTCGATTTCCGACAACTCGCGCAAAAGTTCTTCAACTAATAAAAAAAAAAGAGAGAAATAAGATTGTTAATAAACTCTAAACAACTAAAACAAACTTTCAATTGATACAGTATATCTATCGTATTGAACTTAACAAACAAAATTGACTGTTACATCAAATTTTTAATATTAAAATAACAGATACATAGTATTCGTTTAAGAAAGAAGAACTAAATATAAGATTTCTTTTTTTTTGCAAATATAGATAAGATTAGATTAAAAGTAAATAAATACGAATTTACCAATTGATATGTTAACCTTTTACCGTAATCTCTCTCTCTCTCTCTCTCTCTCTCTCTCTTAGTAAATAATATAAAACGAAAATATCTTACCTTTCTTCGTTTTCTCAGCTAAAGATGTTGACAGTTGGTCCTTATCCACTTGAAGAGCATTGAGTGAAACATTTAAATCTTTATTCTTTAAAAACAAAACAACAAAAGTTAAATTATGTCGGCAAATTAATAATAAATAATAAGTAGATCTTACTGTTGTTTCATTAGACTTTTTATAATTGTCATACTCTGCTTTAATCGTTAATAATTCCGCAGCTAATGAGGAAACTCTTGATCCCAAATCTGAATTTGCTGATTGTAACCTTGCATTATCTTCTGACATTGCGGCAGCGAAAGATAATTGCCCATTTTCCCTTGTTTTACAATTATCTAATTCGGTTTTCAGTTCTTTTTCTAAGCTTTCTAGCTCATTTACCCGTTCTAATAGAGTTTCTTTTTCTTGTTGCTCCCTCTCGAGACTGATACCAGCTTCTCTAAGGCGTTCCACCTCTTCTCTAAGAACTTTATTATCAGCTTTAATTGATTCAACATTAGCTTTTAAAGCTGTTAATTCTGTGTCGGCTGATTTTAAATTTTGAGAGCAAGTTAAAAATTCCTCTTTCAATTTACTATGTTGACCTTGTAGTTGTTCCAACTCTTTAACAGTAGTAGCATGTAATTCAGTCGCTCCGGCCTTTTCGGCAGTTTGATGACGTAATTCATGAACTTTTTGTTGTAGTTCAGCATCTAATTTATTCGATCTAATTTCTTCACTTTCCTAAAAACGTCAAAAAACCAAATTATATATAAACAAAATATCTAAGAAAAAAAAAAATCTATAAAATTAGGCCTATAGATATGTAAATTGTATTATTGGTTAAATAAAAAAATTTATCAAGTATTGCGAGATAGTGATTGAAATAAAATACGTCAATAGGAGTTGGGGATGTTTGGCTATAGGAGTAAATTTATACATATGTTATACGTAGATGTATTTTTATTGATAGTTAATCAGCTAAAGAGAAAGGAGAAAAGAGGAATATCTTTATTCTATTTCTTTAGATTGTGAATATATATACTACCTACTTGTCTATTGTTTAATAAGGATTATCGTTCGTGTACAGTGTGCATTAAACGTAATTACATCTTATGTTAAGTTTAATTAAATACCTGATAAGTCTTAATCATCGATTGACAATCTCTTCGAATTTGTTCTGTTTCTTCTTTAGCAACCTTGAGTTTTTTTTGAAGTTCTTCCACCTTTTCTTTCGTATCTTTATGAGCTTCCATCTCTAATTTTAATTTATTTTGAGCCCATTTAACTTTAACATCACTAGACGCATTAGCATCTTTATGAGCCTCAATTTTTTGCTCTAATTTACGTATTTCATTGTTTTTGGCCTCGGTAGTCTCCAATATCTTTTGCTTTTCATTCTTTAAACCTCTTAATCGATTAAGAAGGGTTTCTTTTTCTTTACTTAGCTCTTGTGCGTGTCTGGCAGCATTTTGAAATTTTTGTTGAGTTTCCATTTGTTTCTGTTCTGCTTGAGCGTATTTTACTACCATGGAATCCTTTTCACGTCTAGCCTCATCGTACATCTTTGTAACTTGGTCAACTCTGACTTTAATTTCATTTTGCAGTTTGCTAATTGCTCTTTTAGCGGCTGCATCATGAGAGGACAGCTTTTCGGCTAGCTGTTTTTTCTTGTTTTGTTCCTCAGCTAACGTTAACTCTAATGAACGAATTTGAGCTTCGTAAACAGATATATCAACAGTAGGAAGAGTACGATCAAGTTCTTCTAATAACTCATCATCTTTTGTTCCTTTTCCATTTGTATTGACAGATTTGGCAATTGGTTTTGTCAGATGATTTGAACAATTTAACTTTTCGTTATCAACCTCAGGATTTTCGTTCTTCACACAAATGGCGGTTGGTTTTTCCTCTTGAGTACTTACCAATTTATCTTCTGAGATATCCTCTGAGGAATCACTTACATTATCAGTTAGATCAGTTTTCGTGTGTTCACTTGTAATTTCACCATTTTTTTTTATAGATTTATCAAATCCTGTACTATCAAGTTGTGTGTCTATTGATTCTTCTTTGGCGCAATTTTGTTCAGGAAGATCACTCTTTTCCATTGACGAATCACTTGTTACAGGATTAATTTCGTTATCTTTTATGGTAGTTTCTATAGACGGATTTTTAGAGTTATCATCAACAATATTTTCTAAAGTTGAAAAAGTTTTGACTTCTTCATTTATACCGTTGGTTTTATCTTCCGGTAAATCTGAAGAATCAATTGAAGACTGATCTTGATCTTTTGAATTGATCAGAGAATCATTTTCTGGAATGTTATCAGTTAGGTTAGAATCTTTATTTTCAAGATCACTGGAAATTTTATAGATTTTCTCTTCTTGATCTATTACGTCATTATCACAGCAAGAATTAATATCAGAGGCATCGGCATTTAAAGAGTTATCTTGTGTTGGCAGATTTTCCTCTTCTGTCGATTTCGAAACCTCCTTTTGTAGATGATCCTCTACATCTCCGTTTTGGCATTCCATTACTTAAGAGTTGCCCTGCATCCTCTTCCAAACGTCTATCTTCCCTGAAGGATTTTTAAACAGATCTAACGTAAGATAAGATAACAGGACAGTTACCGAGCCTAGTTGAAGTATTAGATGGACAGTATTTACGTTCCAAACGGCTATGTCAAATAGACAGAGACCTACTAAAAATCATAGGAAAGTAAATCAATTGCTTAACGTTTCTGTAACAGATTGCCAACAGTTCAAGATGGCGCTTAAAAATGATCATGTGACTTTGTTTTATAAGTGAATCGATTGCGCCATCTTCAGGTGGTAGTACAAAAACAACAAATAATATATTTTTGTAGTAAAGTTTTTCGGGAAAAAACATATATTAATCTTTTGAAAAAAAATCAAAAATAAACAAATATAAAAAAATCTCTCTGTATCCTTTTTTTTAAATGTAGTCTGTTTGTTTAAATAAAGTTAACCTAAGTGTTGAATTTCGTAAAGTGGTATTTTTTATAACGATGAAAAGGAGCTGTCCATTGTGGATCAATAGTTTCTATATTCATTTGAAATTCTATCCAATTTTTATAAGACATTAACTGATTTTCTGAAATGTTCTTTCTTCGGAAGGTTTCTAATAGTTTTGAGAATTTTTCACATCTTGTCACAGAGGAAAAAATCATTTTATTTCGTAATTCTTTTACTTTGGCGGATTTTGGTGTAATAGACTGGCAACAAAGGATATTTTCTTCCCTTCTTTTTAGATAGCACTTTTTAAGATTTCTAATAAGGAAAATTCTTTCTTCCTTTGGTTTATCTTCCCGTTCTTTACGATTTTCCAAAAATTTAGGATTATACAACTCCAAACTTGTAAAGTTGACTCGCTTAGGTACGTCTAATAGGTCAATTTTAATACTCGAATAACTTTTACCTTGTGTACTAAAGAAAAACTTGTAGCAATTGCCATTTTCAGTCATATTACAGGCGTTTCTTGCATATCTTGATTGAAGACTTAGCTTTTCATTTCGTTCAGCATATCTACCATTTACAATGTTAATACCTTCCTGATTGTTCCAAAATTTTAACGTCATCACCGAACTTTCGTCACGAATTACTTGTAACAAATATTTTACTGATGTTCTAACCATATCGGCCACTGTTAAGGCTATATGAGATGAAGTATTAAACATGCTACGAATATGATTTTCGAACGTTGTATCATCAACATTACCGCTTAATAAAGAGTATTGTAACTCCAAGAAATGAATATAAAAAGCATCAGATGGAATTGTATTTCTTGATTTTTGTTTTGACGTTGATTTAGAACTTTCGCTTTTGTTCTGTTCTTCTCTCCTCTCCTTTTCTGCTTCGTCGGAAAGTTTTTTGATTTCGAATAATCTATCACTTAACGCATGTAGTAATCTCGTTAATATATACCATATTTCAGTTCCAACGAATAAGGAGAAATATCTTTCACACGATTCTTCTCTATTTAATGAAGGAAAGCGTAAAGGTGGATCTGCAAATAAAGTTTCTTCATTGTCGCTACTGTCACTGTCATATTCATTCTCTTCTTCTAGGTTCTTTTCTGGTATACTAAACTCTTGAAACCCTTCTTTTTCGTGCATAAAACGAGCAAGAAACTTCATAAGAACTTCCCTACAAAACGACTTATCAGTCGTAGTAATTTGATATTGACGTTTAACTTCATGCCATATAAGATAGACAGCGTCAGATATCGATTGTAATGAATTAAATGAGAGCAAAATATGTGAATTATTGCTTCCTTCAGCAATAGCAATGTCTCGTTTTCTAAAAATTTCATTGATAAACACTCTTGCCCTTAATCTCTTGCTTTCA
Organism: Dimorphilus gyrociliatus; assembly: GCA_904063045.1. Taxonomy (NCBI): domain Eukaryota; kingdom Metazoa; phylum Annelida; class Polychaeta; family Dinophilidae; genus Dimorphilus; species Dimorphilus gyrociliatus. The sequence continues at coordinate 322,974 of CAJFCJ010000004.1, forward strand.
CTTTGCTTAAAAATTGTAGTAGTTTGCTCCATTGTTTTAATTCTAGCTCTTTCAATTCGTTCAGATAGTTGTTTTTCCAAGTTTTTCTTCAATTCTTTCAAGTCTTCATTCCTATGTTTTAATTTATTTAATATGGATGATATAGATGATAAAGGATTTTTTTTAAATCCGTTTAGGATCTTGTTAGACTCATCTTTTCCATATATCTTTTCATAAGCTTTTCTAATTAGAATAGAAGAACCGCCAAAATTTTCGTCCAATCGTACTTTAGCTTTTTCCTCGCGAGACATTTGTTTAAATTCTACTTCAAGCTTTTGAAATAATTCCATGGCACTTTTATTTTGTTCTCGAAGAATATCCAATTCAAATCTGGTATGGAAAAACGCAAAAGATTAAAATTCCTTCTATAAATCTACTTAAAAGATTAAATTTACAAAAAAAAGAAATACCTTTCGTCTTCGCATTGAAACATAGTTTCTTCTAATGTAGATTTTTTATAATTTTCGGAATAGGAGTCTTCGCTTAATGATGATACAGATATATAATAATCATTCAAGACTTTCCGGTCCAGCTTTGTTCGTCCTGAGCATTTAGGCAGTGGAGTATTAGATGGTAGAGTCCTATATTATGTGATTAAATAATTTAAACTGAATAAAAAAGATAAATATACTGAAAACGAACTTATAACTTGCTCCACATTGATTTGAGGATGAAACTCTATTCCTTGACAGACCTAAATAAAAGACAAAGGTTAACAATAACTAATGATAAAATAAGTCGAGTGGTCACCGTTTGCTTTAGGTAGTGGGAGGGAATTATTGCCGAGCCTAACGGTACCATCTGTACGAACTTCCATTGCAGCTAGAAATTCCTCATAGAGTTCTTTGTGACCATTACATAGCATAGTTCTAATTAGTTCAATTACTTCTTCTCTTGATATTTCTCCATTAATAAAAAGGTACATGCATTTATGGAATTCTGTTGACATTTTATCATTCTTCAGGCTGTTTTTTATTCTGTGAACGACGTTTAGAAGTCTTGTCCTTCCGTTTTCCTTGCGAGATAATTTTACACGTTTCGACGGATATTCATTCGTTGATTCATTTAGTTCCCTTTTTCGCTTACCAAGCAAGCGTTGAATATCAATATCTCTATCCCTTTTGAGATTTTCCATATGATTTCGCGAATTTGGCAAAATTTCAGCAAATTCTAGCAGCAAATCTATTTCCGCACCCAGATGACGTTTCATGTCGCTAAAGAGTTCTTCCGGTGTATATTCGTTACTGGATGCGTACCGTTCAATACATTCCTTAATCTCTTGAAGGGAGTCTATTTGTCCAGCAAATCTACGCTGCACTTTATTCAATAAATTGCTAATTCGATTCTCACTTAGATTATCGTATACATTTTCCTGTTTTTGTTCGTCTATAAGACAATAAACAGGAGTATCGTCCACTGTAATTTTTATTAAAAACTCTTCTTTATAAATTCGATATCCTTTTGGCAGATAATCGTTAAGTTTCGTGAGCAGAGAAGGTGATTTTTGAAGCAGAAAGCAAAGTCTTTTCAAAGATTCGAGTAATGGCTTTTTCTTCGTCTTTAAATCTGTCATTTCTGTTATGAATTTTTCAAAATTTTCAGGTTTTTCTTTAAAGTATTTATAAATCTGGTGTGTATATTCATCCCCAAAGCCAGTTTTTGTGAAATTACTCGACCTTGGAGTTTTAGATGTTTCCATTGATTCTTCGCGTTTTATCGTTCACCACTTACAATTATTTTGTACCTTTCCTTTAAAAAAAAGAGATGTTAAGTTACTGTATCAAGAGCAGTTTTAATCATAAACCTATACAGCAGGTAAAAATTAAATATTCATAAAAAAAATAAAGATGCATACTTTTCAAGTTGTCTCTATCTTCTTGACAACGATGGGTGACAGATGGCGCTCGTAATATTGGAAAATAAATAAATTGTAAATTTTGTAAAAATGCCCAATAAGTTTATTTAAAGTCTAAAGTTAATAATGAAAAGGTTTTAAATATTTTGGTTAATGTTTATAAAATACTTTCTAAAATATTCCATTAAACGGCAAAATAAACTGGTATTCATAGGCAGCCTAATGATGAGGAAGTTCTTTGTTTAATTATGCATTTTGTGGATTAGCTTAGTCAGAGAAATGTCAAAAAATATAATTTGAAAAGATTATTAAAAATAAAGTTGTTAGCAAGTGGAGAAGCTTTAAAAAAAAATAACGTATTATTGATGATTTGTAGCAGACGACACTCCTACGAATCTGATGGGATAACTTTCTATAGATAATCAAATGAAAATGTCAAATCGATGCCTTTGCAAAGCTTCCAAAACAATAATAGTATCAGAACTTTCAACTTCAATGTAGAAAAAATATCTAAAGCATACTTAATATAATATTAATTAAGAGAATACAATTCAAATCAACATAATAAACCAATCTCTCTATCTTATATAATAAGGTAATTATACAAAAAGAGAATATTCAACATCCTATTGAAAAAAGGTTTAAAACAATATTTTGCATCTGAAAAAGTTTAAAAGAAACCACATTTCGTAAATAGCTCTTTTCTGTGCATTGTCTCTGATAAATCTAGTGTTTATGCTACTATGAAAACAATGATTCAATTGTGTCAATAGATAAAACGACAACTTTAAAACCCTTTCAAATTTTTAAACTAAAGTATCTAGTTATCGAATTTTACTTTCATCACTTTCGTTGATAAATAACATATTTCTTTTACAGTGTATTATATCCTTATTAAGAATATATTTAAAAAAGTTTATGGATATAGATTTACAATCTTTTTAAATGGATATAAAACAGAAAATAATATATAAGATATTCACAGGATAAATAGTTTTTCACTCTTTCCATTTTATCTCATCCTCTTCACTTTCAAAATAAACAAATATCTACTTTAACAAATGAGTGTTTATCTTAATATTGACAAATCTCTCTTCTCTTTCCTTTTTAAATAATATTTTTTTATTATGCCTCTGTCCCCTTGCATGTTATTCGTTTTCTCTATATAAAACAAAACTTATATAGTAAAGTTGTTTGTCCAATATATAAGAATGTAATAATTTTACTTGGTCGAGCATCTAGTTGTATATAGATACTTGATAGAAAGTATTAGTCCGAAAATGATAAATATTACAACAACTGCTGTTTCAATGATAAATGTTAAGTACAGTTCTGTGAAAAAAAAGGAAACACATTAATAAATTTACAATCAAAGTATTTAGGTCAATAAAATCCTTCTTTCTAAATAAAATGTTAAGAGAAGAAAAGGTGGGAAATTGTTCATATTTTTCCTTCATATTTTATATATTATTGTATGCTTACTTTCTATCTTTTTATCAAGTCTAATAAGATCTTCATCTTCGCCAACTAAAGAGAAATATATTTAAAATATATCAATTTAATCAACACTTAGAACTAACGTAAACAAGTAAAACCACTATAGAATCCGCTACGGGCGTATTTTATTGTTCCATCGAAAAATTCTATCTTAATTCTGCATCTTATCAAAAAATGTGTTTCTCTATTGCATGATTTCAACTCGTATTCATCTCTTTCCACAACAATTATATCGCTATCGTAGATTTTAAGAAATGCTACTTTTGCGTTTTCACCATTATGATCAGAAGTACATAATAGCTTATTCCCACGTCTAAAAATCTCTGCAGTCGTATTTGCAACTATTTTTAAATGATTGATTAAAATAGACCAAAAAAGATTATTATATTTAATAGCATAGACTTACTCACAACTGGTGCTGAACATATCATTTCATTCAATAATATTGGTTTTTTTTGGCTCAAATGATAATGTCTTCCCACTAAGTTTCTAATAGCTGAAGTTTCTTCAGGGCTACTCCATCCTTCATCAGTATAGTTCACTTTACACATAATAGACTTAACGCCGCTTGCGATATCCTTCTTTAGAAATTGTATAAATATTTTTCCTTTTAAAATCCTTTTTACATATTTAGATGAATCTTCATGTCGATTGAAAGATCTCAAAGAACAGACAACACGAGGAGCGAAACTTTCATAATAAACAATTATCCTATTATCAAGTTCATCGCTCAGAGAAGAAAAATATTTAGGGCATTGAATAAATCCTATAAGATAGAATTGATTGATATTTCTACGTTATTCAGTTGGTATACAAAAAAAAAACTTACTTAGAACCGCGACAATTATTCGAGTATTTGTGAGACTTCGAAATTCGAAATGTTGAGGAGGAAATTTCATAGATACATGATAAAAAGGTCTTCTCTTAATCAATGTTACAAGAGATGAATTCAACACGATTTCGTGATATCTATCATTGAGCATATAGAAGAAAGTTAGATGGAAATGATTAAATTTACGGTAGAGAGTAACACTAAAATTGAAAGTAACGGGTGTTTTATCATCATAGTAAGCTAAATGCCTCGGCATTTCGTCAAAAAGACATAATGTTCCATTTACCGATAAGAGTAAAATAAAGAATTTCTTTAAACAACACATAATATGTTCTACACTTTTAAACTTGTAATACGAAATCTAAAGTATCATAGTTTCGCATCCTTCTTATATATATTTTGTCTTAAGTTATTTCTAAGGGCACCAGGAACCATATTAGCTTATTACTTATAATACTTTACAACCAATAACAATTTTCAAATTAACTTTATAAATGAAACGTGGAAAAGAAGTTGTGTTGTCTAATAAAGTATCGTGTTACTATGTGATATACAAACTTTTCAAGAAAGTAAACAATTCTTTATCCTATAATTTAATTATAAAAATTATAAAAGTATTTTTAGTGGTCTAATTATTATCAAATTTCTTTTGTATCTTCCTGTTACACTATATATTTTCATTTTCCAAGAAAACTGGTAGAGTTAAATAAGAAGTTCTGCTATAGACCTACCAACGGTTGTATTTTACAGTTGAGATGGTTAAACTTTCTTAAGAAATAGTAAATTTAAAGAATTCTTTTTAATTAAAATTATGACTTATTCATTCGTAAATAAGTATTTTATATTCGAAATTATGTCTAGTTGTTTATTGTACAGTAGTTTTGTATTTTTTTGTCTTAAATGTTTATTATACTACAGGCCTTGTATACCATTTAGATCGTTATGCAGGTTGACCATTAAACAGTCAAAAGTTGAAAGTTGGTGCAAAATCTACGTCTTATTAATTTGGTGACCAATAGAATTTAAAGGTGATTCGTACTTTTGAAGTTGCCCTACAACTTCCGGTGAGTCACGTGCTGGTGATAAACAATCACATGATCAGAACAGACGATGAACGCGGTGATATCATTGTGCCATTTTTGTGATAATCACGGCCCCCAAGTAATTTTTACGACCCAAGCCTTTCATGCTCAGGAGCTATATGTTACGGAAGGTGATGAGGCGCAATATAGGAGTGATTTCCTTAACCATTTCTTCGAGAAAAGAGGAAATAAGCACGAGAATCGATGTTTTGTAGAATCTTCAACCAATGAAATAAAATGTGAAAACAATACTCCATCAAAGACAGTACAAACTTGCGAAGTATTACAATTATATCTTTTTCTAGATCATTTTTCAATTAACTTTCAAATGAAAATGTAGAAATTACTAAAATTATTTAATGACTCATTCTGAAATGACCACTAAACTCGATTGGAGATTTGGTTATTCCAGATTAATAATAAAACGTTTATCTTTCAAAGGGGTGTTCATCTCTAGATCCATTGTTACCAGGATACGTCAGCAAAGATAACGAAGCAAATGTATCGTATATAAGCAGTCAACATCCACCTAAAACTCAAGTGTACGAAATGCTAAAGCAGTCGTGTATGCGGAGTTTAACTGGCGATGATTCTTTAGGACCAACATCAATAAATTTTTATGGAGATAGTCAAAGCGGACATACACTAAGCTATACGTTTCACTTAAAAGACAGTGGGGCAAGAGGCAGCAAAAGGTAATTATTTATATATGAAAATCGTTATATCGCATATGTCTATTATATTTTTTAGGCAATATAGCATAATTGTATTGATGATGGATAAAATTTACTTGTTGAATTCATGGTCATTTTTAGTAAAAAATATCAAACATTTCATTGAAGAAGTTATAATGAAAGGCGAAAAAGTATAGTTAAATGTTTTAACAAAAAAATCAAAATATATTGATTTTTATATCGACAGTCATTCCAAGAAATTCAAAAATCTGGTGATACGTCCAAAAAAAGAGTTAGAGCTTTTGTTGAGATCACGAATGATCCGAATATCTTTAGGAAAACTCATCAAGCGTTCTTGTGGATATTGCAGACGGGTGGCAATCGCTTAACGGAAACCATATTAGAGGGTCCACCAACGGAAGACTCTATTTTAGATTTGGAAAAGCAAGAAGGTATGTTGTATAATTTTATTTTGTTTTTATATATATATAAATTATTACCAATTCTTCTGTCAGTTACGGAGGAAGGATTCATAAAACTTTTCAGTGAAAAAAAGTTAACTGGCGAACAAATTGAAGAAGGTTCAGCTCAGAACTCTTCAGAGGAGGAGGAAGATAATGGACCAGTAGAAGTTTTTAAAAGTTTAAGACATTTTTTAAAATTTATTGGACTGCCAAATTTTCATTCACTTGCCCATCACATACTAATTGGGAAACAAGTTGTTATAAGAGCTCAGGATCGTAGATTAGTTAAATCTGCAATAGACTGCTTAAAAATATTACTACCACAAGGTTGTTGTAGAATCATATATTTTAGTAATAAATACGAGGAGAGATCCAAATGTAATCTACTTGGTATGCCCATATCTGCTCAATTACGTCAAACTTCGAAAACTCCTTTCCTTTTGTTAAACATATCCGTAAGTATACTGTTATTTCTTTATAATCTAATTTAAAATACTAATTAATTTATCATTGTCAGGAGTCTACAAAAAACATGCATATTCCGAAAAGTATACAATTAAAGGACAAAGAAGTTAATATAAAATCTTCTATAAATCTATCAGATACACGTAAATATTTTACTTTCTTTTTTTTGTTAGCGAACTTAAGCCTAAAATCACGAAACTTAATTTGTTCTAGTTTACGTCACAATTTTACTTGAACTTTTCTTTTGTGTAGTTTAGGCCTATTATAAAAAAATTGTAATCTTTTATTTTCTTCGACACAGCACCGCGAATTTTAACCCAAATAGAAAGGATTTTATTGAACACAAGTTTAAACGAGTTGGCCATAGAGCAATCTGTAATTATGCTTAGAGAAGAATGGCTTTCAAAGGTCAAAGTATTGTTTAAATATAAAATTTCGGGAGGAGTAGGAACAGATGAAGTCCATAAAAAGTAAGTGTATTTAAATAAGAAACTGTTCATGTATGATACTTATTTTGGTTAAAATTTTTCCAGACTATTAACCGTTGTTAAAGCAACAACACACGACATGGAAGTGTTAAACTTTTGGAAAACCGGTCTCAGTGTTCAGTACAAGAAAAGAATGGCTAACTGCACGAAACCTGTCCAATTCTAAAAGAATTTTTTTTTAAATCTACACCTGAATACCAATTTCTTTTAATACGTTGACTTCAAGTTGAGTGTGATGTTCAGCAAATACAGGATAACACGAGTTAGCTGATAAAGTTTGTAAATATCTATGTAACAAAAACGAGAAGTTAGATATAAGCCTAATAAGTCAAAATTAAATATGGGATAACCTTGTCAAATATTCCTGGAGATCCACCGAATATAAGGGATCATTTTTAGCATCAGGATCATCCTCATCAGCATCAGCAAGATCTCTATTATATTCTATTACAACGATATTAAAAGAAATAAATAGAAAAACTGTTCAACATTAGACTGCTACTTACTCTCAGCGTAAGCCAGAATATCATCCTCAAAATCTTTGGAAGCCTTTGATGAATCTAAATCCTCCTCATCTTCATCATCCCAGTCCTGATGTATCAAAAGAATTAAATTTATTAAAAAAAGATTATCTATGGAAAAGTGAAACATACATCATCATTATTTGCGTCTTTGGTTTCTAAAATATTGGATAGCTCGTTTATTAGTAATTTATAAATTTTGACTAGAACTGGAATCTGTGTCCATTGCTCTATTTGAAAAGAGAAATATCAAAATAAATTCTTAAGTATTTGTGTTTTTAGTACCGTTAGAACTTCTTGATCTAGTTCTTATTCCTTCGCCTGAATCAATTCTATCTCCTTTAACACTAAGTCGTTGCAGTCGTTTATCATCGGTTGTGATTGCATGCTCTAGTAGGCTGCACAAGGCAAGAATGCTTACTTTTCTTTCGTAAGCACCTACAAAATAATGTTGTTTTGCGCACCATTCGTTTAAAACAAACTCTAAAGCTGATTCACCCATTGGCCCAGGTACAGAAGACAGAAACTCCAAAATAGCATTTAAATGCTTATGCATTAGCACAGCAAATACTAAAACTAAACTCTGTACTACTGTAAGCGTTTCTGCTTGTTGTAATTTTAACAGAACAGCTCTGAGCATCATATCCAAGTGTTCACCGAGTTCTCCTCCACTCTTTGTTATTAATAATGATAAAAGTTTTCCAACGAAACTTGCACTCGATTCACCGTTTTTGGGATCCAATAACTTTGTAATTACTTGAACAATGTAATATATTCCATTTCTTCCTTCTCCATCTTGCCAACAAATGACTTGATCATACGCCTCGGATAAGTAGGCCCTTAAACACTCGCCAACGTTCTGCAGAGTAGCATTGTCATCAGTTGACATTGCACATTTAATACATCCTGGAAAGGCTCGGTTCATAGCCATTTCACTTAAGGGCTTAGTAATATTCCTAACAAGATCATTTAAAATATCTATTGCAACAGCCTGAAGCCCAGTTGAAATTGAGGAATTTCCATCATCAGATGCATTCGCTTCCATGATAGATGTAAGAGTAGGCAACAGGCGAGCTTCAACTTTTGCGGAACATTTTTCATTTGCTAAAAGAACTCTTAAAGTATCTTGGCAAAGTGAGACAATCATGAAATCTTTAGCATATTTCAAAAGAACAGCCAAAACAAAAGGCGTAACCTTTTCCTCTGTGGTAGCGGTAAGGTCTTTATCTAAGTCCAAAACAACCCCAAAGACATCTAACACAAGTGCAAGTGTTTCGTTTGAAGAAATCGTTAAGGCTACACTTCGCAGACCTTCAATTAAAGGTAGTAAATATGGTTTCATTACTTCTAAACGTTTTTCTTTCCATCTCTCATCGAGGGCAAAGTAGTACACTGCTCTTGCTGCCATTACACGAACAATACTAACTTGCTCCTGAGCAAGAGCTGTTACAGTTGCTTCAAGGAGTTTAGACAGTAAATGGTCTGGTATGAATTTTGAGTAGCGGGAGGAAACCCACAGGCATCTTCCAAGTAGATAAGGTGATACATTCAAGCCTAAGTCATTTAAGACAACCTCATTCATAAAACGTTCTAGATACAAATGCTCAACTTTAACACATTCATGAACTAATCCAACAGTAAGCATGACAGCCTCGTGTTTCTTCCACCATATTTCATCTCCATTCTCTCTCAGGGCTGTAGATTCTCCAATATGTTTTAAAACAGATTCGTTTACTGAATTTGTACACTCGTTAGGAAATTCTTCGCAAAGTTTTAACAATAAAGCCTTAGCTGAAATTCTAACTGAAAATGAAAAGGTATCGTCATCCTCATCCTCAAGAAATTGATCTGGGCTTTTGTTCCATTTGTCAACTTCATCGACAGTTATCATCATATAAGTTTCTAAATAATACATCAAATCAGTTAGGGTATTTCTTATGTTATTCTTTAGTTTTGAGTGATCAATAACCAATTCGATAAACTCGAATATCGACTTTAACAGGCTTCCGACACCAACATCTTGGCCATCAGAGTCTGTCGTTTGCTCTTCGCATCCATCATTTACTATATTCTGAACATAATAAGTGCTGGTTTCTGTCAGGGTTTTCCATAATCTTACCAGAATTTCGTTTAAACTGGGAAGGATTTTTCGAGTGAATTGATTTACAAAAGAAATAAAAGTTTCTACCACTTGAGTTTTCAAACCGTAATCGCTAATAACTCCATCAGTTGGTAACTCAAGAGAATGAATGAAAGCTTCAAGGAATTTAGGTAAGAAGGGATAAAGAAGATTTTTTGCTGCATCTTTATCTACTTGAGCCATAGCTCCAATTAAATCACTGCAGGTACGAAAAATGGCCACAGCTCTTGAACGTGTTCCAACACTGTATAGTTCAACGCTAGTAAATATTCTGTAGAGTTCTGGGAAGAGTTTAGGTGCGACTGTTGGCATTTGAATGTCTGTAATTTCAGCACAAAACTCTGCCATGACTTTCATAGCACCATGAACTGCATTGATATCGTTACTCCTCACGGCTTGCATAAGTATATCGAATAATTCGGGCCAATCCTCAGGCCAATCCGTCCTCGCGATGCTACTAATAGCATAAGCAATACTACTACGAACTTTACTTACAGGCTCACTCAGACCACGTGGAAGATTATCTCGGATCATTTTCTTAGTCTGTAGTTTGAAGATATATTATTCAATTAGAAGAAAACTTATATAAAATCTTTTTAGTTTACAGTTTAATGTATATTAATGATAAAGAAGTACAATGGATGGTTAAGACTCTTACTTGGGCCGGTGTTTCTGGTTTCTTAAATTTTTCATTATTGGCTGACCAATGAGCCTCAACATACCGTTTTAAAAGCACAGAGGCAAGTTGGCGAATTTGAAGCGGAAAGCTTTGGTCCATGGCAAATTCGGTTAAGTAGATGCCAAATTCTACGTATAATTGAAAATATATCAATGAGCGAAAATATAAGAAGTTGGACAAAAAAGCTTATATTTACCATCAGTAACTTCAATAGCTTCAATACGCTGTTCGGCTGCTTTTCTAATTGATTCATCAGGGGATAAAACTGCATTTAAACTCTCAATAAGAGCCTCTTTTAGGTTAAGGGATACTTCCACTGCCTCTCCCGCCATGTTTTCATAAGCCTATGACAGGTACTACTAAAATGGTCTACACTTTCTTCCAATTGATAAAGTTATAAAAAGTTTGGACGATATTTTGGAAAGAGAGTGAGAAAAAAATCGAAACTTTCATACTTTCATACTTTCACTTTTTTATGACAGAATATTAAAAATATTATAATTAATCAAATATATTACTTAAAAAAGCATTACAAATTGAAAATAATTTTTAACTAGTTAAACACTAAATCACCATTTCGATATTTTTTTTTAATAAAATACTTTTTCAAGAGAAAATTCCGACTGAAAATAGGATATAGGATGTAAGATTAAAATAATAGTTACTCTTAGGGAATATAGGCCTTTATAAATATATGTATCTATACTGATATTTCAAATATATTGGAGGTACACGTGCTACCAGATATGGTAAATAATTAGGCCATATTAAGATTATTTTTTTTATTAACAAGGATAAAATAGCAAAGTAAAAATGAAAAGATTGAATGTACGAATAGAATCTATTACAAAGGTTAATAGATATATGTATATTAGTATATATATCTGTAAATTTCATTATATAACACTTCTGATCGTCTATATCAGAGTTTATCTCAAATTTATTTATATTTCGGTTTTCCTTAAATTCCTAACAGCTTTTTACTTTCTTTTTACACCTTCAATACTAATGCAATGATAATAATTTCATCTCTTTATCACCTCGCTTTATCACTATTTTGCTTTTGTTTTCCCCATTTTTAAGTTACAATTTGGTAAGTACTTCTCAATGTTTGTACAATATAAACTAAGGTTGTTAGCGTAAGAAAAAAAAATAATATATGTAAGGTTTCTTCCTCTTTTTAATTATCTTCTTATCCTATCTGATGTTCTGTTCAAACTGAAGACTTCACAGAATGAAACTTTTCAGATATTTCGAAGCTTTCTTAAAAGATAGATAGGCTCTCAAAGTTATCAATGATAAGATTGAAGCCTACCAATATATTTCAAAAAAATTTACTAATGGTATTTGACTTTTCGCTTTCTAAATAAGTGAGGATTAATTTGTTTACCTCAATACTTGTAAAACTCGTCTTCAATTCTTATCTAAATGCAAGTTTCTAAAGCTATTTATGTCGTTGGCTAAAATGCTCAGCTGCTTTTGTAAAAACTATATCTGGTAACCATATTTCTTTACAAGGAATATAAATATACGGTAGACGTTACTAAATCATTTCCGGAACTAAAAAATTTATATGAAAAAGAATAATAGTCTGATATATCGTATAAGAGATGAATGGGTCATTCCACAATAGCTATCCTCCCACGATGCTAAAAGTCTTGTGGCAAAAGCTATAATTTGCTTTCTTTCTTCAAATTCTTTTTTCTAAGAATACGCAAAATCAACTTCAACGGTTGAAGGTAAGAAATGAATCATTAGGAGAACTTATAAGCATCTATTGATTTTATTATAAATCCGTGACCATCGTATTAATAACTCAAGCAAGCGAGAATATTTTATATTGTTTACCATCAAATATGAAAGTAACTAACCAAGAGTAATATTTCTCTCCGTTAATACTTAATAAGGGAACGCTTAATAGCTTCTATGAATTGATTATTCACTAAAATAATTTTTTATAAATGACTGATCGATAAACTTCAACTATTGTTTTTCGATGAGGGTGAGAGTGTTACCTTGTACCCTTCAATAAAGATTGCTTTTAAAATGAGTCAGTGATGGAAATTAAAAAACTTTTGTGTTTATTGTCAACATTTATATATATTAATATTTAACTTATATTCATTTTCAAAGTATTTTGAAATAATATTAAAAATAATACACTTTTTTACCATATGTTTTATAACATAAGAGATATTTCAGATACTGTACAGATGTGTAGTTTAATCGTCTCTTCATTTGCGTTTAATTAATCCCTCCGTACTGGTTGAAACTCTTTGTCCCAGTTTCTGCATGTAGTTTCTTCTAGCCTTTTCTAGCATAACCATTTTATTACGTCTTAAAATTTCTTGTCTTTCACTAGCAGATTTGGAAAATCGATGACCGCAAGTTGGTGTCTCCACTCTATAACTTTAAGAAGTAAAAGTATTTATTAGAGTAACCAAGTAGGACGAGAGAAATTTTACTTACTTTGGTTCGCTATATAGACTTGTACTGGGTACCTGTTGGTCAACTGGTTCGCTGACTTCGACAGTATCGTTTACCTGTAAATTTCATTGCAATTAGATATTTGTAAATTTATTAAAATACATCTTTACAACATACAGTATCGGATGGTTTGTCTTCAGATTCTTCAGTAAGCATTGTCTGTTCAAGATGTTCTTCTTCGGGGCTTGATGAGTTCTACATTTTTAAAAGCATACATTAACTTTATAAATTAGGAAAAATATAAATTTACCATTCTTAATCGACCTTCCACAATATTACCGACAGTTGTCTCCATCGAATGAGTTTCGCTCAAATCTTCCAGAACTGCATTAATATCAGAATCTGGAAATATAGTCATGACTTGTCTTGCCATATTTTGTAAATGCGAGCTGTATCTAGGTCTATTCACATTTCCTCTTCGCAAAACTGGTCCTCTCATATGAGTGTGAGTAACTTCTACCGACAAACTTGGAAGCCAGCTAATATATCTTGACCCATCAAATCGAAATGCGTGGTTGGCTCCAGAATTCATAAAGTCGAAAGAGAAAAGTCTACTACCAGCAACTTCTGGAGCTGCATTAGTATTGTTTCTTGCCGATTCGTCAATGATTGACAGTCTACATGTTGGACAAGAGGTATCCTGCTCTAGCCATAATCCCAAACATGTTCTATGGAAAAGATGCTTACAAGGTAGTTTACGAGCAGATTCCATTTTGTCCCAACATATAGCGCATTGACAATCTGATTCATCAATATCAGTAACGATTGGGAATTTAGAGTCTATACTTCTGACAACTCTCATGTAATTGCTATGCCGATTCCATCTTCTAAGAATCTCACTAAATAGATATCGGATTTGCATAAATATTACGAGAGAGGCCATAGATAAAAAGACGTTTCCCCAGAACTATAAATTATTTAAATTGGAATAATCATTAATAAGAATTAGAAAAAAGCTATTTCGGGAATTCTATAAATTGTACTTACAAGCATATGAAAGTGGTGAAGGAAATCTATGAGTGAGTATGCCATTTCTAAGATAAAGTCGGCGTAATAATTAGCTGAATGACGTCTTTCCCAAACACTGGCTCCAAATGTGTCATACAGGTGAATACCATATTTTACTAAACCTAACGTACACTTGCAAAATAATAATAAAGCTTCTGCCGCTAAAAATGCTAAAGTATTCCAGTCCGTTGCTGAGCCTAGATAATAGGCAGCATAAATCATAGAGAGAGATAGAAGAAATATACATGACAACAATAATAACACTTTTAGATGTAGCCTTAGCCGGGTTGTTGGCGATGATGCTAACTGTTTAAAAAAGAAAGGGTTTAATAGTATAGATAAATGCATTAATCACTTTATTCTAACTAGCATTTATTAATAATAAAAAAATCAATCTACTAATATTAAACTAATAAATAAAAATCATGATAATTTTAATAAATATAAATAAAGTTATTGCCAATAATTAAATGATATGATGGGCAATAGAATATTCTTTACAGACTAGTTTTTCTAAGATGCTTCACCTATGAGATGTGCTTTCTCACACGTAGTTGATATGTTTTAGAACATGACTCATCAGTTACGGCTTGAAACTACGTTCCAAAATATTTACAGTTTAAAAAAAAATCGATACCATTTTATTAAAATTCTATCGTTTAAAAAAATTATTTTATCTATAAATTTATTTTTATTAGTTCAGAGTCGAAGGTAAATCTGTAAAAAGATCTTAATAGAAATCAGACGATTCAACATATCTGGCGATACTTTGTTCTACATCGAATGACTTTAAGGAACTAATCAGATAACAAATTGTAATGATTCAACTTTTGGCATAATTTTTCCTAATATTTATTACAAGGAATATTTGTTTTTGCTCGCTATAAATAAAATTGTTTAAACTTACATAGTCAAAACGCTCCCGGCAAAGGAGGCAGAATACTGTTAAGAAGAGAAGAACAGAAAACCATACTATCCACAAGACGACGTCTTCAGCTCTTTGTACGTTAAGTACCCCAAAGACAAAAATGAATTTGTAGAAAATGAAATTCATAACCTTCTCCTTTATCTGTTGCCTTTCACTCACACGCAGTTTACCAAAAAAAACCACTTGTAAACACTTTCCAAGCAATAGTAACATACAATAACACATGTTAATGACAATTATAGTGCACCATCCTTCCTGGAGTAGTACAAGAGCCATGTCTACGGATAGACTTTCTCCTTTTAAAACAATACCTGTATTGTTTAAATCTTTTCCGTCATCTTCAAGAGACTTCTCTGAAAAGGTTAGTGGGAGAAGTATTTACCAATTCGTAGTAGGTATATAAAGTATTCTAAGAATTTCGAGGAGATAAATCAATGACAAAACTCTGAATTTTTCGTTTGTATATATTAATATGTTAATATTAAAAACAGATATCCCAGGATAACTAATAATGATTGACTAAATACAGATATTTCTAGTTTTTTTAGTGAGAAACTGCTTAATCTTAAATTCAGAGGTTAATCATTTACCGGTTTCGTAATACAGGAGTAGTCACGTAATAATTGGAATACTAATACTTTAAAATATCGTACTATTTTCTATATCTTGTTAAATTATAATCTCCAAATTCATTGAAAGAAACAAAAATATTGAAGAATGATAAATACCTTCACCGGATAAATCACTGGTATTTTTGGATTTATCAATGGGCCATCTCTGATTGACAAACGGTAAGTCCGAGGGACTTATACTTTTGTTAGCCTTTTTCTCTATAGAGTCTCTGAACTCAATAGCTGTATCATACGAATAATACATTGCCAAAGCTATTAAACTGATTGATATCACTGTGTAAGTTCTCAAACTAGGTACGGGTATTGTTTGTCCAAGAAAAGCGAACGGCATCTTGTATATTATAAGTTGAGTGTTGATAAAAAGCGTTGATTGTATCCGATTATTTGAGCTACGACATCTGTTGCAGTTTCCTAACAAAAATATTATTTTATAACAAAATCAACATGGCCACCGGAAACAACAGCCTCGCAGATATTATCTAATTATAAAAAGGCGGACAAGAGCAGTTTGAATCGAATTTATCAATTTACAAACAACTTAGTCAGTAAATTATTAAACTGTTAAAACTCCTTAAAAAAGAATTAAAATTATTTAATCTGAGGTAGAAATATAATATGCAAATACTTGTTAGGAGAATGTATCAAATCGAAAATCTTCAAATAAAAGTGAATTCTCCTTATTTTCGAAACTTAACTTAAAAGATAGAAAAGTTAATACTTTTTATAATTTTTGTTAAACTTTAATATAATTTCCCCTTACTTTCTAGATTATTCTAAAATTCGATCATGGACATTGTAGTTTATTTGAACCATCTCTCTGAGCTTTCGAGATAATAATTCGTAAATCGTAAATGGTAAAGAGTTGTTTTATTAAAGCGCCACCACCGATTCTTTCTTGAACTTCACGTGTAATTGGCGTGTTTTTAGCCGGACATAGCGGTAAGAAATATCTTCCGAAATCAAGTAAATCGTGAGTAATTTAACAAGTTTTCTCATAAAATACAACAAAAGTGATACTTGTTATTAATATCCTTCTTAAATTTTAATTAATCATTTTGTCTTTATATCGTATTTGCCAGAACATGGCCGCAACCGAAACGCAAGGTATAGAACAGAAAGTTACCGAAGAACATGCCGAGCTTTCTTCTGAGAACACCGACTCTGATGAAGAAGCACCAGAATTAATTGACGACAAAAACGATGGACAAAGCGGAGTAAGCATGATATATTTTCTAATTCGCCCTTTGGGCAACTTTAGATATTACTAGGACATCACGTGATAATTTCCAACAAATTTTCGACGTTTGAAACACACATATATGTAAATTATATATATATATATATATATATATATATATATATTAGTATATATATATATATATGTGTGTGAGTGTCGTTTTTAGCGATTTAGTTCTTGAGACCTGAGTATTCTTAGAAATGGCAAAATTTTGGCGCATGCGTAAAATGTCATTGAAACATAAAATTATACTACTTAAAGGGTAGTTTAGTTAGCTGTCTTAAATAAGATTAAATTTGAAAAAGTGCCATTAAATGAGTTACAAACGTGATGTTTTAGAAATATCCAATTATATGATGCTTATCATCTTTCGGGGCATATTCAACATGCTTGACAACCCTTTTACTGAAATTACCATCGAACAGATGTATATTTCACTATTGTTAAAACAAAATGTTAAACCTATATTTTATACAGGTGGCTGAAGCTGCGGGTTTGGGTGATGAACCTCTCACCAGCAAGGCAAAACAAAGCAGAAGCGAGAAAAAGGCAAGAAAAGCTATAACTAAATTGGGTCTAAAGCAAATCACTGGCGTCTCACGCGTCAGTATTAGAAAATCGAAGAACATACTTTTCATTATTAGCCGACCAGACGTGTACAAAAGCCCTGCCTCTGATATGTACATTGTCTTCGGAGAAGCAAAGGTAAAAGAAGTTAATAATAAATCTAAGCGATGTTAAAAAAAATTTTCTCAATCAGGTTGAAGATCCTAACGCCACCGCCCAAACTTTGGCAGCTGAGAAATTGAAACAGGCTGAAGTGTCTACAGGTATCAATCCGGCTCAAACCAAAGTAGAAACGATCCCTGAAGAATCAGATGAAGAAGAGGTATCTCCTGAAGGAATCGAGCAGAAGGATATTGAATTAGTTATGACCCAAGCGAATGTGTCTAAAACTAAAGCCATCAAGGCATTGAAGAACAATGATAATGACATCGTTAATGCCATAATGGTAAGTTTGAAAATCACGTATTTAGAAACAATGAACAATCATTTTTTCTGTTTCAGGAATTAACGATGTGATGAATGCTAATCCGCCGAAAATAAATTTATGTCCTTTGATTTCGGTCTAATATATTTGGTTTTTGTTCAAACAATTTTTGTAATAATTTTTTTTAATTATTATCAAATATATGTATTATGTACATATTAAAACATGAATTAATTTAAGTTTGCATAGGTTCGATCTTATATCCCTTGCTTTCCAAAGTTTCCCTATTAAATAAAAAACATTAGTCATACGTGTGATTGTTTTATAACAAACATGCCTTAATTGCTGAGTAAAATCATCGTCCACATTATCATCATCCCAGTTATCTTCCCAGGCGTTTAAATCATCTTTATCTTCCTGATCGCTGGCCCAAGCTGAAATGATAATTCATATCATTGTATTTTCGCTCAAACAGTATAAAGTTAAATATCGCCGCTTACTTTCAGCTGGGAATTCTTCGAACTCATCATCTTCTTCAAGCAAACTGAATTGGTGTTCTGGTTTGTCCTTCTCTTCCTTCGGTTTCTCTGCTTTAGCTGAGTTTTTGTTCGACATATCCAGACACAAGTAGATGCTGTAATATCGTGAGCTGCCGAGTTCCGAGTAGTCGTGATTTTCGTATTTAACAATACTCGAAGGAAATTCCTAATTATTAGTCTTATTATAAATAAATGATTAAAAATATTTATGCAAATGGTTCACAATAAGGGAAAGAATATTTTCCAAATATTCCATGAACCACTCTAGTAAACTATTTCCGCTCACTTCGAATAGCATAGCAACAACAGAACCACGAGAATATGGTGAAATTACATATAAAAAAAGGAGATGAGGACCAATTCCTCATCGAAACAACTGTTCAAATTAGTGTTGAAGATCTTATGAAACTTTTGATACCAATCTATAATGGTCGCTTAAAAGTTAATCGAATCTGTTCGGAGATCGAAATGCTTGCTGAAAGCGGTGCATCTCTGCCTCCAAACATGCAAGGTTTGACCGAAGAGCAAGTAGAAGAATTGAGACTAGTCGATGAATGGACCGAAAAGTGTTCACCGAGCGGTGGTTATGATTTTAAGAGGGATGTGATGGGAAGGAGAAATGGAAGATCTCCAAGTCAAAAAATGAAAGATGTTTTATTAAAAACAGTTAAAGAAGCTAAAGAAATGATTAGCAAGAAGAAAATCGGTGAAGGTGTGTTCGTAACTCAGAATACTGTAGATGAGGCTCTGTCAATTTTAAGGGGAGCGGTCACTATTGTTTATCCAATGAATCTACCTCCTCATGATCCCATACGTATGGAATTTGAGAACGTTGAGGATTTGGCCGGAACACAAGCTTCCCTGGAAATTTTAAATATCGAAGATTCCGCAATCTGGTGGGCGGGCAAAGAATTTCAACGAGGCAAAAATCTTCAAGACTACGTGGGAAAGAACGAAAAGACAAAAATATTATGCAAACTACAAAAACGTGGAGGAGGACCACCAGCTAGAGAACCAGTTGTTAATGAAGATGAAAGAAAAGCTATGATGTCCTACTATTACAAAAAACAGGAAGAGTTCAAAAAACTGGAGAAGGAGAGTGATGACGAATATCTAAACTCAGACTGGTGCGATAACAACGCCTTAAAAAGGCAGTTCCAGGGCATGACGGATATCAAATGGAAATCGGGCTTCCGATAGAATAATAAAAACATTTAACCAATAGTTTTACAGATGATTTTTTTTCCAACTGTTTTTCATTTATCTATTTTTGTTTATTATTCAAAAATCTGAAAAAAAGAACAAAAAGCTGCGAAGTATGACAATAAAACTGAATTTTTTTAAAAGAAAAAACAATTCTTTCATTTATACTTTTCTTTATTAGCATATCAATTATCATTATCAAGTTTAAGTATATAGATATATTTGCAAACTTTTTGGCACGGATGACAAAATAAACGTTGTTTGAAAAGTGGTAAATTGTTTAAGTTTGACACTAATATCCGTATGAAAGCAATTGCCAATCCTGACTGCAAACTATAGGATATATGCTATTAATTTACAAGTCTTTGGCAAAATGAACTAGGCCTATTGTATCTAAGCAATACCAACGAGTTTTTTTTTGATCAATAGTCATTCAGTATGGAAAAGGGATTATATACGAATATTAACATTTCCGAATTTTCTGAACATGAAGATGAAGTTACTTGTGTTGCCTTTTCAACAGATTTCCATATCTTTCTAACAGGATCGGACGATACTAACGTTAGGATCTTCAACGCAGCAACAAAAAAGCTAGTCACTCTGTTAAGTGGTCATACTTCTTGGATAAAAAGTGTCGCCGTTTCACCAGATTCTAAATACATAGCTAGTTGTTCACAGGACTCAACCGCCATTATATGGAGGACTAGAGATGCTAGCTTATTATATACTCTAGAAGGCCATCGAAAAAGCGTCGAAAGTGTTACGTTTTCATCAAATTCAGCCTTATTAGCCACAACATCTTTTGATAGATCTGCAATGATATGGAAGGTAGCGATTCCTATCTTTCTTCTTTCATATAGCATGTAATCAGTCAATAATTAAGTAATTTCTAAAAATTTCTTGTATATTTATTCTAAAAGGCTTGGAGAAATAATTCAATTGAAAATTGTAGGCCTGAGGTATATAATACTCCTCCTTAGGTGGTAGAGTAAATAAAGTAAGAAGCTTCGTAGCTATCAAGAGCTCCACTTGATTGGAAAATCACTTTTATACTAGAATAAGTGTATATAAACAAATTTATAGTATATATTAAATATGTCATGAATTTTATAATAAATTATAAAAGGTTCAAGATGGAGGTTTAATGAAAATTCTCGAAGGTCATGAAGGAGCTGTTAAGACATCGTCATTTAGTTATGAAGATACCTGGTTAGCGACTGCCTGCACAGATGGTGTTGTTAGATTGTGGACGCTAAAGAAGAATCGAAAGGAAGAAGATGGCTCGTTAAAGCTTTTAAAAGGTCATACTAAAACCGTATCAGCTCTTGCGTTCTCAAGAGAAGGTATGCTAGCATCAGGTTCATGGGATAATACAGTGAAATTATGGAATCCGAGAACTGGTTCATTAATAAGAAGTATTGAAGGCCATCAAACCTGGGTAGAAACCGTAGGTTTTTCACTCGATAGTTTAAAACTTATTTCCGCGTCAAAAGATTCAGTAGTGAAAGTATGGGATATTCTCGAAGATAAATGCGACGAGACGTTAGAAAATGATGGTGTAGAAATACAATTTTGTGGATTTACTCCAAAAAATACTGTTGTTGTTGCTGGTTCAAAAGTTCAGAAAGCAAACTAAGTTCAATTGGTTGGCTTTTTTAGAAAATTTACTTACTGATTTTAATAAAATAAAGTGGCCAAGTACAAAGTGATAAATTAGGAAGAAATTAGAAAAATGCTCATAGCACCGATAGATGAAGTAAATCTATTATCTAAGCATTATTTATAGTTTTTATTCTACTAAATAAATATAAATTTATTATTGCAATCTTGATAATAAAAAAAATATTCCTGTCATATTTAATCCTTTGAAATGACTCAATAAAAGTTACATACAAGGATAATATAAGAAGGGATTGAGAACAAACTAATTTGCTTATCATACAAGATAAGCATCGGAAATTTCTTCCTGAGACATTCTTGAATCCAACCTACCCCAGTCTGAATAGCCGTAAGACGAGTACAAACTTAGATGGTTCCTTGTTTCTTCAGATAGACTTTGATTTTCTAAATCTTTGAGATTCTTTTCAAGTTTTGTTTTCAAATAGGAAAATTTTGGCCTATCTACTGGTAATTCATTCCAACATGCCAGTATAACATTCCATATTTGTTCTGGACAATATTGTGGTCTGCTTAATCTCCTTTTATTCTGAAGGAAGCCTATTATATCCCAGTTTTGTACTGTTTCATATGGTACAGCTCCTCTTGTAAATAATTCCCACACAACTACACCAAATGACCACACATCGCTTTCAAGTGTAAATCGTCCTTTTTGTAAAGCTTCTGGAGCCATCCATCGAACAGGAAGTGCTTTCTTTTGCTGACTATAGTAGGCAGTGTAGGCGCAGACTTCTCGACTTAATCCAAAGTCGCTAACTTTTATTGTCAAGTCAAGATCTAACATACAATTTCTGGCGGCAAGGTCGCGGTGAACAAAGTTGATAGAACTTAAATAAGTCATTCCATCGGCAATACCGATAGCAAAATCTAGAATATTCTTAACGCATAGATCATTTATTGGATCCCTTAAAAAAGTTAATAAATCCCCTTTAGCCATGAAAGGAAGTACCAAATTCGGTTGTAAACTTAATGAAACTCCAATCAATGATAAAACGTTCTTATGATGAAAGTTTTTCATTCTTAGAGCTTCCTCCAGAAATTCTGTTGTTCTCTTTATGCGCAAGTTATCCGGTAGAACTTCTTCCTCCATCTCTGTTAAAGTTTTAACCGCCACTGGAATTTCTTCACCGTCTTTTACAAGTATCCCTTTGCGAACAGTTCCGAAATGTCCTTGACCAAGAACGTCTAAAAGTATGAGATTTTTTTCGGGTAATAGCATATTAGAATTCTTAAAAACTTCGTATTGAGAAAGTGGCTTTCGAAGAAAACTTTTTCCATCTTGGTTAAGAGTTTGAACTGAGCCAATCATCTCTATTAATTAAAAGAGAACAAGTTACAATGGCGGGCAAAAGAATCATTAATCTTACCTATATATTCATCTGATGGAACTTTAGTAAAATCGCAATCATCTTTCGATTTTAATTTTCTCCTCTTATTATCCTTCTTCTTCTTAACTATAAAAACAATTGTACCAGCACAGATAGCAAAACCAAGAATTCCAACGATAATATATAATAGAATTTTCCATCTTTCCTTATAAAATATAAGTTGTGTTTCCTTCGATGAAAATAATTGGCTCTCATCGCCAATTTGTAAAAGTATTGGAACGTCTGAAGTAACATTTGGATAGGTGCAAATCATTTCAGTTAGGGCGATATAAACATTTTGGCATATTCTTCCGTCAATAGAGATTCTTATACTATCTTTATAGGACATAGGTAATTCTGAATTGTCGAATGAGAAGACAATTTTGTTATCTTTAAATTGTGGCTTCTTAAATTTTGGAAATGTTTGATAAGTAATCTTTAAGCTATCTTTAATAATCAAATTAATGGGAATCTCTTTTACGTAGATAACAGCGTCAGTTTCATCAGTTACATCTAATTTAGAGTTAAAACATTCAATTGAGGTACCATCCAAAGATGCTTTTTCACATATCGATATTAACTTTTGATCATTCACAGATGTAATTAAACTTATATTATCACCTAAATAGTTAAGATTATTCCCCAAAAGTTGAAAAGGAAAGACAATATTTGACGCTGTTATATTCGGTTTTACTCCAAAAATAACTGGCTCTTTTACGTACGAAAATCCATCTTTTCTATTGACTAAACCATCATCAACAATTAATTTAACATTACACTTGGTTATCGCCTTAATTGGAGGAATTTTACATGTTAACATCTCATTGTTAATCATTTGTATTTTACATTCCTCATCGCATATTTGTATCCGTCTATCGCTTCCCTGAATATTGGTCTCTATTTGAATATTCTTATCATTTGAATGAGCAATTGAAGAAGCATTTGGCTTGATAGAGATAATGTCCAATCTCTAATTGGGAATAAAAGAACGGAACATTGAGCACACAATATTTTTTTAGCTAAACTTATCTAAATTTACCTTGTATTGGAACTTTTCATGATATTTTGCAGAACCGGAAACGAGAGAGGATGGATTATCGTCTCCTTCGTTTAGACTTAAAAGAATTTGACCGGCAAATGGAGAAGGCGTTTTAGGAGTTTTACAATTAATCGTTCTTCTATTTACACTAACGACCTTACAAGGCACATCTCCAATAAAAATTTTAATATCATGAGTATCATGCTTCGAAGTGAAGGAACCTTTCAATGTTAAAATTGTACCTCCACTTATAGGACCATCCAAAGGTGAAACCTACATAATAAAGAATTAATAATACACATTTTCGTTAAATAGCTAGAAACTGACCTCATTTATTACTGGTTGGCAAGTTTGACTACTCCACTGCCCATTTGTACATGATTTTTCCGTACTGCATCTTGTTCCACACCAACCGCATATAGGGTCGCTAAGACAGTTTTGACAACTGTTTCTATTTGTTTCGGTATTACAAGAGGTAGTCTTAAAACGCATAAGTCTTCCAAAGCCAGATGATGAATCGCTCTCGGCGACAAATGCAAATTTCTGACTACTATCGATGATAATACCGGAAAAATAAGGTTGCAATGTAGATGTTTCAGCCATGCTACTCATCATTAAGGCTGTACCGTAAGCTTTTTTCCTAAAATCACAAAGAATCCTATAAATTTCTCCCTCAATTGTTACAACTATAGCTAAAGTCTTCAATTCATAATTATAAGAAGCAACTATTGGAGGAAATCTTGAAGTGATTTGAGTTTGAGATTTTCCTATCTTCATGGGTAAGATTTCAGTATCAAGTTTCTTCGGCCCAACTCCACCATTCGCCTTATGTCCGCAAAAGCTAGATCTCTGCTCATAAATATCACTAAGGATTTTTTGTTGATCCATAGTACTTTGACAAGTTTCATAATCAACACCGACTAACCAATAAGGCCTAGTGGATAATACTCCATTCCTATAGCAATTTGATTGAACATTTGTCATCTTTTCTCGAATTTCCTCCATCCGAAAAGCGCATATCGAATATGATTTCAATACTACTGGATTACTAAATCGTTTAAATTCAGTCATTGTTAGGAAGATAGCTTTCTCGTCTTCACTAGCAACTTTACCAAAAAACGCCGAAACTGCTTTATTATAGACAACGTTACTAGTTGTTGTTGGCGTTGAGATTTTTCCGCTACAGGTGACAATAATTTCCGTATATCCTGCAATTCCCATATTTTGACACCAGCGGACAACTTTAGTGAAAACTTCACCGTTATTGTCAGTAACTACTATTACGAAAAACATTTGTCCTTTATATTCATAACTGGTAATCACATCAATTTCAGGGAAAGATTTAGAGAGATTAGTATCAGTTTTCAATTGAATTGATGATATTTGAGAAAAATGTCCATCTTTTAATTCAAGATAACTTAAATAAGGAAGAGAAAGACTTTTGGTACTCTCTAATGATTTCATCACAACTATTTTGTTATCTATTCATAAATATATAAGATTATTATTAAAATAATTGATATTCAAAACATCTTACCTTCTTCACTCTCTGTAATGATTTGAGTTGATTTCTTGCCAGATAATATTTGCCAGCGATCTCTCTTCTTATCCGACAAGTGTTGTAAGAGATTTAGAGAAAAATCATAGAATGAACACAATCCGCATCTCTGGGTTGTACAGACTAGTAATCGGTTATTAAAGAGTTCTAATACTTGAACTTTCTTCTCATTAGAACATTCAGACTCTTCAGTTAATCGAACAGATTCTTCTATTGTCAAGTTGAAATATAACTTGTACAATTTGCTTCCAGCTCCAACGAATATCCTATTATCGTACTCAACGAAATTTTGAATAGGTTCAGGTAACTGAGAATGAATAACATCCGTAGTTAAAGCAATCGGTAAGATGACGATAAGTAGAACAATTGAAGAATTTATCTTCCCCATCATCTTTCTTATATTTTAGATACTTCTAATAAATCTTAGTTAGGGGAGATAAGACGTATATTTCTATATTTTTCTCCTCTCTTTAGCTATACTTTAGCAGTCTACAGATAAGAACGAACCGAACAAAGCTTATCTTAAACGGTTAAACATTTATAGTACTAGCTGATCACCAACGAGATGAATAACCAACGTGAAATCGTCAATAATTATAATAATTCATAATTTTCGTTCTAAATTGTTACCAGACAAAAATTATCAAGTTTCGATCATCGTTCCGGCCTGTCCTTTCTGAATAACACTTGTTTATGAATAGGGTATATTCCGACTCTTGGGCCTAGCATGCGGAAGCTTATAGGCCTAGAGGCATATTATAGAGAGTGAATAACTGTTTAATATCAAGTGAAATGATATGAAAAAATATATAAAAGTAGTAAAAAATTTTTTTAAAAATTCATAAAAATAGGAATTTCAAGTTGTTTTCGTTAATTGTAGGCCTACTGTTTTTAGAACAAAGAAATAAAAGGCAAAGTTCAATTTTTACAGGGTTATATTTCCTATTATGTTTAAGATTGAGGAATATGAACAAATCTCTTTCCCTTGTTTCCCTTTTTCCTTCATAAAAATAACTAAAAAATTATTTTATAGGCCGATAAAATGGAAAAAGTTTTTTCTAAGCCTCTTTTTCAACCCTACCGATTCACAATAGTATTTCTATTCAATGAACTATCTATAGGAGAGGGTCTAAAAAGGGTCATACTTTTATTACAATTGCTATAGTTGAACTTTTCAACTAGGGGATACTTTCGATCTAGTTATGAACTCTAAAACTTCTGATTATGAATATAATAATCCATATTTTCATCATCGTTACGACCACATGGTAATGATCTATCTTATAGAAAATGAAGAAAGTTTATTATTATCTTTACCATTAGTTTTTTTCATTGTCTTCGCTATATTTACTTTTTCAACTAGATCATGAGAAACTCTTTGGATCTTCAATCGTGGCCGACTACTGAAAAACTACAAGAGAACGGAGATGGTCAAGCATCTTTAGAAGAAAAGCAGGATAAGTCGAATGAATTACCAGAACAAAAATCGTAAAATCTATCATGATGTTAGTCCTGCATCTGATTTTTATTACTTTTTCTCTTCCTCTCTAAGGCATGAAAAAGATATTCGTTTAGGTGACATTTTTGCTTCATTTGCGAATCATACCTCCATGCATGCTATTCCATATATATTACGAGCTAAAACATTAGTTGCTAGAGTGCTTTGGGTAAGAATTTTTTACGTTTTCTAACCCATCCTTTTTGTACGTTATTAATCTTTCTCTTTTCCATAGACTGTTGTATTTCTAGCAGGATCAGGAGTTATGATTTGGCATTTAGTAACTCTAACACAGAAATATCTAGACTATAATATAAATTCCAGGCTTACCATTAAATATGAAAATCTTATCATTCCTAGCGTCACGGTTTGCAATAACAATCCTTTTAGAAATTCTTTGCTAACCGAGGATAACGTTCCAAGAGATTTTTTAATGTTCGTTGAAAGTAGAAAATATGATACCAGTTATCAAACAGACAAAGGCAATAATAAGAGCAAGAGGAGAAAGAAGAGAGAAATTCCCATTCAGCGTAATCTTCATGAAAGAAAGCCTCCTAGAACATCGCAGACATACCAAGATAGAATATATCAAGATTCTATTATTGCGACCCGCAATATTCCAAAAACTTCCCCCTCTGTATCCCTTTTGGATGAGATTGGTGACAATGGAGGAAAAGCTAATGAAACAACCAAACTTCCATCATTTACAACAAAATCATCAACTATCTCAGATGATACTCATTCTTCACAAATAAATTCATCAAATGATACAACAAATAATCATTATAATTCCAACTTTTCTACGGAAACTGTTACTTTTGAAGTAACAACTAATAAGGTTATATATGACCTATTAAGAAATAAATTTTTCTTATTTATTTTATATCAATTGTAGGCAACGACCGCTGAAAACTATACAGACGTTTACAATCCTTCTATTATTTCTCTGGAACAATTCACTGAAAATGATAAAAGTTTCTTTGGAAGTGGAAATATCTCCGAAGCGTATAGAAGAGAGGAAGAATATGCTTCAAACCTAAGAAATCTAACAGTTAAACAAAGAATAACTATTGGTCATGATATTAAGTCTTTGGTGGTTGATTGTTCAGTAAATGGTATTGAATGTTCAGAGAAGTATGACTTTATTTAAATAAATATCATTTAAATATATTAATTAGATTTTGTTTCTTTGAAAATAGAAATTTTTCCAGTCATCTTTCAAAATCGTTTGGAAATTGTTTTACATTTAATGATTTCAAATCAGGACAACCTCCACTACAAATTCGTGGAAGTGGTACGACTTATGGTCTTAATCTTCTCATTTATATTGAGAGAAATGAATATGTTGAAGGATTGCATAAAGGCGAAGGAGCTACCTTTGATATTCATCCATTTGGAACCAAATCGAATGTCCTTGACCATGGACAATCTCTAAATCCTGGGATGGAAGCTTACGTTTCAATACAGATGAAAGAGTTAACAAGGTATAAAGGCCATAGTCATTCATGTTTTAAAAAGGACAATTACAAGGATCTTGGTTATAAATATACACAGACAACCTGTAATTCAATTTGTTTAGATCAATTGATAGCTGAAAAATGTAACTGTTATAGACCCGAGAATATTGAAAATTACAACTATGAACAGACGACCAAACCTAGCTGTGCTTTTGATTATAATCTTGAAAATTGTCAAAAACAATTAAAGAAGAAGGTTCTAAACGGAGCTTTGAACTGTTCTTGCGAAGCGGCGTGCCATTCTATAGATTATGATTTGGAATTATCTTCCAGTAATTTTCCACCAGTTGGTCTATGGTATGAACTTGTAAATAAAGTTTGTCAAAGAAATCCTATAGGGTGTGAGTATTTAAAAAAAGAGGGTAAGGATATCAGTAAAAGAGAGAAGATATTAAGGGAGAATTTCATTCGACTTCGATTATATTTTAAGGATCTTAATAATCAATTTATAGAAGAGAATCTGGAATACGACACCTCTCAATTTCTATCAGATTTTGGTGGACTTATAGGATTGTGGATTGGAATGAGCGTCATTACTATAATAGAAATTGGTGATTTGCTAATGGCATTAATAACTTTCACTGTAGCTTCTTTAAAGAGAGATAACTATTTATGGAGAAGATCCTCCAATTAATGACTAATGTGCACCTAATTAATATTCATACTTTTTAACTGATCAGTAAATATTAGTTTGATTAATAATTTGTTAAATTTAGAGAATTCACTAAACAATTATTTTTCAAGAAACAAATACTGATTGATAACAATATTCGTAAAACTTCAAAAAAATGATTGTAATCCTGTTATCGCTCGACCAAGGATGAGGGCGTGAATATCATGTGTTCCCTCGTATGTGTTGACAGATTCAAGATTCATAACATGACGAATTACGTGATATTCATCAGCAATTCCATTGCCTCCTAACATATCCCTAGCCTGTCTTGCTATGTCAAGTGACTTTCCACAAGAATTCCTCTTTATTAAGCTAATCATGTCTGGTGCAGCTCTGGAAAAGAAGTAATATAAGAGGAGATATTCATTTGCGTCTACTCTATATGAACACCTACTTTCCCTGATCCTTAAGTCTTCCAACTCTCAAGCATCCTTGCAATCCCAAAGAAATTTCAGTAAGCATATCAGCCAATTTCTTTTGTATTAACTGATTGGCTGCCAAAGGCCGGTCAAATTGTATTCTATTTAAGAGTAGTGTATGATCAGCATAAACTATCGAATAAATAAATAAATAAAACAATCACCTATCAAGCGTGTATTGTCTTGCAGTTTCATAGCAAAATTCAGCGGCACCAAGTGCTCCCCAAGCAATTCCGTATCTAGCATTGTTTAAACATCCAAATGGTCCCTAAATGAAGTTAAAGTCAATGAAACTCATCTCTACACATTTAAGTGTTAAACTTTTTTTACTTACAGCTAAACCTCTAACTTTTGGCAGAAGATTTGCCTCAGGAATTCTAACATCTTCCATAATTATTTGTCCTGTTTCACTTGCTCTTAAAGAGAATTTACCCTCAAGTTTTGGGGTAGTTAATCCTTTCATTGATCTGTCAAGAATGAAACCTTTAATATCTCCTCCATGCTCTTCTGATTTAGCCCAAATAATGAATACATCAGCAACGGGAGAATTAGTAATCCTTAGTGAAGAATAGCAAGAAAACGAAATAAGAGATATAGCTTTTTAAAATTTGACTAAATACCATGTTTTAGATCCATTTAATATAAATTCTTTAGTTTTAGAATCGTATTTAGCTCTTGTTTCCATTCCACCAGGATTACTTCCATGATTGGGTTCAGTTAATCCAAAAGCACCAATTAATTCACCTCTTGCTGTAAATATTATACAGTACATTACAGTTAAAAAACCTTCTTCCTTATTTACCTAATTTAGCAAGATATTTTTCTTTTTGTTCTTCTGTGCCATAAGCATTTATAGGATGCATAACAAGTGATGATTGAACACTCATTGCTGAACGATATCCACTATCAACTCTATTTTATCAGAGAAAGTGTTAATTCTCCATTGAAATGCTAAGTGAAAAGATGTACCTTTCAACTTCTCTAGCTAATAATCCGTAGGCAACATATGATACTCCTGCGCATCCGTATCCCTTAATTGTACATCCCAGAGTACCCATTTCACCCATTTCTTTCATAATTCCTTTATCAAATTCTAAAAGAAAGAGAAAATAAGACTTGAAAGTATTGACATATCTAACGGTGAACTCACTCTCATGTCTGTTTGCTTCGAGTATCCTTGGCATGAGCTGTTCTTGACAGTAACCTTTGAATTGATCTCTAATTAATATTTCATCTTCTTCTAATTGTCCATCAATATTTAAAGCATCTTTATAATTCAAAGTTAATTTTTCAGATCGAGCAGAAGTTACAGAAAAGGAACGATTTAAAATTGGGAGAAAAGAAGAGTTTATTCTTAAAGATTTTGCTAAATTCATTGTTAAGAGAGTGATTTACGTTCAAAGTGCGCAAAGACAAACTGTAAAAAAATATTTAAATTGTTAACATTGAAATATCAAATCATATTTTATTACTAAAATACCAGAAAAAAATTTCAATTCAATTCTTCGAAGCAAATCGGTAATCTACTAATGGCGTAATATATCAGTCAAGTGTCCTCGCTGAATGTGAAGGACTATTTCGCTCACATAGTAAAGTAAAACTGGTAAACTGAACGCAGGATAATAGCGGGCAAAATTCGAAAATTATTTGCCCGCTAAAATAGCTGGTACAATAACTCAGATTATTTTATTTGTTCAAAACGAAAAAAAACTTTATAAATTTATAAATATATAATATATACATACAGTTAATTAAATGAGTTCGTATCGAAAGTATAGTTTACTCAGCTGAGAATAGATACTATAAAGTTAGACAACGTACTACAACGTACTATTTGTTGAATTCGTCTATTACCAAATCTTCGTCATTATTACTACTTGCTGTTGCTTCATCGTCGTCATCGTCCTGGCTAAAAATATCATCTGGAATATATTCTAAAAGAGTTAGTTTATCGTCATTGCTTTTGCTATTTAATTTTTCTTCCACGTGCCGCTTCACAGCTTCGCTAACACCTTTTGTTGGAGATTTCGGTAGAGAGTTTCGTTTTACAGTAGGAACTGAATTACTAATGGTAGACGCAAGTAAACTTGTTGACGGATTTAATAAACTATTCGAACTGGAAATAGAACTCATCGAAGGTAAGGTAAATGTACTCTTTTTTGATGATTTCTCTTCATCCCTTTCATCTTCCGAGCTGTCCGTTTCGTTAGAAGAATCATCCGATACTTTTATAAAGTTTGATAATTGATCTAATATGAAAGCATTATCCCGTTCTATTTCTAATAATTCTGTTTCTGCATTTGTAAGAGATTGCTCAAAAAACACTTGTTCTTCTACCACATGCTTTAGTGTTTTTCTTAATTTCTTATATCGTCCTTTATATTCGTTTAACGATTTATTGGCATCTGACAACTGAGAAGAATTTTTAGAAGTTTTTGGACGACCACGCTTTGCCGGTGCAGGTGTTATAGTGGATTGCGAAGCTCGCTTATTCATACTGCTTTATTTCGACAAGGACCTGCATTAATTTATTGAGTGATAATAAGAGAATAGTTCGAAATGTATATAAAAATAGACGCTGAATACATGAAAGATGAAAAATGTATTTGATTTTGTTTGCAATAAAGAATTTATATACAAACCGAATAAACTCAGTAAAGCAGTTTAGATTATAAATAAATTCACGAGAACAGTATTATTTTGATCCGGATCCAAAACTCACAAACTACATCCGGCCGGACTATTTCGTCAACATTGGAAAATAAAGCGCGTTGAAGAGAGCAAGAAAAACTACTAATCTTCTTTATTTATTGGAATTACGAGTTAAGAAGTCCATTTAAGATATGAAAATTATCACAAAACAACAAAACTATATTGTTCAACATAATTAACAGGCTGCAGGACTATTCATTAAAACTTTATACCGACATCTTTCACTTTCACTAACTTTTAGAACAGAATCTTTTAAGCCACACTCCCATTTTATCTAAAAAGTAGGCAAGTTGATATAAAAGAGCTAATTTTTAATTTGTAATTAACGTTATACCACTGTTGATCTTTCCAAATCAGGACAATTTTTCCCTTCCCCACCGGTCATAATAATACTAAAATCATAAGGAGTTCTTGAAAGCCATTTGAATTGTGAACCTGCTGATACGCTATGAGAATTACTATTCGTTTGCTTAATTTCTCTGTATAAACGTAGAAAAGAAGAAATGTGCATTAAGTATAATTTCCTGTAATAAAATTATATTGCATAACACTCACTTGAACGGACAAATTGAATATTCATATTCATTTGACTTGAATGTAAAGCATTTTTTACTTAGTGGATAGAAAACATTTTGTGGCCCGTAGTCCTATGTTTTGTAAATGTATACATTAATAAAACATACATTCAGTTGTCAACAGATAATTTACGAACCTCTCCTGAAGGCGCATCTTTTCCCTGTTTGACATATTTCATCCTAGTAGATGCAGCAAGAATTCGTATCTCTTCTTCTTGTTGCTTTTGATTTCGTAACTCTGTGCAAAGATCTACACAGGGCGTATGATAGACTTGTAATTTATTATAAACATCTGCAATGGAAATAGCCTATTTATATATAAGTAAAACCTTTTTATAAAAAAATAGACCATTCTTAGGATTTTTGATATCATTAAATCTCTGCCATTCATCAGACCCATCACAACAATCACAAATAGAATCGCCAACGGAGCCAGAGGGTACCCATTTCGCGGAACGTTTAGACATACTTAATTGAAAAGTGCAGTAGAACCTAAAATACCAGAACTATGTTAGATATGCCAACTATCGGATAAGGTCATGAGAAGATACTGAGAAATCTTATTTCTCTAAATAAAATACTTATTTTCTATTCGAATTGAAATATTAGATTTTTATTGCCCTGATTTTTACCTTGAATTAGGACAAGCAGATGTTCCAGGCTCGTCACTTTGGTCTGGACAGTCGCAATAATCATCATTAACGTTTTTAAAAGGAATTTTAACCTGTAAATTATGAAGTTCATAAATTAGTATATATATATATATACTGTATATGTAAAAAAAAGGAAAGTACATTAGATGAAATACATTTGAACATGTTATTCTCATCAGGCCTATATTGGTGGATATCATCTTTATGGACACCAACAACTTTAAACATTTCTCTATTTGCTTTTTCATTACGCTCTGCAGGTATATTATTAGATTGTGGTTTATTAGTAATTGCAAAGTCATTTTTTAACATATTCTGTAATTTTTCTTGCTCTTTTCTGATAGTATCCATTTTTGACTTTAATCTCTCCTTCCAACGATTAAGGTCACTTTGATCTTCAATATTGATTTTTGGTTCTGAACAATTATTAGAGGAGCACGGTTGTTTTTCTAACAAATCTTTCCTTTTATATAAGATATTATTTGCAGGTGAAGTTTGCATCAATTCCATCGACAACAATTGAAACGTAAGATAAACTGAGCCGGCAATAAGAGTGAATACGATAAGATTCTTCAAGCGCCTTCCCCTAAAAACTCTTGCACGTAGATGTAAAGATAGCATATTTTATTAAAAGCTCATATAAAATGAAAATCAAGTAAAATGCTTCATTATCGTTCAGCGCAATAATTTTTCAACATAGTAGATGGCGCTTTCGTGAAACCTAACCCCAACTTTATTTTGAATAAGAAAGTCAACTATTTTTCAATATCAACTTTATATTTGCATGTACTATAATAATAACCATATATATACTTAAGCGTTAAGCAAGGTCAAAAATCCATTTTACGCATACTAAGCTGCTACCTAGTGTATCAAGTTGAAAAAAAAGAAAGACATAAGCAGGAAATATTACAATGAAGGTACAATCAATTCTTTCCGATAGCCACCATTATAATTATACCAATACTTATACAAGCAGGATGCAAAGCAGCATATAAAGTTTGTCTCGTTTTTCTTCTCTGTAAATTAATACGTAATATTTGTATTTTATTTCGAAATTCTAATTTATTCACTTACATTATCCGATTTTGATTTGGGAGTATCTTCATTATCGGAGTTTGAATCTTGATCATCGTCTTTTCCAGAATATTTCTCTTTCTCTTCTCCTTTGAGTTGTTTTTCCTCATCTTTTTCGCTGCCTAACTTTTTCATTCCAGTTTCTTCATCTGAATTACAAGCGTAATATTTTAGGTAACAGATGTAAATATGTAAGCAATTATCAAACCATCTTTGCCATCGTCATCCTCCTCTTCACAACCCAAGAGTTCCAAAATGATTCCAAATAAAATAAGTAGGATAAGGAGGGAGAGGATCCACCACAGCATAGTTCTCCTTACATTAGCTGCCGGCATCCGAGTACCAATCATGACATTCACAACTATAAATAGGAATATGGAAGGAAATATATCAGAACATCGTTAATATCTTTGTGAAATAGAAAAGTATGAATATTTACATCCAAGAATTCCCGCAGACATGCCCCCAAGTCGGTGAAGCCAATTGAATATCGGTCTTAGTGAACTACTTTCGTCTGGTTTAATTATTCCCATAATCGGCTGTTTAGAAGAATAAAGAAGTGATAATGGAAATAAGTGTCAATAATAATAGTTACATTCAAAACAGCTAGGGCGATGGTTACTACTCCAAGAATTGGATGCAATTTCATCGGCATAGTATCATACTAAAATTATTAAAATTATTAAACATGTTACATCATATTGTGCTAGATAAATTACTGTAATAAATCCTCCAGCATGAACAAAAATGAGAACAGCGCCAATAATTGTTAAAATAGCTGCAGATCCCATACAAAACCAATGAATCTGGAAAAAAAAATGTTTTTTTATAGACAAGGTGGCAAGTTTAAGGCATTACACTTACGAAAAACCAAGTTTCACCGGGTGTCTTTTCACTTCGAAAGAAAGTTCTATAATATCTAGCTGTAATTGCTCCAATTGGAACTAAGATCATCCATGCCATAACCATAAGGATACCGTGAGCTTTTACCATTCCACTAGCTCTCACCTTTGAACCAATAACATTGACTAGTTTCGTAAATGGAATTTGGGATTTTAGTATTCCAACTTTTCTATGTTTTTCAATTGTATCCTTTTTAACACTTCCTTGGGCAACCAATAAGTAATATTTTTTCTTTTTAGTTAAATCATAAATTTTAGAATTATTATAAACTTGGTTGCGGCTAAAGGTGCAAGATAATTCATCGGATTCGGCTTTTCCAGTTATGTTTGTGATTCCGGAGAGTTCTAATTTTTCAATTTTTCCAACGTCAATATTACGGTACAATTGAACTTCGACAAGGCCATTTTCAGACTTTTGACAAGCAATTACCGAATCCTGTCCCTGTAAAGTAACAAATTATAAGCAGATGTAATTGAGATTTTCGAATAGGCCAGCTGGTCATTAAGTAGTTTTCCTAATCAATTTAAAAAACAAGAGGGCGTATGCATTAAAAATTATGTACGGAAAACATCATATATACATATATATATGTACATTCTAATATGGTGTCGTTTTCTTCTTTGTCTTTAAGTAAGGATTTTATACATCGATTAAATAAACTAAGCGCTAAAGCAATGCGGCAAACCGTACCATTTTCTTATCTGTCGAAAATCCAATGGCTACATAGTCATCCTTTTTCGTATACATTTCAAACTGAATCTGATCGCCGCTTGTTTTCCAAGATATGGCGACTTCACAATTATCTTTGCAATCGGATGGATCTCGATAACATGATATTTTTCTTCCGCAGTCATCATAGTTGATACTTGAAGCCTATGTAAAGATTTATTTATTCAAATATATAGAGCGATCTTAAAGGTCAATAGTTTTCTTACCGATCCGATGAAGATTGTCAAAAAGAGGCAAGATATGAGCATCATAATTCTTTTTAAAGTATCAAAAAGGTATAATTATGCTCAGCGTATATTTTTCTCTTCTTATAAGATGGATAAATTTACAATTGAATTTTGCTCTTTGTGCATAAAATAACCGTTTTACCAGAAGAGCTACTACAGGGGCATTATTCAGCGGTCTGCTACATAAAAATAACGCATAGATTGCGATTATAGTGACATCTGGAGCCCGAATTACCAATGTTTCTCAACCCATAATTCATTTGGTTTTTGCGTTTGTTTCTTTAATTAAAAGGCAATTTACTACAAGTTCGGTTGTGTTTTTTTTGTATATTAAATACGAACATAATGCAGCTGATAGCTTTATTAATAGTTTGTAAATTATTAAGAGCTCAACAGCACACTGTACATTTAGAATTTCAGCTATTTCCTTCGTCAAAGACAAAAAATTATCAGTGTTCTAGTGTTGACTCTATTTATTTTGCGGCCCATTCTCTTTTTTCTTGAAATTCCCTTTCAACTTCTTCAACGAACGGAGTTAGATACTTGACGTCTGTTTCAAAGGTGGTCCATTCTGCCTTAGGAAGAGTTTCTTTTTTCAGGGACAAATGAAGCGCTCTAGTTATCCTAAACATTCTCTCATCATACAAATTGTCGGGAAGTCGGCGAATTGCTTCCGTAACAACTTCAGTTTCCCTCAAGGTATCATCGGTCAACAAACCTATGAGTGTTTTTAGTTATGAAATTAATTTATAGTTCTCCATAAAAATGGCTAATTTCTTACCAAGCTGAGGGTAGTAGGCTCGGTTGAAGAGAAATTTACTTAATGTTTGCCGAAGTCCAGAAGCTGTAGGAAGTAATTATGAACGCTTTTTGGCAATGTCACATTTAAAAAAACTTAGCCTATACTGTTTTTGTAATTTTCTGACAACGTTGGCAGAAAAAATTAAAGAAAAGACAAGATATCGCTAGTTTTATATGATCCAAATAATTTTTATATATAATCTACTTAGTGATCGTAGTAATAACATCTAAACTTACAGGCAACTTGTCTTGCTGCAGCCATCTTAACGATATATAACCTTGACAGTGGGTTATTTTTGTCAGGTAAGCTTTCCAATTCTAAAACGGTAGCCATACTTTCGGCGCGGATACATTAACCATATTATGTTGTAAGTCAGCGCTAAAGTTCAATAATTCGGCTAAATATGTTAACCTTAGCTCATCAAGTTTTAAGAACAAAAAGTCAGAAATGCATTCCTATTATTTGTGGTTATAAGCACTATTCGTCAAATGGACGATTCAATAAAGAATTGGGAGGTGACACAGTTCGAATCGGCTGTGCCAGCGGATTCTGGGGTGATACAGCCACATCAGGTTCAAAACTGGATAAACATAACTATGTCATGACTGAACTAATTAGCTACTTTTTTATTAGCTCGGCAATTGGTACAAAAGGGACAAATCAATTATTTAGTTTTTGATTATCTATCGGAAATTACAATGTCACTTTTAACAGCGGCAAAAAAAAAGGACAGTGTGAGTTAATTTGAACAATAGAGAAACCTTTTTTATTAGTAGTATGTAAAAAAGGAAATGTTTTTGAGTAGTTATGATCTTATATTCTTGGCACACTTCAATCAAAATCAGCTTCCGTGCAGAAACAATTAGAACACAAGCCCGGTGCGAGAAAGTTATAAGTCTTGTAAAACATCTTCTAAAGGATCATCCAGAGTAGGTGTTGATACTGATGGAGGTCCAGAATCTGGTTTGGCGGGATGTCTTTTTATAAACATATCCCAACTTATCACTGTTTCAGGATGTCTCTTTAAGAAACATATAGCGTCTTGTACAAACTGTGCAGGATCTTCTGGTGTATAATGTAAAATTCCTGAAGTTATCGCTTCTAACAAAGGAATTATTTCTTTTTCTGACATATAGTTTTTACATTGTTCCTTTATAGCCTCCATGGTGTAATTTTTCGATCGTCTGCTTTTATTTCCCCGTTGCTAAGTTACTCTGGCGGGAATTACAGTCATTCAAAATACGCTATGGCTATTATCGAACTTCATAGCCCTAATGATATGACTGATTTTTAATTATATTATTATATTTCAGAAATTTGGCTATGCCCCCGATTTTGTACATTTTGCAGTTGGCCCATTACTTAAAGATATTAAGAATTCTGGTAAGATATTAATTATCAAAACATTTTTAAAAAAAAAAAAAAAATAACAAAAGCTAGTAAATACTAATGAAATGATCTTTTTTTCTTATATAAAAGGTATAAAAGTCATAAGCAATGCCGGTGGGGTAAATCCTCATTCATGTGCGAATGCTTTGGAAGAGATAGCAAAGAAAAATGGAATAAATTTAAATGTTGCTGTAATAACTGGTGATGATTTAATGTCCAAGGTAGAAAATCATTATTTAAATTAGTCTATTTTGTCTTGCCCTAGATATTTAACATTGTTCCTTATTAATATAGACAGATGAATTATCAAAAGAAAATATTACAGATATGAA
Organism: Dimorphilus gyrociliatus; assembly: GCA_904063045.1. Lineage (NCBI taxonomy): Eukaryota > Metazoa > Annelida > Polychaeta > Dinophilidae > Dimorphilus > Dimorphilus gyrociliatus. Next base: position 361,882 of record CAJFCJ010000004.1, read on the forward strand.
TGATAGTTTAGCATTACCGAAAAGTCTAACCAGCATGAACGCATATTTTGGGTAAAGATTCAATATATTTACACAGTGATTAGCCTTTAATGAAATCGAATTTAAATACTTTCTTTAGAGCATTTCCGATTGCCAGAGCTCTTGACAAAGGTGCTGATGTAGTTATCACTGGAAGATGCGTCGATAGCGCTCTTGCATTGGGTCCTCTAGTTCACGAGGTAGTTTTTCTTTTGAAAATTATACATAACTTGTAAATAAAATGTATATTTTCTTTATTTTATCAGTATAAATGGAATCCAGCCGATTTAGATAAATTGGCAATGGGTAGTTTGGCTGGACATCTTATCGAATGCGGTGCTCAATCCACAGGAGGAATATTTACCGATTGGCAACAAGTTGAAGATTGGTGATATATCTTAAAATCTTCTTTACGATAACAACTAATTCCAGTTATTAACATTAGGCATAACATTGGATTTCCAATTGTCGAATGTTCACAAGATGGACCTTTTGTTCTCTTAAAACCAGATAAAACTGGAGGATTAGTTAGTCGTGGTACAGCATCTGAACAATTGGTATATGAAATTGGAGATCCCCAGAACTATATACTTCCTGATGTAGTATGTGATTTTAGTCAAGTTAAAATTCAAGAAATTAAAGGATCGGAGAATGAAGCCGTACTCGTCCAAGGAGCTATCGGTAAACGGGCACCTGATTCTTATAAAGTAAGTTAGGACGTAAAATTTATTTAGTTGGCGATTAAATCTAATCTAATCTTGTAGGTTTGTGCTACCTATATGGATGGTTATAAGGCTACCGCTGTTTGTTGTCTAGGTGGAAAAAATTCAGCTGAAAAAGGTAGAAAAACGGCAAATGCAATTTTAAACAGGTCAATTATTTATCAATATTCTTGTAATCGTGTTTTATGTTTTGAAATCTAAACAAATGTTTACTTTATATAGAGTTCGTAATATATTTAAGAGCTTAAAATTGGAAGACTTTAGGAGAACACATGTTCAAATTCTAGGAAATGAAGATACTTACGGCGAACACGCTAATTCGTCTTTGGTATAATTTAGATTAATAAAATAGGTTATTGGTTTAAACTTGAAAAAGATAAAATACTTTTAGAACTTACGAGAAGGAGTTGTCTGGATGAGTGTTCACCACAATCAAAAGATGGCGCTGGAGATATTCTCTCGAGAGATAGCTGCAGCTGGAACTGGAATGGGTAATTATTTTTGACACAAGGACTACTCTATTACCGAATTGTACTAATTCCTATACAAAACTTTTAGCTCCTGGGCTAACAGCAATCGTAGGAGGAAGGCCTAAAGTGTAAAATAGTCTATTCAGTATTGTTTAATTTTTTCCAACACTGATGATTTGCAGATCACCACTTCTCAGATTATTTTCCTTTCTCTATCCCAAGGACAAATTTAATGTAAACCTATGATAATCTTTTTTATGAACTATGCGCTAAAGTTTAACTGATTAGGTATCAGTCGGCTGTAATTCATCTACTGAGGCGTTCGAAAATCCTCAACCTGTTGGTGAAACTTTTAAACAAGAACGACCATCTACAGAAATTAAAAATGAAAAGGTCTCTTTGACAACCGGCAATTCTTCTTACAGTCTTGATGAATTAGCTTTCGCCAGAAGCGGGGACAAGGGAAACCATTGTAACATAGGTTTATATAAACTGATTTCTTTGAAATCACTTGTGAGACTATCATAAGAATGTTGATCTGTCTTGCAGGTATTGTGGCAAGAAAAGACGAATATTACGAGTATTTGAAGGACCAACTAACTGAAGAGGCCATTGGTAAATACTTCAGTCATGTCTTTGAAGACAGAAATTGGGAGGGTAAAGTCGTAAGGTACGAAGTAAAAACAACGCACAAAATGCTTCATTTCAATGCAAAATTGAAGAGTTGCAGAGGAAATTTTATTATACCCTAAACCATAACACTAGTTCTACACTACAAGGGGCGTAGCAGTTGATTTGCAGCCTATGTATAATCTAACAATCAACTGATATACACCTACCTAACTTTTTTTGAAAATACCAATTACAACTCTTTAAATGTCTTTTTTTAGGTATGAACTACCTGGAATAAAAGCATTGAATTTTCTTTTGAAGAATAGCTTAGGTGGCGGTGGTATAGCCTCTTTAAGAAGCGATCCTCAGGTAGGCCAATATAATAATTTACAGTTCTTTACAACCAGGTTCATTGAAGATTATATTTAATATCTTTCCTTACGGATAAAAGGGTAAAGCCTTCGCTCAAATGCTACTGGATTATCGATTGACCAATATGCCAAATATTAAATGAAATACTCTGTCTAGAAACAAATAAAAAGAGAGGTGGACAGAGAATGAGACGGATGATAAAAGTAATGAAATATTGAATTTAGAAGAAGAATCATTAAGATTTTATAAATAATAATAAAAAAAATTATCAAAATAAGCAAATTTTTTTCTTGATTAGTCTCTTTAATTTAGTTAATTTAATAATAAAACTTGATTTTTTTTCCCTCAAAATGGCAAAATAATAATACAAATTCCCTTTCTATACAATTGAATTTCATTGTCTGAAAATTAATCCTTGTTTTCTAGCGATCTTTTAAGTTTTTTTTTCCCGATCATACCATGTATTATCTATTTCAAGTAAAATCGTACGATTTCTAGTAATAGAATACCTAAAGTTATTTAGAAAAGGTTTTGAAGAGCATTTAATTTTGGAAGAATATTGGTTCAAAGTGTTTTCTTTTATCTTTTGAAACTTTATCTTTTTTTCTCTTAATCTACCTTGATACGATCAATGTAAACGTTATGAATTTCACTATTCAATAAACACAATATAAAGATTGCATATTACACTTTTCTATGTAGTAATTATAAACGAATGGTACGTCTTCTTAAGAATTATATTCCTTAAATCGCTTACAATAGATGTTTTACATGCGATAAGAATTCTTATATTAATAGTCTGATAAAAGTTTTAATTAATATTGACTACGCATTTCAGAATTATGCAGTTTTTGTATCACAATGAAAACAATTATAAGACAATTTAGTTTAAAGAATTAATATAGAGCTATAGACATCAAATTCTTTTTTTATAAAAAAAAAAAAAGAGGCAAGCGCCACCTATACCTAATCATTTTAGTTTCCGCATTTAGTATTTGATAAGGAGACATGAAAGTCGCAAAATTACCGACGATATTAGTTATCGTTCAAGTTTTGTTCATCGTCTTTTTCGCAATATTTGCAGATTATGCACCGAGTGCTAATGCCAAATATCCAGAAAATTCAAAAGATGCTGATAAAGGAGGAGCTGATCCTAGCAAGAATAAATTGCATAGCCTTTACGATAGTAAGTATTGTAAATGGAAATATATAGTATAATCTAATTGAATTTCTTTACGAAAAATAGTGTTCCAGCACGTTCACGTAATGATTTTTATCGGTTTCGGTTTTTTAATGACTTTCTTAAGAAGATATGGTTTTAGTTCGGTTGGTTTTAATATGCTAATTGCAGCATTTGTAATACAATGGCACATGATAACTCACGGTAAATTCTTAAAGTTAATCAAATAGTTTAGCGTAATTGAATATGAAAAGAATAGATAAATAGTATAAGAATAGTTTACGATGAAGTATACAGTCTACAATCACTTTAATACTATCAACAGGTTTATTACATATGGCTACTGAACATTCGTCAAGTTTTAAAATAGACATTGAATCGTTAGTTTAAAAATTATATTTATTCAAAGCTTTTAAAAAAATAATGATTTTTTTGTTGCATAGATTATTAACAGCTGATTTTGCTGCTGCTGCCGTACTTATTTCTTTTGGTGCTGTTTTGGGCAAAACTAGTCCTTTGCAGTTGATCGTTATGGCTTTTATTGAAATTATAGTATTCGTTTGTAATGAATATATAGGTTTATACTTTTTCAAGGTCGTACTATATATATATATATACAGTATATATATATTCGTCAGAGTATTAAGTCATTTTTGAAAATTTTTTAAAAAACCTATAGGCCTCTGATGTTGGAGGTTCAATGTTTGTTCATATATTTGGAGCATATTTTGGTATTGCTGCAGCTAGAATCTTGTATAATTCTAAAGTAGAAGACAGTAAGAAGGAGGGTTCCAATTACCATTCTGATTTATTTGCAATGATTGGTAAAAATTATACATTCGACTATATTTTCTTTCTATTGAATTAACAATGCCAACGACCTTTCTATCTAGGTACAATTTTCCTTTGGTTATATTGGCCAAGCTTTAATAGTGCCCTAGCTCCTGGAGATGACCAACATCGTGCAGTTATAAATACGTACCTCGCACTTGGTTTGTAAAAGTTTAATCGTTTAAGCAAAGTTACCGCTTTTCCAAGACACACACACATATATATATACAGTATATTGTATATATATACATACTACTTTTTTTCCTCTATTTATAAACAAAAGCATTCAAATCAGGATACAAAATAACACAATACAACGTATTGAGAGATCTTTAAGATAGATCTTTAAACAAGCAACCAAAGGAAGATATTTTAGCCTCTTTTCTTTTCTATACAGCTTCTTGCGTTATTGTTGCGTTTGCGATTAGTTCAAATTCAAAGGAAGCTAAATTCGATATGGTTCATGTTCAAAATGCTACTCTAGCCGGTGGTGTTGCTGTTGGAACTAGTGCTAATTTTATGATAGGACCTTGGGGAGCTCTCCTTATAGGATCTGTCGCCGGTGCTATTTCCGTTGTTGGCTATAAATATATAACGGTTAGTTGAAAGTTACAATTGAAAACAAATAAAAGCGTGTTTGTGATTTGCTCTGTTTTTTTTTTCCATAGCCTTATTTGGCACGTAGGTGGAAAGCACATGACACATGTGGCGTTAACAATCTTCATGGAATGCCTGGAATATTAGCTGGTTTATTTGGAGCCATTTTTGCCTCATTTGCTTCAGTTGACAGATACGGCAATGGCCTGTACGAAATTTTCCCTGCAAGAGCTCCAATGGAAAATTCAACAAAGCTTTTAGAAATTCAGGCTAATTTCACTATTTCTGCCGGTGATGATAGAAGCGCTGTTCAACAAGGAGGATATCAATTTTTAGCAATGGCAGTTACATTAATTGTAGCTTTAGTTGCCGGTGCAATAACAGGTTTTATTATGAAGATGTCGCCACTTGATCCAGTTAAAGAACGACACCTTTTCGATGACGGTCACTATTGGGAAACTCCTTCTGATTTTGATGAAGCAGTACAATTCTGCAATGGAACTGACAACTGTGAAACAGTGAATTTAAAATCATTTGATGATGAAAAGAATGCGGAGGACCCTGATAATTAGAGCGTTGTATTCAGGAAGGAAGAAGATAGGCCTATCTTTATTAGAAAAGTCTTGCATGTAGTTTATAATATTATCTTTAACGTTCTGTTTTTTTATAAGTAGAATTTTTACAGAATCTTGAAACAATAAAGAGAACATTTATTTAGTTAGTTTTAAATCAATTTTTAGTTTATGCTTTGATATAGAAAATTATTTTTGCTATTCAATTTTAACACATTTCAACGCAAAGTGCTATTCCCATTCCACCACCTATGCATAATGCACAGACACCTTTACGGAGGCCCCTAGATTTAAGAGCGTATAATAAAGTTACCAAAACTCTAGATCCAGATGCTCCAATAGGATGTCCAAGAGCAATAGCACCCCCATTAACATTAACTTTGTTGATATCAATACCTAATTCACGAATAACACAAATTGATTGGGCAGCGAAAGCTTCGTTTAGTTCGTATAAGTCAACTTCATCTTTCGTCCAATTTGCTTTTGCTAGAGCTTGGGTTACAGCTGAGATAGGTCCAATACCCATTATGGCAGGATCAACACCAGTCTGACCCCAAGAAACAATTTTTGCTAAACCCTTGATATTCCTCTTTCCTGCCTCTTCAGCGTTCATTAGAAGAACAGCGGCTGAACCATCATTTATTCCAGAAGAATTTCCAGCAGTTACAGTTCCAGTTGGTTTAAAAGCTGGGCGTAGTTTTTCGAATCCTTCTATCGTGCAACCGGATCTTGGGAATTCATCTTTGTCAACAACGATTGTTTCTTTACGAGTTTTAATATGCACGGGAACTATCTCTGCGTCAAATGCTCCAGATTTTTGAGCTGTTTCGCACTTTAATTGAGATTGAAGAGCAAATTCGTCTTGTTCTTTTCTAGAGATGGACCACCTTTCCGCGATATTTTCTGCTGTTATGCCCATAGGCATTTTGCCGAATGCATCAACTAGACCGTCATTTAGAGCAGAGTCCACCATCTTCGTATCTCCCATTTTATGAGGGCTTCTTAAGTGGATAAGGTGAGGTGCTTGGCTCATACTTTCTTGACCACCTGCTACAACAATTGCAGAATTGCCACACATGATACTTTGAGCACCGAGTGCTACAGCTTTCAATCCTCCACCACAGACCATGTTCACGCTCCATGCCGGAACAGAGTGTGGTACACCAGCGTTAACAGATGCCTGGCGGGCTGGATTTTGACCTTCACCAGCAGTTAGTACATGAGCCATAATAACTTCATGAACATCAGCTGGCACTAATCCGCTCCTTTTAATGCATTCTAGAATTGATATTGTTCCAAGTTGACTGCCAGTAAAGGAACTTAGAGATCCGTTGAACGACCCTATAGGTGTCCTTGCAGCAGAAACGATCAGGACAGACATAGTGTTCCAGTGAGACTGCGAAAATGTGTTGAAAGTTAATTGATTGATAGACAGATCAGATTTTATTGGTATTCATATTCAAGGGTTTCTCATATATAAAGTAAGCTTTCACCGGCTTATTGAATTATTAGATAAAGAATTGTCTAGGTAATTTTTTATTTTTATATCTAGAGATAAAGTTTGTATTCATCATTTTAATCTAAACCTTATCAGTTCAGAAAAACCCAAGAAGATTCACTCTTGCCGCATATCATCTGGCGCGATTAGTGGAACAAAGCATTCACCGGCCATGTTCAATAGAAATATTACACAATATTTCCAGTTATTTTGTAACATTTTACTTATTTCAATTCTAAGACCAAATAGTAAAGCGTTATTACCTTAATTAAAACTTCTCGGGTATTAAAATTGTCTAATACTTTATTTTCGATTTTGGTTGCCGACTTGAATGCGCATGCGTACGATCACGCCATCTTCCGTTTTAAATAACCTGTTACACATTAGGCCTAACACTCTATTCTATTATAGAAAAAAAGATGGGATAAGAGGAGATATAAAAAGATGAAATCAAGAGATTCAATAATTTAACAAAAACTGACTTAAATGTTAAAATATTTTTAATTTAAAAAAAAAAAAGAATGACTTTTTTTGACTCATGTTAAATGTTAGTTAAAAACTTCTATTGAATAATTCAAATTAACCGTCGAATATACTTGAATTGTAGCATTGAAATCAGAAAATGATACTATTTTTTGCATTATTTCTTAACAAAATACAAAAGAATAGAATTTTAAAAGTATACTATTCAAGTCGGAATTTATAGGAATAATTTTCTGATTAAAATCACTTTTCTTATGTATCTTTAGCCTTATTTAAAAAATTAAAGATTATATTTATTTTTATATTTATAACCTATTTTTAGCCTTTTCTATTCAAGTTTAACATCTGATAAAGAAATCAAAAACTAGACTAATATATTAGTTTTTTTATTACGCTTTTTCAAAAGAATAAATCATAAGGAGGGCTATGTAAATGTGACCGAAAAGGACGGTGGTTTTTTGCTCTTTTCTTCATCTATTCTTTATATATATATATATTAATATATACTGTATATATTTGTTTATTTATTTCTTCTATCTCTCTCTCGCTCTTTCTTTCTCTATCTTCTGCTCCTCCTCCTCCTCTCTTTTGAATTAAATTCTAGAAATGTCAAAAGACGATGCATTGAAAGTATTAAAATTATTATGAAAAGAGATAAAATAGCAAGTGTCAAATGGGTATTTGATTCATTTAAATTCACTATTCACATCAAGTCTTGCTCTCCATATTAGTTTTCGAAGAAAACCAACTTGCCTTTTTTTCGTGTCAATTTAGTTCGTCAAAATTCCCTATATATTCTATTTCAGACCAAATCATTCATAAGTCGTTTGAAAAAGAAAAAAAGAACCTTACATAAATATATTTAGATAGAAAAAAAATACTTAAATACTTTCTAGTTTACTTACATATCTAGTAGGCCTACTGCAATTTTAAAAAGAATGGTTTGTTTTATTAAGATAATAATTAGGAGTAATAAATATAATTATGTAAATATATATACAGTATATATATATATATATATATATATATATATATATATAATAAATATATGTCGTAAAAAGTGAATGTAGAATATACTGTACGACAAAAAATCTCTTATATAAAGGTGTATTATTGAACACTAAGAAAATCTCATATCCTGTAGTTATGTAAAAAAAATATTAACATATTGATTTATTCCTATTTTTTATTTTTTTTAAGTATTTCACAAAATAATAAAACAATTTATTAAATGTAAAAATTGGATAGAAAATATAAAAGAAGGGCGATGAGTTGACGAATCTTACACATAATTAAAGACCTTCCGCTTTTCAATCCACGTGTATAGCACCAGTTGAAACGTCAAAAAGCTTGTAAAGTACACGGATTTCCTTAAATACTAGTACAATCGAAATACATAAATAAGCAATTTTTACGTTTGAGTACTCTGACTAGTGATATTTAAGTTTCGGTAGAGAACTCTAAGAGGACAGATACGCAAAGACAGTGGATAGGAAAAGAAAGAAAAAGAGACAAAGAGACGGGAGCGACAAAGAAATAGAGTAAAAAAAAAAGAGTAAAATATAATCGCCGTATCGCAGAATTTTCATTCATTGAAGTAAGGCCTTCAAAAGCATTACTTTGAACAATTCCATTGTGATTAAAAAAGTGCAAAAACTTTAACGAAACAATGTTTTATTCCTGCTGTTTCTTAATTGGATTATTTTATTTTTCTCAAGTAAGCATATTCTTCTATCTAGTTTTCTTAAACTTGAAGTTATTCTATTGTATTATTTATTTAAGTATTATATAATAATTAAGCATTAGAAATTGTTCGAAGCTAGAGAAGTTCAGATTAACACCCTGATCGATTTGACCCTTTTTCAACTATTGAGCGTTTTGTGTTCAAGAAAATGAATTAAAATGTCTAGACAGTATATAATTTCATATTTTAACAATTAACCTATTATACTATCTTTATTTAAGAGAAAAAATTTGTTAACTATACGCTAGAAGATCATTCACAAAAATATGATAGGCCTAAAATTGAGTATTATTTTATCTGTCCTTTCTCTTTCAAGGATAAATTAAGAATATACATTATATTAATACATATATATTGAATTTAGAGAGAGACAGAGAGAGAATCAATATTCAATAATAAGAAAACAAAGGAAATACAAAAGGATTGATAATAGTTTTCTTTTTTTTTTTCTATCGAAAGATTCGTGATCGACGTTATTAGGCTTATTGAATATTTTTTTTAGCTACCTATTCCCTTTTTTTGTTTCGTGTATTTAGTGCGTTTAAGTAGGGTTGTTTGAATTAAATCTTCAAGTCAAAAGAATATAAACTGCTTGAGTTTTATTAAAAGAAAAGAAGACTCTTTTCTTAAAAGTAAAATAACTAGAAAAGACTAAAGTTAAATTGAAAAAGAAAAAAAAAGAAACATTTTTTTTTTATACTTTTGGATATTGCCTTATGATTTAAAGTATTGTATTTCTTTGACATAAATATGCCTTCTTCCTTCTTTACATAGTGAATTAACAAACATTTTTCTATAAAGGCTTGTTAAAATTATTAATATGTGTTACTAAATTAAGAGATCGAATAGATTAACATCTGATATATAATTCCTTTTTATTACGCTATTTACTTATTAGTATATATAGAAATCTAGTTGTTATATGATAGATATTAGCTGTGTAAATTATAGTAGTAAACCCCCAGGGCATGTACTAGTATACCATTCGACTATTAGTGTCATTCATTCAGTAAAAATTAACAAAACTATTGCATACAATATCCCACCCCCGCCCTATCCAATACATTTTAACTAAACTTATGAGACATGACGTGAATAATAGCCATGGACTGAAATTTTCATAGGTTTCACATCGATAAAAGGCAAATTACGAGATAAAAAACGGTTATGACATAAAATATAAAAGACTTAGGTCTTGTCACGAACAAGTAAAGGTATCGCTTGAAAAGTCGCTATTATTCCATTAAAAAACTTATTTATTGAATTAATACAATCTTGAATAATAATGAAAATAACTATATTATTTGTACATGGTTAAGTCATGAGAAAAAAAAGCTTTTCATGTTTAACTTGTATTGCTTTTTCATCTTTATTAATCTATTTGTTTTCATTTAGGCTGAAAAACTCGAATTAGAGTTGCAATATCAACCAAAAGATTGTTCTAGAGATGTTTGGCTACAACATTGCGGATCCTGTGACGTTGATAAATGGAAGGATCTCGGACAAAAATGCCGGCAGGTCCGGCAACTTTTGGGCGATGAAAAAGATGTAAAATTTCCTATAAAATTATCCAATAAAGAAAAAAAAATCTAATAAAGTATCTTTCAACAGATGGATTCAACGTTTTCCTGTCGGTCAGCATGTAAGATAGGAGATATGGTCCTATCGAATGAACAAATAATACAAATATTAAAAGATAACGAGGAGGAAAAGAACGAGAGAAAAAGGAGGAAAAAGAGAAAAATTCGATCATTCAAATCATTTCCTTCACAAAAATGGTCTTTACCAATTCTATATAAAATCGATAATTCTTTTGGTAATTAAAAATCAATATCGAATTTTAATTAATTATCACCCAATTTATATATATATATATAAACAGGTAAATGGGAGAAGGGCATTATTAAATCTGCTATTGACATGTGGCAAAATAGAACTTGTTTAGAATTTAAAGAATTGAAATTAAGTCACTTTACCTACGATTCACATGTTATGTTCTTAAAGATAACAGATCAAGCGTACGTTATTCTTAATTCTTTTCTACGAAAATAATTTAAATACTGTTCTTTTCTTTCTTTTAATATAGTTGTTTTAGTTATGTTGGAAAAGTTGCAATCGTTCCACAGCCAATTTATCTATCATCATCTTGTTTTAATGCTATTGCTGTTGTTGCTCATGAAATTGGTCATACTTTAGGTTTATTGCACGAACATCAAAGACCCGATAGGGATGATTATATCATTGTAAATAAAGACAATATCGACGACAGTCACCATTCGGATTTCAGTAAAATTCAATCTAAATTTGCTGAAGATCTTGGAGTACCTTACGATTACGCCTCGGATATGCATTATCGTTCGTTTGTAAGTAAAATACGAGTTATAGATTTTCTTCATATAAAAGTTTTAATTTAAATAAGTAATATAAAAAGTTTTATCAAGTAATAAAACAGTTAGTATCATTGATTAACATACAATAGATTATTATATGCATTGAATTATTTATCCATTCAAAAACCTAACCCTCTATTTTCAGTCCTTTTCTGTGAATGGCAAAACGACTATTGATACGAAAGATTCGCGGTATCAAAGAACAATTGGTCAGAGGAGCGAGCTAGCTTTTTCAGATATAAAAGTTATTAATTTGGCATACTGCCAAGGTATGTTGACCCTTTTCATTTCTATTTTCTTTCCTTTTATTCATTTTTTATAATGTTCTGGATTTTGGTAATCAATTTTCACAATTCTGTATTAATTTACATAGTAAAATATTAGTTTATAGTTAATTTATTATTATTATTACATATATACAATATAAATATATCAACGCTCTTTTTTAGAAAAGTGTAAAGTTAAAGCTCCAAATTGTCAACATAGTGGCTATCAGAATCCGTTAAACTGTAATGACTGTCACTGCCCAGATGGACTTGGAGGAGAGCTGTGCAATTTTGTAGCTCCTCCAGTATTAGGTAAGGGAAATATGTAAGACGTAGAAATTGCTCTCGTCTTATTCATCAATGATTATTTGTTATTGTAAATCGACGTGTCTCTAAAATGGTATTACTTTTGGAAAATACTTTCAATCTTACTAATAGTGTAAATAATTATTAATAGCATTCCTGTTCTGTAGAATTGCGTAATAAAAATTTACATAGCCATTAGAAAAGTAAAAAAAAAAGATCAACCGGAACTGAGGAAAGAATAACCTTAAAAAAACAGTTAAGTGCTGAGTTCAAAGAGTACAATAGGAAATGATAAATAATATTAAAGTTTACACATCCTAAACTCTACTTTTTGATATATCGCCATTTTTAAAACAGTATCAATAACATAGGTAAAAAAGGATATCACTATAACTATTGTTATTATGACAATAATTATTGTAATAATAAGAGAAGGAGCCTTGAATTATTTTTAGCCGGATATTTTGTTCACTTTGACGAAGTTGTTGAACATTTTCAAGAAAAGACAGACTATCAAAACCGTTTATTTGCTCACTTTGTCCAAAAATAAGAACAACACAACATTATATTATTTTATAGAAATAAGAAAGATTACTAATCATTAATAAATTATATATACTAATATATATAAATTTATATATATATATATATATATATATAATGTATATATATTAGTATATATTAGTCTATACACTGTAGATCATGTCAATATTGTAGTTCAACAATTTGTTATTAATAATTATTTATCTTTTCTATTATTTTCGAGGAATTAGCTTGTTTTATAAGAAATAAACAAGTAGAAAAGTATCACTGTAGTAGATGTCATTACGTTTAGAATATATATATATATTTGTATAGTATATATATATTAATATATCTGCAAATTTGGTGTAATAGTTAAATAATCTTTTACTCTTTTTATATTTCATCTAAAATAGATTTTATAATTGGTTTTGCTCTTTTTCTTGTTTATTAGAACAATGCGGTGGAAGATTGATTGCGATGAGCAAGGAAAGAGTTATAACTTCACCAGGTTACTCAGATAGGGGATATTATCTGAATGGACAACAATGCAGCTGGAGGATAAGATCTATAGATCCTACAAAAAGGGTTACAGTACAGTTTACTGGGGATTTTGGCCTATACTGCTTTGTAAATTGCTACCATTGGGTTGAAGTGAAATTCAAAAAGAATCTAGGCTTGACCGGCCCTCGGTAAAATAGAAACTTTCTTATATAAAAGAAACTATTATATAAATACGATATAATAAAATATTATAATCAGCTAAGGGCATTGAAGGGCAAAGGGGTTACTATTAAATCTAATCGTAAAATTATTTAATACCTTTTTCCTTTTCACTAAAACTCATAAAGGTACTGTTGCGATGAAACGCCTAAAGAAACGTTTAAATCAGAGGGTGACGAACTTGTCGTTAGTATGAAAGCGATCAATCACGTTATTGAAAATCGACATAGAAGAGGTTTTAAAATGATAATAAGAATGGGTTAGTATTATACAACTAATTATGCCATCATTCAACACTATTTCTATATAGTCTATTAAAAACTTAAATATCGATTAGATGGCGATGAGTGTCAACCAAATCCCTGTAAGAATGGTGCAACATGTAAAGATCTACAATCCAACTATACTTGTCAGTGCCTAGACGGATTTTCAGGGAAAGACTGCGAAATAGGTTAGAATTATTCTATTATTACCCTATATAATATAAAAAGAAAAGTACACTTTAACTATACAACTAACTATAAGTTGGAAGAAAAAACGGGAAATATTATTTAAAAAAATAATGAATGAAACCAAGGTAATTTTAACAATGAGGAAAAAAAATAAAGGGATTTTTTTTGCCACCCGCATAGGGTCGTAAATCTTTTCTATCCTCTTTTATTAAATATTACAAGATACATTAATAATAGATTTGTTGTTTTTTCTATTATCAACTATTATTCTTAATAAAAAGATAGAGAAACTATCGCTTCAATTGACAAAGAATTGAATATCGTTTTATAATTGTAACAGAAGCAGAAGTGAAGGATCCTTGTAAAAGTAATCCTTGTTTAAAAAATGGTACTTGTATAGTAATTGATAAAGATAATTATCAATGTAAATGTGCACCATACTATATTGGTACAAGATGCGAAAGATATTATAAACCGACAAGAAATCCAAGTAAGTAACAGCTAATTTATATATTTTATACTTTAAATATTATTTAAAAAGAATTTAAATATAAAATATTTACTATCTGTCATAATATTATTTTAGGATATTTGATATTTTCTCTCTATCATTCTTTCTCTCATCTCTTATTTTCTTTTTATTTTTGTCTTCCTCTCCCCCTCTCTCTCGTATACTTCACCTTATATAGGCCTCTTGTTTTACTCGAAAAGATTTTATATATACATATATATATATATATATAGTATATATTTATATATATGTTGTAATTCAATAATAGTAATATTTGATGAATCTATATACATTTTGCACAGTGTTTACAGCTGGAATTGCTTTCTATCATTTCAAAGAGATATTTGATAGATTTCTATGTAATTTGATTTTAAGTCTTAAAAAGAAAAAGTTCTATCACACTTTTCTATTGACACGATATCGATAATTAAATTTATCTTTTTCTAGAAAAAAAAGTAGAGATTGACGTAATATCTATTTATTCTATAAAGAAAATGCACCCATACGAAAGAATATCATTAAATTTAAACAGTATATAGTTTTATTGATAAGAATAAATAAATAGCAATAATTGAAAATTTAGAAGAATATTTTTTGAACAAAGACAACCCCTTTTTTTCAAATAGTAATTCAGTATTCAGGCAATATTTAACTGTAATAATGTCAAATTATCAATGCTTTATAAATATTTCTTGTCATTAATGTTCTCAACAGAAATAATACTAAAAACTAAGCTAACAAATTTGACTTTGTTGCCATGTTTTGTATAAAAACACTATAGATTAAGAGTTTCTACTAATATTTGTTTTGAAAAACAGTGTATTGGCTATTTTTTATCGTTTAAAGAAAGTGTCCTACTAAAACTTTTCACGTTAAAGGCATAAAATACACTTACATTCTCTCCTTTGTTAAATAAACTATTAAAAATCTTTAAAATGCTAATAAAACTTCTTTTTTAACATTAGTGCTCTTTTTCAGGGTATTGTAGTGCTTTGGTTGACGTTGCTTTGGTCCTAGATTCATCCAATGAGGTTGGCCTAAATAATTGGAACAATGTTAAACAATTCGCTAAATCAATTGTTGAAAATATCGATGTGGCTCCTGATAGAAATAGAGTTTCTTTAATCTCTTACTCAGAAATTCCGAAAATTGAACATAAATTTTCGGACAGTCAAGAAATTCATAGCATTTACTCATCAATTGATCGTTCAGCATTCCTCGGAGACGATTGTAATTTATATAGAACTTTAAAATCTCTCCGAACCAGTATATTTGCAAAAGATAATACCAGAATAAATGCTGTTGGTATTATTGTTTTACTCATATCATCAGAATGTTCAAAAGATCTATCAGTAATTCGACAAGAAACATGGACTCTACAACAAATGGGAGTTGAAATTTTACCGGTGACAATTGGAAAGAAATATTCCCATAACTTAGTAATTTCACTCTTTTTAATTATATTAGTTGTTTTATTTTCTCTCTTTTTTTTTTAAACTAGATTTCAAGTTTGTCTAATAAGAAGGAATTCTTCAAAGTTGATTATTTTGCGCAATTATTAACTATCAGTAAAAATCTTCAAGCTATTCTATGCCCTCAAGAAAAAGTCTCTGACATCGCAATTATGGTTGAAACAAATCGTCACGTTTCTAAATCCAAATACAATGTATTGCAATTTTTTCTTATGGAATTTGTCAAGAAATTTGAAATTGGTCTAACTCAAAATCTTATTAGCATTGGCAAATACTCTGCACATACATATGTTGCAGCCTACTTGAGACAAAATCTTCAACCTTCTCAATTATCAACAATTATTACAACTCTAAATTTGGATTATCAAAGTGATGATACAAATCTATTAGAAGTTATGGACACTTTGACAGATCTTGTATATACTCCTATTGAAGGTGGACGATCCTTCTCGAATAAAATAGCTATTGTTATAAATTCTGGCCCTCTCAACGATCCCACAGTTATTAATCAATTAATGGAAAAAGGAAAAAAATTAAGAGAAAATATGACCTTTCTAATGGCAGGCATAGGCGATAAAATAAACAAAGACTTACTTATAAACTTAGCTGGAGGCAGAGAGAATACATTTTTCATGAGAACTTTTAGCGAACTTCATCAATTTTTGGAAAATGTTTTGACAAGGATCAATAAGATTTGTTGGTAGTCATTTAAAAGAACTTATTATCTATTATTAACAGTAAATTTGTGTCTTATTACAACAGTAAAAGCTAGAAAAACACTACCTACGACCGAACCTTCTTCGGGTAGATCGACTACACCGCTATTTAATAGACATTCGTTTTCGAGTTCTCTTAAACCAGCCACAACAACTTACGCTCCGATTAAAGGCTGGTACCAAGGTGAAACTTGCTATCCTAGTAAGACGGATGGCGAATGCTCTAGAAAGTGTGGGGGTTGTGGTCGAAAGATTATTATTTATAAATGCTACATCGATGGTATATATCGTCGAGAGTAAGTTTTTTTCGCTAAAAATGTTTGAACAAACTCCTATTTAAACATCTACTTTACGCTTTTCAGACACAGGGAACAATTTCCATGCAATGTTAATGCCTGCACAAAAGAAGAAAAATGTCTCATATATGCTGCAGGTTTATTTTGGATGTAAGTTAAAGTATTTAATTGGAAAATTAGCTTTTATATTTTATATTTTCTTTCAGTCCGTGCGATGAATGCTGTCTAGGCTATAAGAGAAAAGGTGACATCTGTATTCCATTGCAAAAATCCTGAAAAACTACCGTTTATCCTCAAAAACTTTTAATTGTTTACTTCTTGTTTTATTTTTAAATCTGTAGTCTCTAAGATACCAAATATTACCTTGGTGCTGGACTCCAATAAAGAGAAATATGCCATATGTGCTAGAAACACTTTCTTTTTTTTGTAATACTGTCTATTATCTATTTGTTTTATTTTTTTTTAATTAAATACAATTGAAAATCTGTTATGTATGAATTTTAAATACTATTAATTGTTAGTCAATAAAATGGTTGATTTCGAAGAAGCGCCAAAAGTATATATAATATAATAGTAACATTTTATGAATGTTTCACCAATTACCAGTTTCGTTATAGTAGAGCATGGCGACCTCACGTTTAAAACAACTATCTTCGCTCAGGCGGTTTATCAACAATTCAGCAAACATCAAATCTGATAAAAAGGGGAAAAGGATTGAAAAAATTAGTGAGTTGATTATTCTGGTCAAATCAATCGTTTTCTTGAATAATATTTAACACATAATAACATCCATCTTTTTTTACATACTTATACATAATTTTTTTCCCAAAATAAGTTTGATACTGTAATGGTATTCAACTTACTTATAAGTATTTTATATATTAAAAAACTTGACTATTTTAAGAAAAATTTAAAGAGTTATATTAGGTAAAACTTTACATCAAGACGAGACAATGTCATTCAATAATTTTTTCTTAATTGTTATTAAGAATAAATAAAATCAATTTCTGAAGTTACATATTTATATTTATTATGATTTTCCTTTAAACTAGAAAATTACTTTATGACAATAATGGATGATTACCGAACGGCTGTTGTCGAAACTGGTCAAGATATGAAAAAAAAACCCCTAAAGTCTGGAATTTATTTAACAATTCTAGGAAGTTTGCTCTACATGGGTAAAAATAATCCATCTATGACGGATTTTGAAGAAAATTTGATTATTAATACAAACGAGCTTCTACAAGTTGGAGACCCGATTAGAAATCCCACCTCTAATAATCATATGCAAAGAATATCTGGTTTACGGAATGAAGGAGTTTTAAAGCGGACATCTTTTGGTATTTTTTCAATAGTTTGGTATGATAATTATGATCCTATTGTAGATGTTTATGAAGCAAGATGTAAACATTTAAAAGTTGGTTGGGTTGAATTGTTTAGGGAAAGAGTAATTGATATCGGATTCTTAAATAAATGGTGGTGGATTCAAAAAGCAATGGAAGATTACGATATAAATCCTGAAGAATGGGGAGAGAATGCTTCTTAGACATACAATTTTTTTAAAAACTAAAATATCGAATGTAAATACAAACCATTGAAAAGTCTTGTAATAAATTAATTAATGCGTCAAGACACTTAAGAAGATTATTTGAATAAAAGTCTGTAATTAAGCTTTTCACCTATCTTACTTTCCTAGGAACAATTGAGCTCATTAATAACAGAATATCTATTCTCCAGAGAAAGTAAAGTTAGAATGTCTGATAGATGGCATTACTAACTGTACCACGCTATTCCTAACCGGATACAAAATAATTTTAGTCTTCGATTTCATTTCCGTTTTTAGGAGGTTACCTTCGACGTTTTTTTGCGAATCAAAAGCACTATGACCAGTTGCGAAGAATCGAAAGAGGAAAACGTCGAAGCAAAGATTGAGAACAAATCTACCTCGAAAACTTTTGAGGAAAGACGAAAAGAGTGCGAATACGAGTTCTATAAGAACCAACGGCTGGTTTTATTAAACCTTCCTAAAAATGTAACGCCAGATGTAAGCATGCGTTTATGTTAAATTTACTAGTTTTGATTATATTAATTTGTTATTTATATTTTGCAGGCCATTAGAAAATTTGTGAAGAGCGATAAAATTGAACATATACATATCAATAAGAAACGCTTAAAATGTTAGTAAAGCAAGTTATTTATATATAATTTTAATATTTAACGATTTTATAATATTAAATTAAAGTTTGGGCTTTTAAGTAAGTTTATATATTTATGTAAAAGCAGATTAAACCTCTGTGTTAGGAGGCAACTTTTCATGACTAATATGTTTTGGTTCAAAATAATATGAAATGTTACTGTTCGGAAGTAGATATAAACTAAACTGTTTTTATATTTAGTTTTTATGAGCAAGTACTAGAATTAGTTATTAAAATTTTTTTTCTTTGAACAGCTATAATTACGCTCTCAGATGGCTACTTGGCTGATCAGTTCGCCAAAGAACTCAACGAGACAGAATTGGAGGGACATAAAATAACCGCTTGTGTCTCACAACCCGATAATACCTTATGCATAAGTGGTCTTCCTCTCTCAATGGATAGTGAAAAGTTACGGAGAGAGTTAAAACATTACGGACGCCTAGAGAAATGTTTTGTTCTACCTGATGAGCAATTCGGTAAGAAAAGATTTATATTATATTCCTATTCCAAAGTATATAACAGCAACGTTTGACGATCTTACAATTAAAGGAAATCGGGGTCTAGCAGTTATACAATTTGGTCTCAATTTAGAAAAAACGTCGAATGTGAAATTTGTAATGAGCAAAGTCGTATTCGACAAAATGAGAATCTCGTGTGACTTTCTTCCGTATGAAGTAGCGAAATTTGAACAACTTAATTCATGTGTAATTTTATTGAAGAATCTACCCAGCGATTTCAAAGAGAGAAAGGCTTTGGAAGAAGAGGCTAGAACAATGGGAGAGCCTATTTACTGTCAGGTGAATAAATCATTTTTTTTTCGAAGATCTTTTTTGCTTCTCGTTTTCTTAGCCTTAAAAGTTTCTTAACAGTTGGGAATGAATGAGGGAAAACCCTTAGGTTTCGCTGTCATTGAATATTCAGTAAGTTCAGATGCTCTTGCTGCATGGCGTAAATTCCACGAAACTAAGCTATTCGGCGATAAATCGAAAACAACAGTCCATCTTGCTATTCCCGGTAAAACCGGTCCTCAGATCTTCAATAGTCAGATAGTAATACGTTTACGCCCTGTTAACAACGGCATTCTTCCTGAGCCAAGATCTTTGGAACGCGAACGCAGACCTTCCGACGACTTCTTCAGGGAAAGAGTCAATCGTGCATTCAACGAATTGGCCGACCGGGAACGTTTCTATGAAGATTCCCGAGGTCGATTGGATGATAATTTTCAAGGTAGAAGAGCTTCTGCTTATGAGGTGGACGACAGATTCGGTGGAGCAAGTCTTATGCGAGAGAGAACTTCTTTGGAGCAGATGGCAGATCATAGACGTATTTGGCAAGATCCCCCCCTTATGAGCACTCAGAATGTGAAACCTTTGATGGATTTTAGTCAAATACGCAGACCAGGGCCGGGTGACTTGAAAGAATCTTTTCCAACTGATGAACGAGTTTCGAGTATCTTTGGTGAGGTTTACCTGTATTCTTTAACCGCCTTTTTTCTTGAATGTCCGCAGGCACACTTGATATCTTTTATATCGTTCGATTTTTCAATTTAAAACCTGTTCGAATTTTCCTAAATTTGAGTTAAACTTATAAAATGCGATCTGCCAATTTTCGCTTTGTTGTGAGTCTTTGGTATTTCACTGAAAGTTTTGTCACTTTCTTAATTTTTATTTCTTCAACCTTCGGTAGAGCTTCCTATAGTTCTTTAATCGTGGAATACCTTTTCCGTTAGACCGAAGGTAACTTAACTGGAAATTAAAAAATTAAGTTCAATTATCTGTTTGAAATTACTTCCTTATCTTTTATTTTATTTCTTTCTGAAATTTTATGCTATCCGCAACAATTTTAATCGAACAATAACAGATAACAAGAGGCTGGGTCCATTCTTATTCATTTAATTAGAGCTCTTCACTTATCATTCAAAGCTCCTTACCATACTTTCTGTAGACATTCACAGATGCCTAATTTAACACCGGAGACGAATGAAAGAGCTAATTACAATGCATTTATATCTTCAAACTGTATAGTTGTGTATTCTATCTCTATCTTCCCCCAGACTCTAAATATTTCTAATTTATTTTTATGCTTTCTTTCTATCTCTCTCTCTCTCTCTCTCTCTTTTATTTAGTAAAAAAAAGCAAAATTTAGCAATCTGTTCAATATAGTGACTTGACTTTCGAAATAACTTTGGTCTTCCATCTTCCTTATGTAAAGCATTTCAGTATGAAGCATCTTAATTAACCATGCATTGTTAAAAAATTTTTCACAGAGGATCGAAGAGAAACAGCTCATAGGAGAATGTTTGAATTTTTTGATGACGGTGAATGTTCTCGATCTCCCACAAGTCGAACTGCCGTACCCACAGATCCTAACTTTGTAGCAGAGGATGCTAGATCAGGAACCGCTGAATGTAACAATTTTAGAGGCGATAGGCATAACGATGCACCAGATCAAAGATCTAGAGAGAGAGATGCCAATTTATTGGGTGGTTCTAGATCTGACCTTTTAAGGGGTGAGGGCATAAGTAAGACATGGCAGGAATGGCCAACTCCAGCAATGGCTACAAAATATTCAACGGAAGATTACATAGATCCCAAGGTCAGTCAAAATATTTGTTTGTCAATCAAGTGAAGAAAAATATATTTTTTATTTAATTTAGGTAAATATGGAAGATGTTCCTCACGTTGAAAAACCGGCAGATTTCGTTGATGTAAGTTATTCTTCCTTTCTTTTTCGAATTAGAAATCTCTCACAAAACAGCATTCGGAAAAAAAGAGCGATGTAGCCCGAAGAAAATGGGAGGAAGACAATAAACGCTTCCTTGAACAATGGAACAAGGTAAGATTCGACCATCGACATATATGTCAAAGATTAATTACAATTGCGTAATTTTTTACAGGGATCTCAAAAACCCCTTAACCCTAAGCCACTTGTTGATAGATTTCCGGAAAAAGATGGACAACCCGACATTCACCGAAATATGGACAAGGATGAAGAAATAGATAATTTATTGGGAAACCTAAAGAACGCCTTACATAATGAGAAAGAAAAGTCAAAGTTAATGAATCTCCTGCAGTCATTTTCTTCTTCTAGTGACAAAAGAGAGTTGGACAAGGATGAACCAAGAGCCTTCTCTTCTAATTTTTATCAACAGGATTCAACAAAAGCTGTAAAACGCGATAGCGAAGGGCATTTTGTACAGGTACTAAGGATAGAATATTTTGTAAAGACAGAAATTATATACCCATAAAATATAATTTTGCTATTTACAGCAGGGTTACAGACCGAAAAGCTCCCTCCAATCTTTTCTTCCTACGCAAGAACCTGTACCAGAGACTGGGTATATTGGGCAGCATTCACAAGGAATAGGTGGACATTACGAAGATACATTTAAAAGGCGACGTCTTTAGAACATCATTCCTTTGTGGTTAACTATCTGTCCCTCCATACCCCCACCAGTCTTTGACAAAATCTTTGTTTACTCTTTGTCTGTTCTAAATGTTTTTTCAACTGTTATTAAAAAGTCGTTTATTTGGAGTTTTAGACAACGGTTCGTACGTTAAAAATGTTTGTAAAATAAAAAAAGGCGCTCTTCATGTTAGTAAAATATTTCTTTACTTGTCAGCAACTTGAACAACAATTATTATTGTCGCCGTAAGAGAAGCTAAAACAATCAGCACTTGAGCACAGCTCTTCACAAATTTGACCTGAAATATAAATTATTGATTTAAATGTGCATAAATATGATTTGTAGCTTCTTACCGCAAAATGGCTTTTTTTCTCTTCATTGTTAGACTGACCAGCAGGTTGTAATGCATATGTATTGGATTTTTTTATCTCTGCATCACTGACGCAAAGTGGAACAAAGTCAAGTATTAAACCGACAAAAATTATGAAAAAGAAAAATCCGACGGCGACCCAAGAAACCCATGATTCAAGAGCAACTCTGTCCAGTCGAAGTCCAATAACAATATTGATAATTCCAAGAATCAGTGCTGACAGACCAACTATTCTGTGGCACCAATTGAAAATGGGACGCTTTGAGTGAGTTGGTGCAGGGCGAAAAATTGCCATTATAGGCTAAAAATCAGTTAAAATAGTAGTATACTGACAAAAAAAGAATGCTTGTGATAAGACTTACGTTGATAAGGACTAAAATTAAAACAACAATTCCTATAAAAGGATGAGCATCATGTAGCTTTTTGTCATTCTGTATAGAGAAAAAGGAACATTTGAAAAAATTTAAATTTTTTTAAATATAGAAAAATGTATAGTTTTGCATGATTTATTATAAGTTTTAACCATATGCCAGCCGACATTGTTAAAATCAATTGTTCTTCGTTCAAGAAATAGTACAGAATGGAAAATTACTGCCAAGTTCGGCTCGTATAACAATCGATAAATCAATGACATTATCATGCCGGTGAAGCATGATTCTACGATGAAAATATTCCCAATGATAAATAAATTTTAATTAATAATAAATTTTTTGTAAATAATTAAAAAAAACGTGTTAAGGAGTTGAAAGCCCCATTTCTCGGCAAGTCACGTTTCACTTTGAAAATAGGTCAGAAAAAATAGCAGTGACCTACTGCTAGACAGCTAAAACACGCAAGGTCGTTGTGTTAAAATACTAGCACGCTATATAAAGAAAATTATTGCTTAATAACGGTTACAATTCATATCCAACTAGGATCCTCTAGGTGTCTACTTGACGACTTTCATTTGGCCGTGGAGCCGAGCAGTTGAAGGTTTGTTCTTTTTAAAATACTTAAACTTTGCACTTGAACCTCAGAATAAAGGAAAAACTGGGGCATATGCTGATAATATAGAGATAATAATCAAGGCAATATTAAAATAATAGAAATAAATAAGACTCTCTATGTATATGACACGTATATGGGGGAACATGTAGAGCAATTAGACTGGATATATTGAAGATGTCTTAGCCGTCTAGTCCTACGTTTCTTTTATATTACTTGTCTCTTTCTTACAGACGCGTTAAAAAGAAACGTATTAGAGATAAATTTAAACAAAGAAAACTTGAACCCAATTTGAAAAAAACAGTGGTGAGAATAAAATGGCGGAGAATCAGAATTTTTTAAACAAAGCCTTCCATCTTCTGGAAAAGTCTATGGCAGCAAAGAATTATGATCGGGAAAAGTTAGTTAATAATATAAATTATAATTTTTTTATTATCTTTTAATATGCTAAATAAATAAAATACTTGACTTGTTTACTTCTTTTAGTGCGCTTGTCGTTGACTATCGCGATCCAAAGGATATGGCTAAAGAAATCGACTTCGACCTCGAAGGAAATGGCCGAAAATATGGGGATGATGAACTTCTTCAAGATTTTGAAAAGACTATTAAACTATCAGTGAATAGTGGTCATCCACATTTCTTTAATCAAATGTTCACAGGACATGATCCTTACGCCGTTGCCGCTGGATGTTTACTTGAATGTCGTAATACTAGCCTATATACCTACGAAATGGCACCTGTGTTCACGTTGGCGGAAAAATCAGTGATAAATTATCTTGCTAGTCTTACCGGATTCGGAGAAAGTTATAATGGTATTTTTGTACCGGGAGGTTCAATGGGAAATTTTTTTGGCTTGAATTTGGCACGAAATCTTCGTTTCCCTTCAGTTAAAGAAAAGGGCATGACTGAAGTAAAGAAGATGGCGATTTTTGCTTCTGAACAATGTCACTACTCAATCGGGAAGGGAGCCGCTTTTCTAGGTTATGGAATTGATGCTGTAAAAAGAATTCGTTGCGAAGAAAGTGGTCGAATGTCCGTTGAAGCTCTAAGAGAGAAGGTAAAGGAAACCATCGAGGAGGGTATAGTTCCATTGATGGTTGTTGCTGTTAGTGGTACCACAGTCATGGGAGCTTTCGATGACTTGGAGGGAATCGCTAAAGTCTGCAAAGAATTTAGCATGTACATGCACGTTGACGGATGCTGGGGAGGTCCAGCTTTATTAAGTGAGAAGAGAAGGCATTTGCTTAAGGGTATTGAGCATGCTGACAGTTTTGTTTGGGATGCCCATAAAATGTTTGGTGCAACACAGCAATGCGCAGTATTTGTTACCAAACATAAAGATCTCCTGAAACAAGCTCATGGTCAGGCTGCTTCCTACTTATTCCAACCCGATCGCTACTATGATGTTGCTTATGACAGTGGCGATATGTCAATCCAATGCGGTCGTAAGGCTGATGCATTTAAAGCCTGGTTTATCCTTAAAGCAAGGGGCAAGAAACAAGTTGATTTGATGATTGATCATGCATTTGGTATAGCAGAATATTTTGCTGATTTGATCAGAGATACTGAAGGATTTAAGCTAGTTCACGAGGTTAGTCCTCCTCTATATTCTGTTCTATTATATTAATATAAAGCAAAAATTTTCCAGCCTCAATGTACCAATGTTTGTTTCTGGTATATTCCTCCATGTCTTCGGGGAAATGGCGAAAGAGATGATAAATGGTGGCAAAGACTAGGCAAAGTCGCCCCAAAAATCAAAGAGAAAATGATGCGAAAAGGGAGTATGATGATTGGTTATCAGCCATTGGGTCACAGAGTTAATTTCTTTCGCATTGTTATACCGCACTTAAACTCCACAAAGGAAGATATGGAATTTGTTCGCGATGAAATTAATCGCTTGGGAAAAGACATTATTGTCTAGTCGAACACAACAGTCAACAACATCAACAAAAAACAAAAAATGTTTTTCAAATATAAAATCAATTCAGCGTCTCGATTTTTCCGAGATGCTCTACAATTTAATTCCAGTTAATAAATTACAAGATATCTTAAGATTTCTAATATAAGGAAACTTAAGATTTGCTCCTTTTATCCCAAACGAAAGCGACGTTCCTAGTTTACAATTAAACTCTCCTTGTTCCTTTTTGATAAAGAAACAAATATATAAAAGTTATGAGGGAAAACGAAGATAAAACTCTTGGGAAGAGTAATAATTCAAAGGGTATCGAAACGCAAAGAAGGTAATAACGACCATTTACGAATGCTTTCAAACAAAAAAAAATGATTCACTGGTATAAAAAAATTTACTCACACGAACGATTTTTCCATCCAGGTCATATACAATGATTACGAACGCTGCAATTGTTGCAATTGTGGCCATTAACATGCTAATCCTGTGCAACTATTTTGGAAGAGAAATTAAATGAAACAGGTAAAAAACCTTGGATTTTCTTTTTCTTTTTTTTAAAACTTACGACAAACCAGGCATCTAATTCACAGATCTTGTTAGCGTATAGAGTTTTAAAATATCTTGCATTAAATATTCCAAAAACTGCAAATATCAGCCAAGCAGCAGTCATTAAAGCGCCGTGAGCTATCACGAGTTTTTGAGTTTCTGTGTCCCCTCCAATATTTACTAACTTTCCCATTTTAATTTGTACAATCGATGCGATTTTATTCGAGCCGTGATAAGCTATGTCTTTTGAATTCCTTGCCGTTCTAGAAGGGCCAGCAGCAAGAAGAGGTGTATATTCAAGTCCATCCTCCAAACTATAAATATTTTTGGAATTACTGTTTATAGTTTTCCTAAATTTACAATAAATTCCATTTTCAAATTTTGTATTCAAAACTGTTATTCCATCATTTCCAAGACGTTTAGGACTTTTATCTTCAGTGTAGTAAATAACTACTTGTTGATCTGACAATATATCATTACAAACGAGAACACTATCATCACCCATCTTTTTATCGAAAGATAAACCTAAGGCGACATATTGAAATTCACTTGCTCCAGAAATCTCAAATTCGTAAGAGTCATCAACTTTCTTCCAAGTTGCGGAAAACTTACATGCTGATTCTGGATTACAATTAGCTGGTGATCTAAAACAACTCTTTTTAATTCCGCAGTCGTCGAAGTCTATATTCGATGGTTTGTTAGGTGCTTTTGTCGTTTTAGGTGGTGTCGGTGGGATAGATACACTTTCGAGTAAAGTAAACTTTTCAGCTGTGCTTCTTTTATCTGGACCGTGATACTGAGGTACATTATCTTTGATTTTACCAACAGCAAGGAATAGATGATATTTCTTATCTTTGGATATATCATAAATTTCATTATTATCCACTATCTTCTTCCTTTTGAAAACGCACTGAACACCATTTTCTGACGAGGACTGTCCCATTGTGATTCCCTGTTCGCCTATTTTATCTGGTAGACCAGCTCCTCTGGAATAGTAATTTACAGCTTTCGGAATTGGATCTAACGTTGAGCAAATTATGATTGAATCATCGCCCATATTTCTGTCATGTGATAATCCAAAACCAACGTAGTCAAATCCTTTTGCTGCTTTCATTGATATTTCCATGCTGTCATCCGCTTCTCTCCAAGTTACCATTCCCTGGCACTCTGACTTTTCACAACCCCCTGGAAGCTTCAACTGGCCCTGACCGGTACTAGGTGGTTCCGTAGGAGCAGGAGGATAAACTACAGGATAGTCATAAGTTAATAATAGTTTAGGATAAAGAAAAGTTAAAACTTGCCTATATCCAATTTAATGTCCTCATTGTCACTAATGCTCACTGGAGATTTCGTAATAACTTTGGTAAAACCATGATAATATAATCCTTCATAACGTGTCCAATTAACGCTATAGTCGCTAATAGACATCATCAAGTAATATGAGTTGCCAGCACTTATATCGAAAAATTTATCTTCCTCTCCAGCCACAGACTTCTTTCTTCTTATTTTGCATTTTAATCTCTGTAAAGCATTGAACGATGCTCCATCAAGGATAACAGAATCAGGAATAGGTTTTCTTTCAATAATCTTACTGAAAAGGATATTTTGTGGATTCTTTGGGCTATAATAGTTATCAGCGTTAAATTCCTCAAAGTTGTTTTTTATGAAACAACCGAATATACTGTCATCAGACATTAGATTGTCTTTAGAAAAGCCGATACCAACTGATCTAAAACTGCCATTAACAGATACATCGAATTCAATATAATCGCCGGCATCTTTCCAGAATACAACGCCTTGACAGCTACTTTCAGAGTTACACGAAGAGGGAAATCGTAAACAGCCTCTTTCTTTGCCACATTTAGTAAAATCAAATTGATCTGTCGAACTTCCTGTATTCACAGGTGGAGGTGGTTTCTGATCATCAGCCACTCCAGGTCCAGTTAAAGTTAAAGCAGGTACCCTGAGCCAAAAGGTATTGAAGCTCTGAAGAATTGTAGCCCTTAAAAATTAAGCACGACTCAAATTAAAATAGAATATAAGGTGAATAATATAATTAGGTGACACATAATACAATAATAGTTATAACTAGTTTCAAGAGTTTCTGTTGAAATGAACAAAAGTTCTCATTTTTCATAGAAAATAGAAGAAAGAGAATAAAATAGGAAAACAGTTGACAGAAAGGATTACTCGCCTAGAACCTAGTAACAGATTTTTTAACTATTTAATATCTTGTATGCTCCTTTTTTATACAGTTATAAGGCTTCTTTTTTAAATAATCGTCCAATTTACTTGATTTTTAATTAAATCTCTTACTTGAATATAATATCTCCTACTGGAGTTGCAGGTGGTATCCAATTCAAATCAACCGAATCTTTAATTTTTCCGTTACTTTGACCTGTAGCTGTCTATAAGCGAAGAGACAAGCATAAAAATATAAAAACTACCAATATATACAGAGAAAACACCAATCAACAATTGGAATACGAACGTAATAATCGCACATAGGTCTATTCTCTGCCCCAGCAAGAAATTTACCAACTGGTTGCCCCTTGCTATCATACGCGGAAACCATAAATCCCTTAAAACCAACTGTTGTCGATTGTTTCTTTTGTATTGTTGCTATAGAAAATATAATACATTTTTAAAATTTTAATAGAGTCTTTTAGTAGTTACCAGTTATATTTGGAGTATTAGCTGTATATGAATAAGACGACAATATAATCTCATATGGGGAAACCGAATTTTGTCCCTCTCCGTGCGTAAAAACATTAGGCACAAGTCCGTGGCAAGCATGCCAACCAGGTCCCTCTGGGAAAGTTAAAACTTGTTTAAAACTTAAAAACACAAGTCCAAGCGTTAACAAGACGAAAAAATCCATTTTTCTGTCAAGCTTTAGAATGGGCGAGGGCCACTATTGCGTCTATGGGTTATATTCAGATCACTCTCTATGTTAACAAGTATAATCGTGACATGGCAAAAAAATGCCCAATATTGTATTATCCCACTTTCCTCAAGACATATAAAATCCATTCATGCTCAGTAACACGTGACACCTTTTACTTTGTAAGAATATAAGTAATGACATTTAACTACAATGCCTTTTGGCATTTCAAGCAAAGACAAAAACATTAACACTCTACTCATGAAAAATTAAATAATTACAAAATACAGATATTTATATATAAAACTCTTAGGTAAGTTAAATGTAAATGAGTACACAAAAGGTATTTAGTATTGTTCATGTTTGGAAAAGAAATATTGAAAAGCTTCTAAATGTTGTTTTTCATGTAGCGTTTTAATCTGTTCCAACTGCAACCAAAACTCGAATTGTCAGACCAATACCGGATACAATAATTGCTCCGTAGATTCCTTGTCTTGTTCTATACCTCTGTGAAAAAGAATATTAATAGCAGATTTTCCACTTTATAGTTCTATACATTATAAGCAAATCGATACGCCATCTAGTGTATAATATAAGAAAATTGTCAAGTTACTATTTAAAAATAAACGTGAGTTCAAGGTCAATTGACTTTAAAAAAGGCCTTTACTTATTTTTGTAAAAACCATTAAGACTGGAATTGAACTAGATATCGAATTTTCATCGTAATTAAAGAAAAATACTAACAATTTTTCAATTAATAAACAATAATTATGTTTAATTAATATTAATTAACGAAATTGAACTTTTTATGTTAAGCAATATATTAGTATATTTCATCCATGTAGGCCCATATGACATCTATGTAGTGTTTAAGTTTATATACATATATTTATATATCTAGTCGTGCTCTTTTCGGATAGAAATCTTTCTTCCTAAATCATAGAGATGCTATTTTGCTCTTAACCCAAAGACTTATATTAGCCTAGCTTAAGCTACATTAAGAATAATCTTCTCTTACTTATTATTAATAATATTATATTAATAAGTTGTATATATATAGGGAAAATAATTTCTCTCTCTACGATGTATACGTGTATATAAAGTGTATAACAAACCTTTTCGTCACGTCCTTCTCTAGTGCTTTCATCAGGTTCACCGTCTTTACGTTCGGGTTTGTCTGCTCTGTCTGGTTTTGTAACAACTGAATCCATACCATGATCTCCATCTTCTGTGTTTTCAATTTCTTTTTTAATATTTTTAAGAAGGGAAGCAGATATATGCAAATTTAATAATTTGAAGCGGATAGTAAAAAAGCACACAAATTCTAATGTTTAAAAACGACAAGTATAAATTAATAACAAGATATTATCTTATTTTGAATTCCGCTTAAAAACAAATAAAGGGATGCAATAAACAGAAATAGAAAAACTAGAATCTAACTATGATACATACTATTATCTTTATCATTGTCCTCTCCACATTTAACCAAATCCAATATAATACCGTAAATCGTATTGACAATCAACATAACAAGAACCCACCATTTTACTGTTGAACTACCGGAATTAGCCTTTGGAAGGTCTAATCCAATCATTACTTGGACCACTATAGAAATTGTATAAGTATATTAATAGTTGAATAAAATTAAAAGACCACAAAATAACTTCTTACAAGAGAGAATTGCGGCAAGAATACCAAACAGTCTGTGAATCCATAGAATGAATACACGTCTCGAATCATCCTTATCCATATTGCTTAAGAAAAGACCACCAACAGGCTACAAAAATCAAGATTATGTACTCAATTAATTAATACAATACTTTAATCATCAATAACTTACATTTACTAAGCATACAACAAATATAAATACTCCTAAAGGAGGATGGGCGGCATGAGGATACGAATCCAACTGTATATATAATTAATTATATGTATTAATCAATTGATGATATAACAATTAATTAGTAAAAATAGATATAAATTTTTAAATTTTATTACTAACGCTTTTGTAACCTCCATTTTCAATGTATATCAAAGCGAAGGCAATTACTGTAAGTACAACGGTTGTTGCCATACACGCCCAATGTATCTGTTGTTCGAAAAGTAAAAATTTTTTCCATGAAATTGAGTAAAAATTAATAATGAACCATTACTCACGAAGGACCACGCTTCGTCTGGATTCTTTTCCTCTTTAAAAAAAGTTTTAAGATATCTTGCCGTAAAGATTCCAACTGGGGCGAAAAACATCCAAGCAATAGCCATTAAACATCCATGCGCCTTAATATAACCGCTTGTTTTTACTTTTCCATCGGTTATTGGTACAACTTTCATAAAATCTATTTTACGATTTTTAATAATATAACGCTTATCTTTATCGTGTTGTTTTATTTCGTTATTGTCGATTTTTCCTCTGGCAAAGAGCGCATAATATTTTTTTTCATCAATGTCATATATCTCAGTAAAATTTGTATTAATCCTTCTACCAAATTTACAAGTAACAGAACCATCAACCACCCAAGTCTTTGCGTTTCTAATATTGTATTTTAATATATCTGGAGTTCCAATATTTTTCGGTGCTTTTCCATGGTCGGCTGTATACAACATTTGAATTCTTTTATCATCAGCTCCTGTTCTCAAGCAAGCCAAGACAGAATCTTTCCCCTAAGAATAACAAAAAACAAGAATGAAAAATGAATCAGACAGTCTATATTTATTAACCATAAAAAAACAAGGTACAGAATTGTTTATACAAGAATCGATTATTCGAGAGTTCCAGAATAGAAATACCTTTTTATCGTGATACCATAAATAAGCTATGTATAATTAAACAATTAGTTTATTATACTTCATTTCCTATTAAATTATTAAATGAAAAACTTCAGACTACCCTTTACATTAAAATAGTCATAAGTCATACTTTTTTTACGTATAATTAATCGTATAAAAACCAAATGCTGAATGCTATTATAAGAAATAAAGTTAACCTTGACTCTTTATTGAGCCTTTCTTAAAATAGCTATTTTCTGGTGGCAGTTACCACGGGTGAAAAAAAGTTCTTCGACTATATTTTTAAATTTTTACAGTATATGCATTTATATATATAGATACTATATACAGTATATACATATATAAATAGAAGGTAATAAGTAATGTAAATATATACCATTTTTTTGTCATTTGACAATCCAATAGCTATATAGTGCTCTTCGTTTTCGTACATTTCAAATTCAATGAAACCGTTATCGTCATCCTTCCAAGTAACAATTGTCGAGCAGTTCTTATCGCATCCGTACGGAAGTCTATAACAACTCTTATATCTTCCACAATTGTCCAGATCAATTGTAATATTGTTCCTATCCGCCTGTAATTTATTTGCATGTTTTAAAATCAATAATTCTATTGTTAATGTAATTTAGCCATAAATCATTTCAGTATAGCTACTTACCAAAATTAAGGTGAATAAGCTACATATCACCCAAACTATCTTCATAACGTTCACACAAATATCTGTAATAGAAGTTAATAAATAAACAATATTGCAAGAACTTCTATACTGCAGTAAACAGGTTTTGTTCGATTGCCCCTTGTCAGGTAGTTAGATACGCCATACCTGCTTTTTGTCTGACTTAAAAACAAGCAGAGCAGTTAAATACAACTTTTAAGCAAATATAAAGCAGATTATATGTAACATTTTATGTTTAAACTATATATAAAGTTTTTGATAAGTTATTTTCATATAGGCTTACCGGTAGGTGTTCAAGAAAAAAACAGTAAGAGGCCACCTTTATGTGCTTATGTGTTTACAATCGTTTGGTCACGTGATGCACTCATTTGAATAAACATTATAGAAAAGTGTTCCGTTTACAAGGACACTGCTAATACTCATAGGCCTCACTTACGATAGTCTGGGTAAATTACAGATAAATGAATTGGTAAACAGGTGTTGCAAACATTTTAAATGAATTATATCTATATTATATCGGGGTTAGAGATATGAATCAGTAACTAATTCACTTATATATCTATATATACAGATAAACGTGTATGTACATAGAGAGATACAGATAAAATTCTTTTAAAAATCAGGCCTACATATTTTCGACATACCCAGCCGGTTCCAGACAGTTTATTGTTCGCGTTTTATTACCATAAAAAAAATTGCAATCAATACGAGAAAAACTGTCTAGCAATAGTCAACAAAATATATTATACAAGTTTAAAGAGTTGAAATTCTAAGAAACATTAATTGTATTAAGGTCAATACCAAATACGACCATTATAAATTGTTTTAAGGAAATCATAGATGGATCGAGCAGGAAATTTTGAATATATTTATATCAGGTGTCCATCAACTAGATCTATTTCTAAGATTTGCAGTAAGATAACATTACTACATTGTTTGATAAACAGAATATGAGTTATATATATAAGCCAATAAATATAAATATAGATACTCACTATTAGTCTGAATGCTTACTTCTCAATAATATTTTTCAGTTTAGACAATCAGCAACCAGATGTCGCTGAAAACATAAAAGTCTCGATGAATGTTGGCGGTCTATGGTGCTGCCCCCAACAAATAAAACTGTCACTCAAACTGAAACTATAACTGAAGCCAAAAGACATGTTAGCTTACTTATTAAGTAGCGATGTGATTCCAAATGGAGTTAGAAGCGGCTCCTTAATTATTATATTTATCCTATCCGTATTTTTTGATCGGTCAGTATGGCTGGGAATGGATTACTTGATTTCCTTTATTACCGGTCTGGCTTTGTTCATCGTTCCACAACATTTGCTGCAATTTCAGGTACTATAATACTTATAACAAGTAAATTATTAAAATATCATATAAATATCATAAAATTCATTTGAAAATGTACATCAAGTTTGATAATAAAACTTATTTCTGTAAAAATTACAATAAAAAAAACAGAGCATTAATCAGTTCTCTGTTATATGTTGCACAGAACAACTCAAAAATCTGGATGTTTACACACTGCTATTGTTTATCTAGAATTTGCAAAACAAAGAATATTCTTTTGAGAATAATCAAAGAGAATATTAAAATGAAAAAAAACAACAACTAGAATATTTCTACTAGAATTATTAAATTGTTTTTTATAGCGCCTATCTTTTTTTTAAAACTAGGCCTAATGGGAGAATAAAAATATTTATAACATTGTTGCCAAAAAACAACAATAATATAGTTTAAATTGATTTATTTCCTTATAGATATTTGGAACATTGGATAGTCATCATTATATCTTAGCAAGGGCACTTGGTGTAGTCATTCTATCTAATGTCTTGTATTGTTACTTGGTTTCAAACTCGAGGGACGGTACCGTTCATATATCTTATCTAAGTTCTAAATCAGCGGTAAAAAATATTCTTATTATCTTTTAGCCAATTGAATTATTTATTAATTGTATTATACGTTTTCCTCCTCGCAGAGTCTCTGCTTAATGCTATTGGCTGGTGCACATGCTGTATATGGGACAAAAGCCACTAGCAAACCCAGGTTAACCGATGAGGTAAATATAAGGCCTAGAAGTAGTGAAGAGTTTTTGCAATATAATTTTATAAACAGAATATTAACTTTTTTTCCTTTCTCTTGTTCCACAATAGCAATTTCTATCATTTAGTGGTTTGGCTTGTTTACTATCACTCCTTGGAAATATTTATCATCTAGCCTTATCAAAAGACTACAGTTCTTTTCCAAATTATCATATAAGATTTCATATGCACTTACGACTAGACTTTCTAATTTCTTGTACAAGAGCTATTGCAATTTATGCATTTCCAATTATGGCAATGAAAGCATTGGTTAGTACAAATCTACAGTTATATTAATAACAATTATAATTGAAAAAATATAATATTTAAAACAGAATGTCAAGCAAGATGTTGTGTCTCATACTCTACTAAGATTTATTGCCAGCGAAGATATACTAGCTTCCTTAATATCGCTACAGGCTGGAACATTCTTATACGAACGTGAAAAAACTATAAAAATGTATTGTCGTATTCAGGTAAAGTATTTATTTCATATATTTAAATCAATAGAATAAATTTTAATTGATTATTTCTTTATTAAATTTTTCTAGAGCTCTATTACGCAAATATTATTCTTCTCCTACGTCTGCTTCTTCTCCAACTTAAATGTATCACATTCTGTGTTTTACTTATATTGCGGTTTAAATATTCTTTTAATTCTGAATGCCGCTTTTTCGTTAACTGAAAGTGCTATGCTTATACACGATTATCGTTCACCGAGTAAGAATGGAAAAGATGATAATATCGATCATAGTTGGTTCGAAGCAAGAAAGACTCCCGAGAAAGTAACGAAGCAATTGTTCACCTAAAAATTGAACTTTTATTTTTTTCATCTTTTTATAGGTCTTTCATTATTGATCATAAAATGTGTTGTGCTTATTCTTGTGTTTAGGGTTATAAAGTAGTCTCAAAAATTTTTAAGTTACGCTCTTCAGTGTGATGCCAAAAGATTTGTAAGCTTAATATACATATATTTATAGTTTTGTTTCGTAATATCCTTTTTGTTCTATACTTTTTTTTGGTGTAAATAATAATAATTTTTTTTATAGTTATTACTATTTTTCTAAAAATTTTTATGTAACAAACAGAAAAGAATCAGGAAATTTTTCCTATATCATTTTAGGATTATATATTAATGTTACTCCAAAAACTTTCAAACATTATTTTGGCGCTCTTTACTATTATTAAAATATATTATTATGAATCAATATGGTGTTGCTCACGTACGATTTTTACAAAAAATTATGAGCAAAAGTTTTATGTATGGTTCAGAGGTTAAAGAATATTTTGAAAAGTGCCTAAATGCATCAAGTTAGCTTAATGATTGCCTATTTTCAACGAGTTCTTTCACATTGATTGCTTCTCTCTTTCAGATATTGAACCACCCGACGATTTAAAAGAGGGTCTTTTTGAATTTATCAAGGCTATAAAGTTGAATATTATGAAGTTAAATTACGATATTGAGAGATCTGTCTGTGAAAAGACTGGTAGAAGCTGTTATGTATTCTGTTGTAAGAAGGAATCTTTCAAAGACACTATCAAGCCAGAACTTCGTCAGTTCCTGACAGCAATTATCAATCAAATAGTGGATAATAATGGCAGATTAGGAAATATTGCGATAAGTAACATTGGTAATTCGTTTAATGAGTATAAACTCTCTGCAGGAGAGTGTGATGGACTGTGCAGAGAATTTATAAAATCTGGTTGGCTTATTGATGACGATAATTGCGGAGTTGTTCTATCCCCGAGAGCTCTTATAGAACTAAAGGATGATTTGAAAGATAGAAATGTTCCAGATTGTAACGGTTGTAAAACAATCTGCGTTTTAGGAGATAGTTGTCAACATTGTGAGACCAAAATGCACTTTAGATGTGCTAAAAAATTATTTGGAGGAGACAATGGTAAATGCCCAAATTGTTCTGCAGACTGGATTTTTTCTTAAATATACCTCATATTTCAGTTGCAAAAACACTTGAAAAATTATTCTATCAGTAAATAAACATATATTTCATTAAACTCATAAAATTTCAAATAATATAATAATTTCACTAATAACTGAAAATTCTTATGGCATACTGAGACAATATCAACTGAAAACAGTTTTTAAAGGCCTAAAAATATTTAGTACATCTTATCCAACATTCATTAATACTTTTGTACACCACGCCTAGTAATTATAAAGTAACAAAAGCAACAAGAATAAAGGTAATAACTGGAAAGAAATATTTTTTTTTTCAGTGAAAAAACAAACAACACCGAAACGGCAAGTTTTATTGACTGAGCACTGAGCGATTTCTGGTTTTCAATTCTAGAATTATAAACATAAAGAATATTCTAAAAGGAAAAACAAATATGGAAAAAGGTAATATTTTTGCAACTTAAACAGTTTTTTCACTTAAGCATGCCAAAGTTCATTCTTAGCTGTTCAAAAAATATGAAAGTTATAATTGTGTGTGGTCCTAGTCTAACAAATGCCGGAACGAAGCCCTTGAAAAAACCACTGGGTCCTGCCTTTAAGATGTCTTTAGCACAATGTCCAATGCTCTTTAAAAGTATGGACAATAATTAAATAGTATATTTAATAATAAATAAATGGTATTGCCTATTTAAAATGAACTTACCGAATATGTTCCTGGTGGGGCATTCATTAATCTAGTTTTCAAAACATCTAATGGCATTGTTAAAAGAGTTGCTATGGCACCCTAAATATTATTACAAAACGTAGTTTTTAGCGGTTTTGTTATTATAGATTTATAGCATATTACTTACAGCTGCAAAGCTTGAGGAAAAATGCAAAACTATATTATCCTTGAATACTCCAGTCATGAGCAACATCTATTTATTTAAAAAAAATATCAATATATTCATCGATAATAAAGCAATTATAAAAAGAACTGAGATATAATACTAACCACTTTAATCTGATCGTAAAATGATAGCTGACCAATAGTGACAAGCACTGCTCTTGAACTTGCCATAGTGGCTCCAGAAAAGAGTTTGGACGCTCCTTCTTTACTATAAACTTTAAGGAGACCATCAATTGCATGTTTATAGCTGGAAAAAGAATTAATTTACTAATATATATATATATATATATATATATATGGTTATTATAGTTTTTCTTACTTTCTTCTTTCGTTGACTGGCAGTTTAACATCATTTTGCATCCTACATTTAAATGAATAAAGGCATTTATCTAATTTATAAATAAATGTATTGCTTGAAATTTACCTAACGTTTATCATATCAGCCGGTGTACCAACAAAACCACCAACTGCTCCAGCTACTCCACCTAAGAGTACTTTTTGATAGAATGGTACTTCTTTATCCGATCCTAAAATATTATTTTTAACTCCTTCGTAGATAGCAAATCTTGTCATAGAATAGGTCAGCTGATTAAATAGAAAGTATTTTTAGAAATTTTTTGTTTTTCTAGAAGAATTGTTTTAAAATAATACCTGTCTTAATATTGATGCTGATAGGCCATTATAAAGGGAGAAAAATCCATGATTTCTAACAACTTTAACAGCCATGCCAGATAATCGTAGATTAGACTTCTGTTGAGTTTGTAGATGAACCTGTCACGCAATCGAACAAAAGAGATAGTATACAGACGAACCTTATCAAGCTAATTTTCTTACTTTTAGTAAATCCAAGGGATGTGTACAACATGCTGCACCAGCACTTGCAAATCCACCAAAATACCATCGTCCAACTCTCTTTTTATCAGTCTGCTCTGACATATTTCCTTTGGTGAAATCGAAAATGAAAGGCGCGAACGCAAAGTGACCAGTATAAATGCAAAGGCCGGTCTATATTCAATATCAGCACACGCCACTCTGTTTCGTGCCCTTGTTTTGCAATGTCAATAACGAGTGACCTTGACAGACCTGACTGATCGAAGAATAGAGATTGTAGAATATGCTAAATACGCATGCGCCACTTAATGGTTTAGCCAAGAAAAGCGCGGTTGTATGATTCAGTGACACACTATATAATATAATAGATCATCGAAATTTCAAAAAAACTATAGTTTTAATGATTTCTCAACATGTCTTATCTATAAAACATATGTTTTTTAAATAAACTCTAAAAAATGTCTTATTTATTAGGGTTTTTTGTCGACATTAACATAATTAAGAACTATATATTATCGCTCATAAAAATTTATCAATACGAAAAACATTGTTGAAATAATTAAAATTTTGTATGGCGACATTAAACAGATTTAATATCACTTTTAAAGAAAAATATTACTCTAAAATCTTTTTATAGATAATTTTAAAACATTTATTTTTGAAAAGAAGTTGATAGTTTGTTAATAGTTTCTATTCTTAAATTTTATCAATTGATCAGTTTCACAAATATATATTTTTATTATTATTATTACTTATTATTGTTATTATTATAATTAGTATATAAATAATATATCTAGTTTTCCCGATTAATAAGTAATCTTAAACTTAAATCTATATATAAAATACTTGTTAATATACATAAAAAATGACTCTCTGTATTCTAAAATTGTATGTTTCTTACGGTTTTCAAATTTAATTATTTCCTATTGAAATTCTAAAATCGACATCGTTTGACTAACAATGTCTATGCTACTTGTTTTATAAAGTTTTTTTGTTTTCAGTTGAATAGCTCTTCTACCGTTTTTCAATATGTAAAACATTCTTCCTAGTAATAAACGCCATCTGTCAGTGCCGTCGTGTTCACTACAATTTGAATTAAAATGTTCAACGGTATATTTTCTGGGCTTTTAATAATTGTCATTGCGCAGTATACAACTGCTAACGATGATATAAATTACTCAACAATGATGCCACTTGAACTTAACCTCTTCGTTCAAGACCATGAATATGTTCTTGCTTATTATGGTGAGCGATAGTATATGCTTAACACTTTTAGTATGCATTTAACTTTATTTATTTATTATAGAGTATAAAAGTAATAATTTCTGTCAATTGAAAATTTTCTTTTTATAGATTAAATTAAATTAAGCAAAAGTGTGTTTTAGACATTATACTTCTCTTAAAATTAACATGCAACTTTTTAACTGGTCATTTAGGCTAAATTAATTTTTAAAAAATGGTAATATTCTCTAAAGAAATGTTCTACATGTTGAAATGGATAAGAGTCAATAAAAGTTTTTACAAATCAATTATAAACAACTGTTAAAACAAATTTCTACAAAACACAATTTTGAATAAACAGCTCCAACAGATTGCGAAAATTGTGTAGAACAGGAAAAACTTGTTAAAGACATTATTGGTTCATCTTACATATCTACCTTATATGGAGTTAGAATTCTAAGTTATCCATCATTCATCAATAAACCGTCGCTTATATTCTTTAGAAAAGCAATGCCCATGATCTATCCCTCACCTATGATAGAGAAAAATGATGTTATTATATGGCTAGAACAACATAAGAATGTGGTAATGAGGATCTTAACCGATGATAACTTTGAACACCTTACTCAAGCATCAACAGGTGCTACTACAGGAGATTGGCTAATTAGCTTGTAATAACCATTTAGAAGTTGTAGACATATTAATAACCTACTTAAATTTTCAGTGAAAAGTCCGGTTGTGACCAATTTACTCCTCTATTGGAGGCTGTCGCCCACCACCTACGTCAGAAAATTAACGTGGCAACAGTAGATTTGACAAGACAATTAGAATTGAGAAAGAGATTCAAGATAGAGGGTTGTCCTTCAATATATTTGTAAGTTTATACTTGAACATCTATAATCAGCTGTTGTTATTTGTTCAATTTCCCAAAAACAGATTTCGACATGGTAATATGTACGAATACTCTTTCAAAGAGTTTACCTTTCAAAGTCTCACCGAATTCGCAGAGAATACCTACAAACATAGTAAAGCCGAGAAAGTTCCAAATCCTCAAAGTCCCTTGTAAGTTTTTAATGAGATTAAATACAAGACATGTACTAATTGTTTTATATTAATTTTTCAATAGTGATAAACTAGTTGAATATGTCGTTGATCGTCTAAAAAAATCAAGAACTCTTTTCTACACTCTAATTAGTATCCCCATTATTATAGTTCTTATCAGTCTTTACATTGTTAGAAAAAGAAGGATTGACCAAAAGAGATTCAAGCTTCACTAAAATAAGGAAATAGACAATTTTCTAAGGAAACTAGTCAATTTAGCAGGAAAGGTAAAAAAGATCAACCTTCCTTTTATTGTCTTATCAAGGAATCCGGGACTTCACTTTTTTAAAAGATAATAGCTGAATATTTATTATAGAAAATTGAATAAAATTTTTGTCAAAAAGAAAATTCTTTTAGTGGGATTCAATATTATTGTTCAATAATCTAAAAAAAACAAAAATTATACATGATTTTTTACAAAGGGTAAATTTTTGTAGAATGAAACATTTAAATCAGTTTTCTCTTCATTTCGCTTGTAGAACCACTCTTCCATGCAGCTGAGAGTTAAGGGATCTTGATCTATATCAAATTTGTTTACAAACAATTCGTACCTATCTGCTAGTCTATATAAATCCCCTAATCCGATAATGCAGATAAACCTTTGCCATGTTCCGCTGCATTTTTCAACCTTGGTCCACCAAATTTTATATCTGGAAACAAATGGTTTTAAATCAGGATTACCTTTGTAAGAGCCAGGAACTTTAAGATGAGGAGAATGATTAAGAGATGAGAAATAGTGTTCATCAGGAACTCTAATGTCAGCCATCCAATACAACAAATCACGAGCGATTTTTGAGTTTAGAACATATCCTATGAATTTTCTAGATACTGCCATATGAGCCGATCCTTTAGTTATAAGAACTTCGTGCGGTACAGGACCCTTTCGAGAGTTAGTTCTCCACCACTCTGTTCTCCAAGAATATTCGGTCCATGCGATAGGACGTTTGTGGGGGGTGCCATCAACATCGTTGCCCCCATTGAAAGCATGCAAGATTTTTACCAATTGTTTGTTGGTTTTTAATGGAAAATCTTGTCCTGTTAAATTTATAAGGTATTTCCATTTTGTTGTTGAATTGTACAGTTTCTTGAGACACATTAGTTCAGCCTGAACAACAGTTATTTCAGCCCACCGGACAGATATAGGATTTTCAATCGTCAAAACGTTTTGAAAGCACTTACCTATTGACTTGATGGCACTTTGCATACTTTCAGATGCTTTGGCGTCAACGTGAATACAATAAACATTGTGAGGGCGATAAATTGCTCTAAGTAAACGTTCGGTTTGCTCCGCTGACTTATAAACAAGAATTGAATATGCAATAGGGAACTTCTTCTCTTCTTTTGAGGATTTGAACTTGTTATAACCTCTGTCCATTTTAAACTTCTTACAATCTTTCGTCATGTCGATATATTCACTGTCAGATATGGCATTAGGTCGGTAGCACCATTTATAATCTCTCATCCTTAAGAGTTCCGAAGTTCTTGTCGGAGACTGTGAAAAAAATGCAGTGCAGTCAACTTCGAAAGGAGGATCGTAGATTGAATATCTTTTAGTCGGGACTCTGGATTTGAATACTGAAGGGCACACAACACTTTCATAATGAGGCTTTGAGAATATCAGAAAAAGGATAGTAAGAGCGATAATAAGTGTATAAGAGGATGATAACAAATTAATTGAAAACTTCAGAATCAAGGCGATGAATGACCAAATCTTTTTATTCATCCTAATTTCTTCTTAGCTCATGACAAATTTCCTCAGCAAACACGGCTAAAATTATTTTAAAAATACCATATCCTAACTAGACAGTAGCTTCCCTCATTTTCGTATTCGAAAGAACTTTATACCACGTAATAGCAAATTACCGTTATCGAATGATGAAAACTGTAACAGTTGTATTTAACTCTATTGAGTTTTATTAACAATTCAATAATATTTGGCGAAATAGTTATTTTATTCCCAGAACACTATTTATATTGATAGAAAGAAAAACGAAAATTTGACGATTTAAATCAATCACTAAAAAAAATTTCGTAGAATTAATTAATTCACTAAAGAAGCCTATAGAATGCTATGAATTATAAAATAATATTTTTCTAACAATTTAAAGATGATCCGAGTTATTTCTAGGAGATATATCATATTTATAATTTTGAAGGGTACGAGGATTCATTATTAAAATATTCAATATTACCCAAAGTAACTAATCTGTCTTTAACCACTATTTCAAAGTAAAAATAGAATTCATTAATTTTCCAACAGTTTGCAATCAGAACATCTCCAAGTAGACATTCACCCTTATAAGAAATATTTGCCTTTTTTACTTGATTTCTTTCCGGTGAAAGTTTCTTAATACACCTTTCCGTTAGATGAATATAAACCATAAAATTTGTATGGTTATTAGCATCTATATCATTATCATCTATGGTATGTTCTGTTATTCCATCGGGCTTTCCTAGGTTTATTAATTTGACAATTCTATCAGGTAAGCTATGAGACCACCTAGTATAAATCTTTTCTCTTGAGAAGTCTCTGTCAAAAAAATCGGTTATGGGTTTTCTCTTCTTGGAATCAACCATTACTGATCTACTTGTAAAATACACGATATCTTGACCGTCTAATGTTTTTATGATATATTTTTCCCATGCTGATGAGGATTTTATATTATGTGTAAGGAAATATCCTCCAAAATTCTCGAATGATTTTTTACTCTTTAGCATCGTATAAAATGCAGGCAGGAAAAGTATTTCGCATTGTGCTATAAAAAGTAGAGTTTTGCCACTATTCCATCTTAACGCATTTGTAAACCCGTCGGGAACATCAGTCTGGAAGACATCTCCCAAAAACGTTCCAAGAGTTAATGGAAATGACGAATATTTTCGTAGCAGTTCCATCTTCATCTCTACGTTTTTTACACGAATGGTAACAGGATCTATAACATCATATTTTTTCTTTAAATATACTTCTAAAATTGATTCGTCTTCAATTAAATTCATATTTTACAAAAGTATTTTCCAAATAGTTCTATTCAAGCAGACGACAGGATTAGAGGTCAAAATATAAGAAAAAGCAGAGTTTTTTTATAACAGTTTATCAATTGATTTAAACTATTTATTAAAAGATGAATAGATTATTTGTGTACTATAGACTTTTTAGACGATTTTATACATTATTTTATCAGTTCATTTTTAGCCTTTTACCAACTGTTGTCGGCAAAGTTAAGAAAGAATTGAAATCATATAAGTAAACATATGTGAAAAGCTAGGTCTCTATTA
The DNA here is from genome assembly GCA_904063045.1 of Dimorphilus gyrociliatus. Classification (NCBI taxonomy): domain Eukaryota; kingdom Metazoa; phylum Annelida; class Polychaeta; family Dinophilidae; genus Dimorphilus; species Dimorphilus gyrociliatus. The sequence goes on from CAJFCJ010000004.1 coordinate 405,715, forward strand.
ATAGTTTCATGTTCATGTTTAAGGCTTCTTATAGTTGTGATATGAGTACTGTACACTGTTCATATATTGAGTATTTGCAAGCTGGTATTAAAAATAAAAATCAGCATTATTTCAATGTTGGTAGATAAATTCATTCTTAATAAGAGTTAAATCTTAATCGACGTATCGTCACATTTACTATAGAAATCTTTAGAAGTTTCTGCTAATAAAAGAATTATATTTAACCCTATTTATATCTAAAATTATTCTTTTAATTCATTCTTTTCTTATTTATTTTCTTCGAAACATTGATTTTCTTTTCAAAAGTCTTCAGCAATAATATCGTCAACAGAAAGTTTTGAACTCGCTAGTATTACGAGATATGCAGATTATTCAAATCAATCGATGGCATAAAAAATGTTGTCGATTATAATATATTAAGATTTATATAAATTATATAAAATCTTCTCAAATCATTATTTAAATAAAAGGAAAAAATTTTTGACTTATCTATTTCTTTGCGAAGAGGAAAAGATTGCTATGAATAGTAGTTATTTTATACATTGGAAGATACCTTCTAAACACTCACCCAAGTCTATTTATACCATTAACATCATATATTGATTAAAACATAAAGACCATTGGTCTTTTTTTCCTTGCTTAAAATAGATTAATACTTTTATAAAATGTGGCAAATTAATAATTACTTTGATAATCAATCTTGTATAGATTTCTTACAAACTGAATAGGAGACATTATTTTTGTCAAATGTTACCGGAAGTTGTATATATATATATATATTTTAAAACTTTATTGAAATACTAAAGGAATAAAGTCAGTGGCATTTAATTATAGATAAATTTTAATTAGCTTGTTAATTAATAGTTAAAAGATTTCATATATTTCTTTGACTGGTTATAGAGAAGATCGTTGAAAGATAAAAAGGTGTATTAGAATTAACATCCTATAGCTATTTACCGAGGACAAATTTCTCTTCTGAAAAGTTTCTATGCTATTTTCAGACTTAAATACGTTATTGTCTAGTTAAAATTATAATATAATCTATAAAGTAATTAACTTTTGAATTATTCATATAAACTTACATTTTATTTCATTTGGAAAGCATAATTTATTACTCTTATAACAACAAGAGAGAATTTTCTGTCCTATTGATAAATTAAATATTCTCCCTTGAATTCGTTGTAAATTTGTCACGTAGAGATTTTCTGGGCAAGCGTAAATAAACCGAACGTCTACTGAATGTTCATTTTTGTCTATACTAAACAACTTTGATCTTGTTAAATTATATAATAATCTTTGACTGCAATTGCAGAAGAGAACGTTGTTTACGTAGAATTGATTAAAAGCTTTCATAATATTCTCCTCTTCGTGCTTATAAGTTGGATTTAAAAATAGATTCATTTTATTCACAATTAGGTTTCCTTTGTATGTTTATAAGTGAAAAAAAGAACAAAAGATAAGAGAAAGAACTCTTTTAAACCATACCGTAAAATTTTCTATGAATATTCCTTATCATTAATGAAGCAACATGTTCCAGATCGTTTTCAATGTATAAATGATTTACTCGGAAACTCCATGATATGTCTTTGTCGCAATGATCTAATGATATGATTTTGTTAAAATCATACATTATTTTGTATTCTGTATTAATTCTTGCATCATCAGCAAAACTTGGCTGTTCTATCATTGAAAATATAAGATTCAGTTTCTGATGTGATACCAGTCGACAAGGAAGTTTACTATTAACCATTACTAACTGGAGTAATGAGTTATCTATTTCTATAAGTATATTGAATAGATTTTGGATACATACAAATTAGCTATTTAGCAATTGGACGATAGAAAACTATAAGATGTCAATACCTTTTGTTCTATATATGGCCCATTTTCTATTCAAACAGTTTCTAGCCGTTATTGTTCCCACTTTTGTAAATATATCAATTAATATAGGCTTATATGTTAGATCTTTGCCAGTATTATCCTGCGCACATATTAAATCATAATATACTTTCACTTGGGATTTTTGAAGGAAATTTTTAGATATCCTATTACAATTTGCATCACTTCCTCCCAAAGTATTTTCTGTACATATATAGCTAACAACTATCTCTTGTCTAGTTTCACTCACAGAGCATTTGCAAATATCTCTTACTCTACTGAAGGAAGTTAGAACTTGGTAGTTAATTAAACCTATCGAAGCAAAGAGATATTGTAATGTAAGCATGATAACGGCCTATATAGACTTTCTTTTTATTTAAATTTAAATTTAAAAATACTGCATAATCCTTGTGTCGATTCAGGATTAATTAATTAAGTAATTCTTTACTAAAACAGAAAAATAGTCTTGTAAATTAGCTTTTAATGAGAAACAAATTTAACACGTCTTAGTTGACGTAAACAAAAGAACTAAGCAAAAATCAAAGGTTCTTATTAAAAACCCATATCGTTTTTTAAGTAAAATCTATAAATTTCCATCTAGAATTTTTTGTTCACTATCCGAAATTGCTCTATTATTTTTTCCATAATTTCTAATTAAAGGTATTTTGGGTCTTTCTGTCATTGGATTTCCTTTCCTTGCCGCCGAGCTCATTTCGAGATATTCTAATAGAGGTGGTAAGTTCATTTCGGTCGGAATAACATTTTGAGCCGGGAGTTCTCCAGTATATGATCTAAACTTATCCTCTTCGTGCCTTGGGACTAATCGCCAATCTGCTTTATAGCCTTTAGTTATTTTCAGTTGACCTTTCGGCTCTCCTCGAAACGTTGCTAACCCCCATGCGTAAGAGTCAATTTCTTTCTATAAAGGTATAAAAGTTGTAATAAAGAGGCAATTATAGAAGAATGCTCTTAAATATATTATGAGTCTATCCAAGAAGGAATGATATTAAATTACAAGTTTATTTGCAAATTATTGGGTAGATTAGTGAAAATTTTTAAAAAGAACCGTACGAAATTTTGGGGGTCCTTCATATTTGGCTGTACTTTAGTGATGATGTAGTAGCTGGGCTGGGGATAGTTTTCATTGAATGTGTATCTATAGACCATCCTACCAACTCCGAAATTTTTTAATCGACATAAAATGTCAAAAAGGCGTTTTCCTTTATACTTTAAATAATCTCGACCAACATATCTTACAAGCGGCATGATTTGTTTCTACATAAAAGTCGCTTTGGGTATTACTAAAAACCATCGGTAAATAGTTTTACCAGTTTTGATTTTTATTTTATAAGATATACAAGTATTAATTACATCGTTTTTACAGCTAATTGCTGTAAACAAAAGATACGTGTAATTTAATACTTTAAGATTGCATACCTATATTGTTTTGAATATTACAAAGCTTTTAGCAGTACTTGTAATTAAAACATACAGTAAAAAATGTTGACAAACCATTCAATAAATTTTTATATTCAAATCATTATTATCATTGTATTCATAGAGAAAAAACAATAAACAATCAAAGATGAAAACTATTTTAAAATAATTTATTCAAGCAGCTGAGGCAAAAAAAATAAAAAATAGAAATTGACAAACATGATAAAGTATTAAATACCTAAATGACGAGAATGAACTGAACATTAAACGTCTTATTCATCTAATCATGGATGTATAAGTTTGTTACAATATCAAAAAAAAAAAAAAACAAATATGTTAAAGCACTTTGCGAATTATAAATAGTAAAAACAAGAAGAAACTTGGAGACTGTGCAGAGGAGGATGATATTTAATAACTCTGTCTATATAGTTCTTATATTAAAAAAAATAAACAAGAGTATAAATATCACATTGATAATATATGTTTATCACAGAGTTTCTGAAAAAATATAATAGAAACAGTACAACAATTCACAAACTAATTGACAATTTAATTTGATTAATGAAACCAATACGTACTAGTTTTTCTTTTCTTGTCCTTTTTTTACTATTTTTAATTATTATTAATTTATAAGAAAGATACAAATTTTTATAAACTTTAAAAAAAATTAATAAACTCTTTTAGCTAAAAAATTAACAGTTCAAACATTTCGTCTTGAAGAGGTGGAAAGAAAAGAGATTTATTATTCAATTTTCTTTGGTAAATTGTTGTAGCCATTGCTATTCAGATCTGTGGAATTTTTTTCCCAATTATGTCGTACTGGATCGTATACTGGATGGTCAGCTGGTAAAAAACCTAAACCATGAGCGTGTGGACCCATATTTTCATCCCATATAAAATCCCATATGACTTTAAACCAACTCGTATGACATGGTATATTATCGTAATACTCTGGAGCTATTTTTCTGACCTGTTCAATAAGACGTAGCATATGAATGAATAATCAATGAAATGTGGGATATCGTTAATAGGAATATATTAAATATTCGCTTCTTGCTTTAGTAAAGTTCATTATACTTACTTCTGGTAGCTTCCTCCAGGGTATATAAGGGAAATCGTGATGTTCATTGTGATATCCGACATTATATAATATAAAGTTCAGAGGACCATAGTAACTATGAGTTGCTTGTCCCTTATTAAATAAATAATGTTCGCTAATAAAATGTCCAGCTAATGGATGACAACCAAGAGCCATAAGGGTACCTGTATTAATTAGAAGATGTAAATATAAGTCTATAAATGTCAAATTGGTCATTTATCATTTATTACCTATTATAAGATAGGCTAATGCTTTATAGCCGAAAACGTATAAGATAAAGAAATTGAAAGAAAATTGGCAAATTAAATTCGTTATTTCCAACCAATTTGGAGGTTTTGGAGATTTAACGTAAGGTCTAATACCATGGATGACAGGGTGAAGTATAAGCCAAATAATTTTAAGTAGTGGATGACGGAATAGCCAAGATTCAAATACAGTTGGAACATCGACATCTTTTTCATCATGACCCAAATAACGATGATGATCGGAATGATATCGTTTGTACGTTACACTGATTGGTATTCCCATAGGTAAATTTGTCCAGAAACCCAATGCACGATTCCTGTGGAGAGTTATATAAACACACATATACTCAACTCAATTTGTTATACTTTATATAATAATATTAAATACAAACCATAAAGGATATTTATGACCAAACGCTAAATTATGTCCAATTTCGTGTATAGCACTACCTAGGGAATGGTTTATCGTGCCACCTGATTTGAAAAAAAAACACCTTATAAGTTATATAACAAACAGGAAGTCGTTGTTTATATATACATATGTATTAGTATATGTATAGAGACTGTATATATATTTTATAACTCAATAATTTTTTGCAGTAGCCTTTAAATAAACTTGCTACTATACCTATAACATAGGCCGAAATTAGTAAAGTTGGCCAATTAGCGTCCTGGATAATATAGCACATAAATAGTTGAATAATTATTTCTATAGTCACAAAAACGACCATCCAAGGATCATGACCCATTAATTTTTTAATTTGAGGATATTTCCTGGAAAATAAATGAATGAAATTATTTAAATTCCATAGAATAAGTAGAAATGTCTTATGCTAGTAATAAGAAAAACTTTATTAATAAGGGAAAGTCTATCCATTATGAATATTCATTATTAAAGGAGAAATATTAATAAATTAATTAAAATTTCAGTTAATAGATATCAACATAATAAAAATTTTTTCAACTATCAATCATTATCATCAATTGATGAGAAATAATCAATGAAATACATAAAAGAATTGTTTTTTGATAACAGTTTAAAAACTTGTATTTTTTTAATTCATATAGTCATAGTCGAAAATGTCTTATATGCCATAGAATTCCCATTTAATGATAAATATAAGATAAAAATGCCTTTTCTATTTTTTTTCAATAGAAAACTCTGTCAAAATTTATAATAAATAAGGTATTTTATAGAATTGATGACTAGGCCTAATGTCTTCGAAAGAGTAAGAAATCACCTTATTGTCCTAATTAATGTTAACAACCTAAGACAAATGAAAATAGTATTGAGTGATTATCTTTTAAAATAAGTGGAAGACAACGTAAAATGATTGTGAAAAATACAAAGAGTAAGAACAAATGAAAAAATCAACGATGAAAGAAAGAATGTTGTATTGTTATTGAGGAATTAATATTGAAAATTCAATTGAAGTCAGAAAAAGACGGGAACGTATTTTTCATAATGAAGGGAGAAAGAGAAATGAGCCGAAAAATATCAAAATTAGGGTAAAGCTAAAAGAGAATGAAAGTGATTTTACTTGAATCCTTTATATTTATTGTTATTTCTTACCGGCAGGAAAGCTACACACAAGCGTACAAACAGAAATAAGTAAATATATATATATATATATGTGTATATTACATATTTACGAAAGAAAAGGAATGTTTAATACTACAGCAGATAAACTCTATATTGAGAGATATTTTGCTATAGCATTATTATCATTTGAATAGGTAAAACATAGTGACCGATTGTACTGATTGTAAACCATAGCTTTTATTGCGTAAAAGAAGTAACGGCGTCGAATAATTAGTGACAAAATCTATCTATATTTAATCTTACTATTATATTGGCTATTTATTTTATTAATAGGTGTTTAGCAAAATGCAAAATAAATAAATAAATATATATACACTTTTATACATTGTAAAGAAATCTATATCAATGATAAGGCTAAGAGAAAAAGACAGGAAAAATCAATTTACACAAGTCTAATCTTAATTTCGATGCTAAAATAGAATTAAGAATAAAGGTAAAGAGTAGAAATAATTCTACTTAGTATAAATTCTGTATGTTAGGATATTGACGATAGTTTGTATTTAGGATTTAAATTTTGAATATACTATGAAAAAACTACGTTTGTTTTTTTTTCCTATTTTTCTGGATTAGACGTCTGAATGATCGATACTTACATATTTATTATATAGAGTACACATATGGCAGTACGACATTTCTTTTCTCTTTACTTTGTATAGCTTACGATTTGATAAGGAGAAAGAAGGATAGCAACAAAAATATATTTAGATAGAACTTTAAAAGCTTACCTGAGAATTTCTTTTCTTCTATCAGAGTGGGGTTCTTCTTCATATAGCCATGGTTCGTCAACATTAGCCGCTTTATAGCTTAGTTCGACGAAACGATGAAATAACGACATAACGTATAACTTTCGTCTTCTCTACTCTACGGCAGGCGAGTTAATGCTTATCACCGATCAAGCTCTATTGACGATGACTCATCAGTCATTCGCTGCGCAAGCCTAATGATTAAAGGTACAAAGGTGAAATAAACCGAGACAAGCATATTGATGAAAGAATTTATAAGAACATGTATTAAAACTTTAAGGGCTATACATTTCTTTTAAAAATACTTGTTTTTGTTGGAAAAGTCTTCGTATTTTTTGTCAATATAATAACACGCTATAGGCCTAAACATTGAGTTTTAAGTTTGTTAAAATGGAAAGTATTGCAGAAACAATATCTATTGTATGAGATACAAAAAAAGTCTTATCAAATGTATAGAAAAACGGTTTACTATATTAACTACTGCTTTAAAACTGTAACGTTATCTAATAAAATCACTTACATTGAGGAATGTCAAACGATACTAGATCATGCACGTACTACAATTGCGATTTTCGAATAAATGCAACCCAAAGTGCGGGGAAAGGTATGCATTCTGAAGTCTGTGGGGTTGATATATATGAAAGTGAACAAACTCCCCTTTCATCAGGTGAGAACCCGCAGTCATTTTATTAATATATATTATAACTCGATTACAGACTCTGGCTTATCGATTCCTATGCTTATTTGCAATTTTCTCTGAATAGGGATAAAAATTCATGGTAAACTTCGTCGATAAATGTTAAGTGAGAATAATAAATTATCCTTAATTGAAATAAGGGGTAAGATCAAGGTTATTTAAATAAGGACTTTGGGGACAAACTATGAGTCATAAAAAAAATCTGGGTTACTCTCTCGTATTAGTCATTCATTCTGCGTATTCTATATATTATTTTTACTCTGATTATATAACTTGAAGTGATATGTAGATGATAGTGAGTCATTGAAATATTATCAATTGTTCCTAATTATTTATTATAAAAATTTGATTTCAACAATAGATTATAAATTTATTTACTGTATTATCATAAGAATGAAAATAAACTCTCTGATTAACATTCGCCAGTTATAACCAGGGAAAATTAATGAAAAAATATAAATATATACTATACATTCACTTCATATATTTAAATATATATATATGCTGTATATATCTATATTATTTTTGTGTCATAAGCGAAACATATTATCCTAAAAGTTTGAAAGAGGCATAATAAAGGCGAATTATTCTTTCATTGATGTTGCAATTCCTTTTATTTTTTCTTTCCGCCAAAATGAAGTTGATATCACATATTTTTTTAAATTATAACAATGTATTTCCTCGTTTATTTTAATAGTAATCCTGTAGGAAATAAGGAAACTGTTAGTTATAGTTTTTCAGGCTGATATATCTTTGTAAAATCAATAAATATTCGTAAAATTATAACATCTCTCCTCTACATTTACTAATATCTCATAAAAATATATAAATAACAACTTGAAGAGATGTAAATTATTTATTGATTTTCATTTGAGTTTAGTTAACAGTGATATAAACTACATGAAAAGAGAGAACGTCTGGTACAATAAAAAAGCCTTTTTACCCTAAAATTATTCAGGCATTAACAAGATATTCCCAAAGAAAATAACAGTTAGGTATTATTATTGATTTAGTTTGTTTTATTATGTTTGGGATAAACATCAAGAAAGAGTATTTAAATCTATAACCGACCAAGAGCATTTAGGTGTTAAACAAAATAATTGAAAAAATAAGAAAAATCATAAGCGACAGATATATCTTACCATCTTTTCCTTTCCTGTTTATCTTTTCTAAATGAGATAATTAAACTCCTTAATTAAACTTGTTAGGTGGAAAGAACAACCCACATACACAAACAGTAATAGAACACACAGTGAACGTTATTGATTTTTAGACCTTAGAATTATATGTTTTATTTATGAATCGACATCGAAAAGTGAACACCCAAGTCTCTCTTTATTTACGGTGTTTACCTAACAAATGAATCTCTATTAAATTTACTCTAAATTTATTCAAATAGGTGGCGTAGCTATCATAACTTTTATTTTTTCGATTTCGATCTTTTTTTTTGAAAAAGGGAAATAAAACACAAAGTGCTCTTCAGGTGTCAAGTGTTACTCAAGGAAAATATAGTATTTTGGTTTTTAATTAAAAAGACTGCTGCTTTAAAATTAGTTGTTTTCAAGATTTTCCTACAAAATACATACAATTTAAAAATATACAGCTAGCTAACCTGAAAAGAATTCATCACTCCATTAGCAAGAGTTGATAATTTTCCAGCAACATTAGTAACAGACTGTTTAAGGCTCTCTTTAACATCAGCCAAGTCGGGACCTGAAGGAGAATCTCGCCTGGTTTCTTTTTCACCGAAAAAGTCGGCACTAGATATAGCATTACTTCCTTCGAATCGGCTAAGACTTTGTTTTGTTTCAAACTATTGGTGAAAAAAGCACAAAAATTGTTACATTTAGTGAATTAAATAAATGAATAAAGTTGATTATATAATATGTATATTACATTGAATTTACTTTCTAAAGATTGTAACATTTAATTGCCTCTTAGAACGAAATTCTTTTTAAAATACTTTTAATAGGCGAGTAAGAGTAACAGTTTCATGAGAGTGCATGAACTAAGTTCGAATGGGAACCCAAAGTTGCCTTAGTTCAATATTGTAATTAAGGAAAAACCTAGTATATATCTTTAATGACTTTAATGAAATTTTTTCTTTTTACAATTACTTACATCGAGTCCTTCATTACCAAAAAATTGAGCTGAGCTAATAGATTTCGCATTTCCAAATTTCTTTTGCGCGTTCTCCGATGCAGATGATTCAAAACTCGACGAAATTCCCTTTCTAGAACGTCCTTTATCATCGCTATCTTTCATAGATGGAATGAAATCTGATTTGTAATCTGACTTGAAGTCTGAGTCAAAATGTGATGAAGTCTTAGATTCAAAACGGTCTGCAGGTGTATCCCAAGAGGATCCTTTGACAGAGTCATCTAAAGTGCGAGAGTGATAACCAGTAAAGCCGAATTTTGAATCGAGTTCATCGTCCAGGTCTCGGCTGTACTTGGAGCGTACCGAAGAACTTGGCAGTTCTTGTTGAATAGAATGCATATCACTGAATGCTGAATGACTAACATTTCTCGAAGCTGAAGTGGAACCTAGACCCATTCCTAGAAAAATTTGAATATTTAAAAATTTTCAATATGTTCATTTAAATTTTCAATTTTATCATACCTAGCCTTTCAGCTTGTGCAGCTTTTTTGGAATCCATATTTTTCAGAGCTTTAGATTCCTTTTCTTTCTGATTTGCACCTAAATCTTGATAGGCCAACCTCGCCTGAGCCATTCTTTTCTCTTCTTCCTCTTTGGAAATTGCAGCTTGTTGGGCATATGCAACGGCGTCTAATTGCTTTTGTTTATCTCTGGCGGTAGCTTCCGCTTCTAATTGATTAAAGTTAGTTTTTACTTTTTGTGCACCTAAACCGCCTTTCTTAACTCCTAAAGCTTTCTTATTTGCAACTGGCTTCCTAGTGCCTATTGTTGACTTTCTTACTTCTACTTTCTGAGCTGCTTCTGTTGGCGAAATGCTTAGAGCAGCAGAGACATCAGGCGCCGGACCATTTTCATTGTTACCATTCTTAACAGGTATTGGTTGAGTCATTTCTCTTTCTAAAGTATGTGATGCCAAATTAACTGCCTCGCTGTCATGCTCCTGGAAGAAATCAACGTCTTTCTGAACGGGCGATTGCACGTGAGCCTGGTGTTCAATATGTAAATCCGTTCCATACAGTTTCATCGCTTTAACCGAGTCAGCTTGTAATTTATTTTTGTATAAGGTAGCAGCCCTGTGGTTGTACTTCACTTGAGCATCTGATGTACTACAACCATGTTTCCGGAAAAATTCAGACTAAAAAAGGAAATATATTAAATAATTATTCTTTCAAAATTTTATGATTTGTATTGTTTCTTAAATTATGTTGTACTCTTAGTACTGCTAAGATTATATATCAAATGAAAATAGAAGTCCGGTATGTTTATATCAACTTCATTGTTTTAGCATAAACAAGTTATACAACCATGAAAAATAGTGTTGATAAAGCAAAGAAAATAAACAATTGATTGAATTTTACACTTACAGCATTTGCATTTCCACCACATTGCATTGCTCGAAGCTGTTGCCAAGTCCATGAAGTGTCCAAGTTTGTGGAGCGAATAAATGTAAGGTGAACTCCAAGACCTCTATGTACAGCAGAACAGTCTATACACAAAAATACTCCATATGTCACACTTGCCCATGTTGGGTTATTTGCACCACAATCAAAGCATTGCTGAAAGTAATAAGGTTTGTATTGCGAACAATTTTTTTTATAAAACAAATGAATCTTCTGAAGGAAATTCTTATTGCCATCAACTGAGTTTAGTTTATAATATTTGATATGATTTTTCCTAGTTCTTGGATATAACAAGATACTTATAAAGGTACTTTGTTAATAAATTTTTTTGCAAATATCTTCTTTGATAACACATGTGTTTACTGTCAATAAAAGATGTGGTGGAGATTGTACGGTTTGTATAATGAATTTTCTTGAATTTTTAAAATTTTAATTGTGATAAATATCAATACTTACTTTATTAGAACCAATACTTTTTAATCTTTTGAATACAGCTTGAATATCTGATTTAGAAGGTCCAGATGCCATTTTCTCTTACTAAACCGATGACGTCTGCACTGTGTTGTAAACTACCCAATCAGCGGCCATCAATGAATCATGTGATACCAAGTGGTTTTAAAATTCTTTTCGTATTTTAAATACTTCGAATAGATTTTTTTCACTCTGCTGAAATTAAAAATTATTTAATAAGCTGTTTCTAGAAAAAGTACGAAATTGCGCGAAAACGTAAAATCGGCCCGGTAACAATTGTGGACATTTCTCCTAACACGTCTATTAAAAGGCCTCCAATTGGCCAATTTTTTTTCGAAACTATTACTATACAATATCGTTGAAAATATGTTATGCTATTAATAGCTTTTTAATTTATAATAAATAATAAAAGATATTCGATTTTATTAAAAAAAAAACATTTTTATTGCTATGTAAAACCATTCATTTTAAACAAAGAACAGCTATGAGTTTTCAACACTGTTTTGAAAGAATATTTTTCATTTCTAGAATAGTAGCTTTCTTTTTCATTGGTCCATTGTAGCTGCTAACAACAATGTATTTATTATTATTAATAATTTCAACACTTTCAACAGAACCAGCGGCGTTATAACTACATATTTGCTGTCCTGTTTCAATATTCCATAATCTCACTGTATTATCAACAGAATATGTAATTATATTTCTTCCATTATTGAAAATAATGGTATCGGTAACTTCTCTTGCGTGGCCTTTCAATGAAATTTTCTTTGTGAAATTATCAGTTTCGTATAAAATAAGCTTGTTGTTTCTATGAGCTACTGAACCTAATTTGGTGTGATGATTGCTATGCCTTCCGGAATATATCTTACAAACATAATCCATTTTGTCCTTTTTAATTCGCATTAGGCCAATCGAAATTGTATCATAACTTTTATCGCCTGACAAACAACAGAGGTAATAGGTTCCACTATCAAAACTTCTGTAATTTACACCTTGTGTATAAAGATATCTTTTTGAGTGTCCTTCTTCTATATCAATTAGATCGAAATATTTCTTAATTTGGCCCATGGGAACGGAAATAATAAAAAAACGTTCGTCTTCCGTAATTCCAATCTTATAGAAGGATAATTTTCTCTTAGATCCAGAAGAGTCAAATGTTGGTAGATCCATTTTTAAACTATGAATGTTTATCGACTTTATTAAATCAAAGTTCGGTATGGAATATATTTCCAATAAACCTTCTCTCATAAGATAGATTTTATCATTGTAGATGATCTGTTAATTATCATTTATAAACGCCTGATTGATATTGAAAATATGAAATATACGAAATACTTACATTAAAATATGAATCTTGCAGCATTTTATGAGCAGTTACTGTCCACTTACTTGCCTCCGTATCATAGAAACTTATATAGAATGATTGCTCATCTCTTATAAAATGATTAACAATAAAATATTTATCAACAATTGTTACATTTGCTCCCGGCTTCCGTTTGAATTTTATTGAACTATTGTTTTCAAGAGATTGTTGATACGTTTCGGTGAATGAATACGAAACCTTTTCATCGATAGTCCCATCAAAGTTCCAGAAGCGAAGACCAGCTGGAAAAGAACTTGGCAGAGAAATAATATGTGTTTTTGTGGAGGTTAACTTAAGAAAATCTTCATTTACATCAATTAACTTTTCTCTTATAACCAGAGGCTTTTTTTCGACTGGAGCAGCAATATCTTTATCATCTTTATCTTTATCGTCTTTATCTTTATCATCTTTGTGTTTATCATCTTGGTCTTTATCATCTTTGTGTCTATCATCTTTGTCATTACAATCTTTGTCTTTATCTTCTTTGTCTTTATCATCTTTCTCCTTATCATCTTTCTCCTTATCATCATTATCTTTATCATCATTTGAACTGGACCCCTCTGGAACTTCTTTTGATTCTTCTTCCTTCTTACCATCCTGAAAAATATTTTCAGCACTAATACTTGTTATATCCAAGTTAAGTTCATCTTGATTGTCAATATTGCCTTTAGCGGGTGAGGACTCTAATAAATTATCAATATCCCATATTTTCATATACTGATCTTGTCCCATACTTAGAATAGAATTATCACCAAACTGTGACAAACTGGTAATGGTATGATTATGAGCCTTAAACTTTCGAATATGAGCTAAACTTTCAATAGAAAGAATAATAATTGCTCCGTATTGAAAACCAATTAAACAATAAGTAAAATCTTTTACTGATATTAAACTGGTAGGACTTTTAACTAAATTTTTTAACAATTCCATAGAGTATTCATCAGTCTTTCTATTCCATTTACAAATGTAAGATGGCTTTTTCTCAGTGGATTTAAATTGACTAACTATTAGAATGGTGGATGCATCATTATTAAAATTAACAGCAAGTGGTTGAGCTATATTATTTTTATCATTTCCTTCTTCTACATTCTTTGGTTGGGTTAATTCACTTTTAGTGAATGTTTTAGTTTCACAATCGAATATAAGAATTTTAGCATATTTTTTGAAACCTCCAAGAGCTCCAATAATTTGGGAATCGTTAGAAAAATTGACATCGAATAAAGATCCATTTAAATCGATCATTTGTTTCTCATATAGAATTTCCATTTTTTCTAAATCATATAAATAAATCATGTCATGTGAAATAGTTAATAGCCATTTCTCTTCTTTCACTAGTATGCACTTTTCTATATGTTTTCTTGCTTTAAATTTTACATTATGCAATATGGTATCTTCTTCCAAATCGACTACAAATATTCTTGATGTATAACTGCCAGATTTATTAGTGTGACCGCCTTCGAATAGTCTTATTCCCATGATTAATTTGGAATCGTCCTTTGTAATTGTTATGCATCTTACTGTTATTTTTCTATCTTGCGGAGCAGGTTCGCAATATTTTGTAATTTTATACGAATCGCCAGTATCCAATTCATAAATTTTTACCTTATTCATTTCTGCGTAAATAAGATAACGGCAATTGTTTGTTGTTATAAATAGAGTTTGTTTCATTAAATCAATTGTTGCCACTTGTTCTCTATTACTATTTACTATTGTTAGTTGAGTTACTGTTGAAGTTATTTCACTTCTTAATGCAACTAATGTTTGAAAGTCTCTAGTTGTTTTACCAATACTCCCAATAAGTCGACTGAACTTTAATGGGCTCTCGGGACCTTGACCTCTGATGTTGTTTATAGGCACCAACACTGGATCGCTAGTGTTCTGCATAAAGTTTTTACAGCTATGCAGTATGCTTGCTATTCCAGGATGAGTTTGAGATATAATATACAGTCTTTTTAAAATCTCATGCGGGAAAGAACTGGGATCGAGAAGGAGGGCGCCGTAGGACAGCTGAAGGAAATCTTTCATATAGCTAACCTCAATATCCTTCTGAACATCGAGAAATGTATCATAAGTTTGACATATATCATAAAGTGGCTGACATTTTAGTTTTGTGCTCAAGAAATTGAAATTTAACAAACATTTCTCTTTAAGTTGTTCCAACTGATTAGATTTCAATAAATGATACGGTAAAGAGTTTAATTTACGAATATTATGAATCGAAGTTGGTTGGTGTGAAATTTGCCTGTCAGCGTCCTTAAGTAACTTTTTATTTCTCCATTCCAATTGTATTGATCTTCTAATTCCACTTTCAGCAATGTAAATTTCAGATAATTTGGAATGAAGTTCTATTTCCCTATCTTTAACGTATCGATTGAAAGCCGTCTCTAAAAATTGCCTATGATACCAAGCTAAAACAGTCTTTCCGTCAGTCATTCTTTCAGCAAGATATTCTCTAAGATCGTGCTGAATTCTAGACCAGAGTAGAGACGGTATTCGAACAACATCTTCAAGGGGCGGATCGTGATATCTGTAGACGTCGTTGAGAACCTCATCATCGCACGATAAAGCGTCTTCGACTTCAATAGGACTCAAACCTTGTCTACCACAAGTTAAATAGCCCATAGACCTGGCCACTAATAATTTTCCATTCTTCCTTTCAACTCCATCAAATAAATATTTTATCGCTTCGTTAGCTGTTTCAGATATTTTGATTGATTCTATTGGATCATAAGAATGCCAGGTTTTGGCATAATCTAAGGATAATTTGAGAAAAAGAGGTTGTTTGCTTCCCTCGAATGCTTTCAAAATAAGGTTACGCTGTGGCTCAGTCAATGTCTTTTTCCTCTTTTCCAAATAGGCCGTAATAATGTCTGAAGCAACATTGGCCGATAAAGGCCTTAATGAGACGAAATCTTTACAGTTTAATCTTCTCCGGACATTTTCAACAAGAGTCGTATTTTCGGACAGAACCGATATTATTACTTTGACGTTTTTTGGAAACATTTTTGGCAACCATGCCATTGAATGTGCACCATACGAATTGTTTAACTGATCTATTGAATCTAAAATAATGACCAATTTGACTGTTGATCTCCTCTTCTTTATGAAGGCAATCAGTTTTTGAAATTCGAATCTTATGCCACTCATAGTTTGTAAGGAATCTTCTGGAGGCTGTATTATTTTGAAAACTACACATATCTGTTCAACAAGACTCTTTAACGTTGACAAAACGGAAGAACTCGATGCTGATGTTCCAAGAAACCTGTGTATGACGAAAGTTTTGGGATAAACACTTTCCCATTTGGGTATTAGACGAACTATATGGGCCAATAAAGCTGTTTTGCCAAATCCTGAAGGTGCACAAACAACTAAAGGCTGAGATTGACCTTTTCGAAGAATATATTCACGAATTTCCTCAATCTCTTCTTCCCTTCCAAAGAATACCTCGCACTTGGTATTGGCAAATTTAGAATGATGAAGAGCCTCTTGATAAACTGCAGGATAGGATTTAGCAATTTTCTCATCCTTTAATTTCTTTTCTATGAGAGTCTTGAGGTCATTTATGAAATGCTCAGAGAATTCTTTCAGGTAGTTTCCGTGTTCTTCGTGTTGACAATCTTCCAGAGAGCACTTGTCCCAAGCTAGTTTATATTCACGAATATTCTTTCCTTGGAGCTTGAGAGGTATTCTTTCAGTAGCTAATTTAGTTCTAAAATGCAAAGAACTATTATCCGGAACTCTTTTATTAGAATCAATATCTATGAATCTGGAAGCTGTTGAAAAATCAATATTCTCCTTTAGTCCATGAAGTTCTCTGACATAGCAGAGAGATTTCTCATCGGCATTATCAACGTTAAGAAGTCCCCTTTCAATTTCATTTTCCGTAACACTGAGAAAATACCTAATTCTGTTACTCTCATCTAAAAGTTTTTTATCAAAAGCTGCTTGTGCGCTTTGACGTAATATAGACCGTAATTTCTTAAATACTTCCTGCCACTTCGCAATATGTTCCGCTCGCTCTTTTTCCTTGTCAGAATCGAGGTTGTTATAGTGTTCGAGTCTGGAAGTAATCGGCTGAAGTACATAAACTGGTGGAATCGTATTTGTGCATTCCTTAAACCAGTCGTCCAGGAGACCAACATCATCAGGACATAAAATTTTAGCTTCTTCCTTTATGATTGAAAACTCAGTAGATTCTATATGATGGGGAAAAGGTTGAAATCCATATCTATTTCCAATCAGTGTCTGAAAAGATAGAGATAGTATATAGTAATTGTAAAAATGCAATGACTTACTACAAATGCTGGTCCGACAGATAATTTTTGACAATTTTCTATTTCCATTAGGCACAAATCGGTAACTTGATGGTCGTCAACCATATCTTGAGTAACTCCCCATCTCATATCGGCAACTTGAAAGTCGAGGCCGTTGTTTGAACAGTAGTTTCGGAGTTCAGGATAGGCTCTTTGTGGAAGAATATTTCTCTCCGCCTTGAAATCAGTAAATGTTGAGCTAAGGAATATCCGGACAACATTTGAAGGCATAAATGGTGGGCTGTCAACATCCCCTCTCAAAATTCTCATAACATCTAGGGAGTATGGTTCCATATCATCAAACGTATCTTCAGTCTCCTCATCACTCTGGATGTCATTTAAAACTTTATCATCCATATTAAGCATAAATCCTGTTGTTCCTGCTGTTAATGGTTCTGTAGGTGTCACTACCGGTGTCTTACTTGTATCTACATCTGTTATAACTAATTTAGATAGTTCTTTCTTTTTTTTCGATTTTTTTGCAGTAGCTTGCGTTATTTCCGGTTCAGTCACCGACAGTTCAATTTGTTGTTCTTCTTGTTTTTTACCAACAGTTGTACTATCAATAATGTCTTCAACTGGTTCATTGATCAGTGGGAATCTGTTGGATAAAGAAAAAAATCATAAATAGTAAATATCTAAAATGTTGATTTTAGCAAAATCAATAAAGTTTGAATATGAAAATGTTTTTGCTATTTTTTATAATTTGAAGGCAGTAAGCATTGAAGAAAAATACAAAAGAGTAACATCAATAACATTAAATTATGAGTCTTTTTTTGTCATCTAATTGATATCATACTTTTTTTCTGATGTTTTCTTCGTCTCCTTTAAATTTTTCATCTCTTCATCACCACTCTCTTCATTATGTAGTTTCGATATGGTCTCAGAATTATCATCCTTAATAAATGTATCCCAAAAAATATTATCATCACCCATTGCTTTCAATTTTTCAACGCATTTGATCAAAAAATCTACTGGAGAGTCTGGCTTTTTGAATACCAGAGCAGCAGTCAAGTACTACAATACACACAATATATACTGTTTATATGTGGATAGATGAACCTATAGTGTATAATTTGTTTGTATGTCAATTACAAACCTGAAATAACTCTGGTATTCTCCTTTTAGCTAAATATTCCGCTGTGTCACCGCTTTCAGAGCGGGGGAGTTCAGCCATTACACTCTTTTTTATTAATTAGGTTGCTTAAACTACTTCTATGAAAAATATTAATTGATTATCAAAATAAACTGTCCCTTGCCTCTAGATTTTAGATCAAAGTAGTATTATATTATCACGTGATAATACCTGTCGCCTAGTTACGAGTAAACGAACGGTGTGTTATGAAGTATTTATTATTATTTTGACATTAATAAAAAAAGGTAAACTTTTGACGGGAGGGTAAAAGAAAAGAACCTAAAATGAACTGTTACATTCATTAATTAACATAAATTTTTTCTTAACGAAAAAGAGAGAAATACTCGATTTTCAATTAAAAATAATAATAGTACAAAGCGAGAGGGGAACCAGAGGGAGACGGATTTTATTGCAAATAGAATATAAACTAATCAATAGTTTCTTAGGCTTTGCAATTGTGTCTTATTTGAGAAAAAGATTGCAGTAAAGAGCAACTTTAATCTTACTACGCCATGGTATTTTTTTGTTATTTCTAATTTAACTAGAACCTAATTAACGATTCAATTTAGCTAATTACTGTTAATGTACACTATTCTTTAAGCCTACCGAAACATCAGCTATTCGAGTAATCGCTAAATGTCGTCCTACAATAAAAAATGAACAAAATAAAGCTGGTAAAAAGATTACTAAAATCCAAGGCGATAAACTATCACTGGACGTTCCTGGAAAGGTAAATAATTATGTGACATGAACTTCTTATCATTCATTTTTTGTTTAAGGATCAAACCTTTTCATTTGACAAAGTATACGGAGCAGATGTAAAGAATGTAAGTAATAATAGTACAGTATACTGTAAATTTTCCAGATATTTATGTATTTTGAACGTTTAACAATAATGTGAAAATGTTGAAAATATTCACGACAGACTCAAATATTTCGGGAAGAATGCGATAGTTTAGCTCAACGTTTGCTAAATGGATATAACATTTCTCTTTTAGCTGTTGGGGCAGTAAGTTGCGTTTTTCTAATTCCCTTTCATTTTTAGTTTATATAATAGTATTGATTAACTCTGTCTACTAGACTGGATCGGGAAAGAGTCATTTAATGAATGGTACTGAACTAGATCAGGGAATAATCCCTCAAATGATTAAATCCGTAAATAATGAGATGGCCAATCAACGCAATCAAAAACAATTTTTCTCAACTATAAGTTATGTTGAGGTGATTTGATTAATTAATTTAAGTTATGACATTTTAAAAATACCCTTCACGTTCATTAACAGATTTTGAATGAAGAACTAACAGATTTATTAAATCCTCATGATGATGAGATGTGCATTAGAGAGCACAATCAATTGGGAATGTAAGAATATAGATGATTATTTTGCATAGCTATCATTGAAATTAAATCCTTAAATGCAGATATGTGGAAAGATTATCTGAATTAATCTGTAAAGAAGAAGATGATATGATGAGCTATTATGAACAAGGTAATAGAGCTAGGAAGATGGGAACAAATGATATACATAATCATAGAGCTAAGTGCGAGCTTAATTTTAAGTAGAAAAAAGAAATCTACTACTATCTTTATCACAGGGCAAACGGTATTGTTATAATACAAATCGAACAAAAGGATCTTAAGAGTACAGGGAAATTGGGAGTTAAATCAAAGTTGGTTATCGCTGATATGGCTGGTATAGAGGGGGCTTTTAATAAAAAGGATAAAGATAAGAGTATTGAAACGTTCGTTAGCGTTGTGACTGCGGGTAAGCAAGGAGGCAATAATCCAAAGGGAAATTCCAAATTAACCAAAATTTTATCCGATGCTATTGGTGGAAATTCTATATGCTATACATTTCTAACATTATCTCAAATGGATTCGGATTATTTAAATACTCAGCATACTCTTAGCGTTGGACAAACTTTGAAATCAATAAAGAACAAATTTAAAATCAACTTGAACGAGACAAGTAGCGTCATTAACGACTTAAGAGAAGAGATAGCGAAATTAAGGGAGAAAATCTCAAAGAATCCAGACAACTGTAAAGAAGATGTTGCAAGAATGCAACAATTAATTCAAGATTTGAAAACTGCTAAACAACAGAATTGGGACGAGAAGGAAAAATTATCAGAAAGATATTCCAAAGAGAGGCAGAAGAATCTAGCTAATAAAGGGGTTTTAGATTGGGTTCTTGACACGTCCTCCAATAAAGGGAATAAGGAGAAGCAAGAACGTGCTCTATTATTACAGAAGGAGAAAGATCAGTTAACTCTTGAATATAAAGAAAGAAGGAGAGCAGTAGATGATCTTAAAAATGATCTTCAGATGAAAGTCAGCGAGCACTCTCAGTATTCTGAATCTGGTAAAGTTAACAGCAACGAAAATAAGAAGAAAATTTCTATAATACATGAAACAAAGGAAAAGCTAAAAGCGGAGAGTGAAGCTCTCAAAGATGTAAAGAAGAGATTAAAAGAAGTACAAGATGATTTAAAAACTACTGATGATGTATGTAGAAAGTTTTTAAAGTTTTTATTTATTTTACTCTTTATTTTATCTTATAGGATGCTTCCGTATATATAGTTGCAAAAGGAGACTTGGAAAGTAGAATCAAAGTTCAAGAGATTGAAAGAAGACGATTGGAGGATAATCACAAGGCACATTTAGATGATGAAACGGAAAAGATTCGAATGGAAATTGAACAACGTAAAATGGAAATAAAAGTAAGAGGATTCTGTTTATCTTCATAAAAAGATTTTTATTTTAATAATCTTTCTTTAAGTCACAAAACAAGAACTACACAACCGAAGATGGAATAAGATTGGAGCAAGAATTAGTGGGACTCAAATCAGAGAAACATCTTGTGTCTCTTAGAGTATATATCTTTGTTCTATTTCATCAATCTAATCAATTGTAATATTTCATCTTGATACATCTGTTCAACTAGATTCAACATCTTCAAGAGGAGAAGCTTAAAATAGAACAAGACTTACATCAGATGCAAAAGAGACAAAAAGAGGAATTTGAACTTCAACAATTGCAACATTTTCAAGCATTTAGAAAATATCGCGAAATTTACGATAAACAGAAAGCTGTCATTGAGGAAAGATTTCGTAAGTTGCTTGAAGATTCTGTGCAGGATGCAATTTTTCTGTCCGTAAGAAATGAGGAATTAATGGGGGAGAATAATAAGTTACGTCAAGGTGACTATTGTTATTATTAGACTAGAAATATACATTACATATATTAACAATTTCAGAGATTGCTCAATTGAAAGATCAAGCGAGCGTAAGGCCAAATTCGAGCAACAAAAGCAAATAATCAACAAAACAAATTCTACTGTATGATGAATGAACTATTAAGATATTAATTTTTATTTTTTTCATTAGAATAGAATGATAGCGAAACAATTTTGTCTTCCTGCATTTCAAATTATATTTATGATGCTTCCTAAGGCTAGTTAATATTCAAACTTTTCAAGTAATTTTCCAGGCCGTCGTCACCTTCATTCGATTTAGATATATATATAGATGAAGTTTCGCCGTCAGGTGATTTATTGCACTGTAAAAATAGGAACGGTTCAATTAAAAAGTTTGCAAAATCATTTTTTTTAGAAAGCTTACAAGTTTAAATAATTCCTCTGCCAAAGGGCTTATAACTTCACCATTTATAAGCTGATCCCTTATTTCTCCCTCTCTAGTTACTTTTGCGCCTACACAAAACTTTACTCCTGGAAAGGGCTTAGCCTGCCCTCTTTTATTCATATAATCCTGTAAGCATACAGCTCTTATGAAAAATTTTTACTATAGAATCAATTTAACAAACATTACCGTTAATTGATTGAGAAAAATTTCTAAATCAAAGATTTTTGTATCAACATCCGGATCACTGAAAGGTAGAACTGAACCCATCGGTCGTCTCAACTGTATAATTCCATCTCGTTGATTCTGATCACTACAAACAACTGATACTTGACATCGTCTAGAATAAAATATGTTGCCGTATTCGGCTCGAAATCCAAAGCTGTGAAGCATGTTGTTATGAATTTTCTGAAAGTTTTTATATCTAGTTTCATTCAGATTATATAAGTTTTTGTCTGAAATGTAAACAGGTTGTGATCCAGGCCATATAGCCATAGTCCTAGATTCAAAATTGGTAGTTTGTGGAGATATTACAAATCCACGTTCAGTGTCAGTTTCTAAAGTTTCACATATCATGCTATCTTTTATCCTTACATTTAATTTTAGCTTATCTGTAGTACATTGATGATGATTATTTAGAAAACTATTATTTGCATATATTTCTCACATTTGTCCGTTTCGTACAAGTTGCCTAAGAGAGCAAAGCATTTATCGGAGCTGCTTAGTGGAAATATCGTCAAAGCCGGAACTTCCGCATGTTGTTCAATCTCCATAGAACTCTCTCTAAAACTATCTTCAATGTAGTGACAGAGTTCTTCTGTTAATTGACCTAATAACATAGTCGGAGTTGTAGAAATTACAAATAAAATTGAATATAATGATATTTACAATTTTGACGAATATTGTCTGAATTTTCATTTTGAGTTGGACTATCAGAAATCGAACTCGGACTTATCATATTTTCAGTTTGACTAAAAAGATCTTGTGACAATTCGGTTTTTGAATCGCTCAACATAGGTGTGTCTGTCAAAATGAAAGCATAATATGAATAAAGGGAATTGAAATGTTGAAAATTACCATAAAATGGTTGAAGTTCTATATCGCCTAGATCAGGGATATAACTGTAATCTTCGTTTTGAGGTATAACCTCATTTAGTAGATAACCTTTTTATATTTAAATTGATATATATTAAATTGCGAAATCATAATATAATAAACTAAGAACCTGGTGTAATATTGGCTGCTTCAGTAGGACTTTGTTCATCATTTCCTAAAGTATAATACTTATTTAATATATATATATAATTTTATTACAAATCTTTCTTACCTATGAATCTATAAATTTTAACTTGAATGTTTTCACTATTAGCATGCGTTGATTCAACTAACTCAAGATATTTTGACTTTTTTATTGCGCTTGAGAACGCAGCTCTAACATTATGCTTCTGATCTGAGAAAGGTCTATCTCTGTTGTTCAATACCGCCCATTCCTAAAGAAAAATATTATATTCCATCAAGATTACCCGAAATACGAAATATACTGTACGTGAAATATATTTTTCCCTTGAACTTCTTTAGAGTCTTTCTTTGGCCATGGAACCTGAAAGGTTTGCTTATTTTCGTCTATCCATTGCAAATGAGGGATATCGTTTTTCCGTAAATGTTTATGGAGGAAATCTCTGAAGCTATGCCTTGCCATGTTATCGCAGGTTATAAAATTAACGCTTCGACATGTATTTATATATTGGCCTGTTGGTTTTACAACTCTGGATTCCAGTTTCTGTTAACCATACCTGAACCAGTCTAAACGATGACTAATGGGAATTTTTGAAAACAGAAACTAGACTAGTATTATTTCAAGTATATCAGATTTGATAGTCCACGTGTATCAAATATTAAAATATTGTCTGATAGATCTTTTCATTCATAATAAAAACAAACTCATTACAACACAAACAGAGAATTTAGGAAATATTTTTCAAAAATTAAAAATAAACATTACACCTTTTTGTCCTAAATGATTTTTTTTAGCAAATTTTATGAATTGAAATAAATTTTATACTATCTTTTCAAAAAACTTTTACTTAGGAAATCCCTATTTGAACATAAGGGGATACCAGTCTAAGTTATATTTAGAAATATCTTTATACAATACAAAAGGAATTTTGAACTTTTGGTTTTCATTCCATTTCTTTCAATTATTTGTTTGTTTATAAGAATCTTAATGAACGATAATAGAGTAAATAATTATTTGACAATAAGTTATTATTAATCCACAATTTACACAAAATATGAAATTAATTAAATATACAGTATATAGCAATTTCAATATACATAATGTACGAATAAATAGAGAACTAATGTGAAATAAGATAGAGATAGAGAGAAGAGATGAAAACAATAAGCTGAAACGAAAGGAAATAGGTAAGAACTATATTTATAATGTACGTCATACTGGTTCGATAATTTGTTCAGCAAAAGGAAAATCGTTTAATAAAAAAACAATGAATTGACTTGAATTTCAATTTAAAAGCTTCATAAAAAAACTATAATAACATAATATTTAATTATTTCGAATTAATTCATTCATGTTTTTTTTATATATATCTATATATATTGAAATTTTTTTAATAGGCCATTCTATTTATAGAATATATGATAGATATTACAAACCTTACATGTTTATTGCCTATATAGTATTGTAACTAGGATATATTCAACATAGATATCGGATAGCTATATCTTAAAATTTCCCCAGTTATAACTTTATCTTTTCTCTTCAATCTTTAGAGTAGATGAGAAAGAAGATATTAAAATAAGATAGATTCTATTGCCATAAAGATGTTTACAATTACTAATTAGCTTTAGGATTATACGTTATTTTTAGTCTAATACAATATCTTTTATGACAATTTGTTATATTAATAAATTTCCTTTTGGTTCTTTTAATACAAAAATATATTTGATCATATATCTTTGTTTTAAAGCAATTTATAACATTCGAATTATTTCGATCCTTATCGATTATGTAAATAAGAATGTATTGTTACAGTATTTTCAATTGATATAGAAACTGGACAAGTGTATTTATATACACTATGAACTTTATAGCTTTTATGTAGAAATTTCTAAGAATAGTTCAATTAGAAAAAGGTAGTCATTCCTACATAAAAATCTTTAACTATATCTTACCTATATACTATGTTTAAACATATATACCTGTATATACATATAACAGAATATTTGTATATTCTATATTTTAAACCAATTAATTTTAATCAATATGCAAATATTTTCTACTCTTCTTAATATTACTTTTACAGTAATTATTCATAATTAATAAACTGTAAATTTTATTGATATACCCTATTAATAGAATTGAAAAGAAAACTACCGGAAGTTAATACTATAATAGGGTAAAAAAATGGGAAAAAGGATAGTAAATAGTCATTCTTTTATTTAAAGAGAAAGAAAATTTTCATTCTTCAATGAAATTTTCTCATTTGAATAAACAATATATCAATTTTTTCCCACTCATTTCTTAATACATGCAACATTTACACATAAATAATTCTATTCTAATATTTATTACTTCAATCGGCCTATCTGTTAGCTTATTCTTAGAAATGGAGTTGTAAAACTCTACCTGTCGAAAAATTTTAGTTTGTCAGTCTTCTCTTATATATTATCATATATATATATAGTATATACTGTATATAGAATAAGACCTTTCTTCAGATAAGGTTTTAATGATTAATGGTAACAAATAGCTTATATCTCTTGATAAAAAGAATTCAATCCATAATTCATAATTCCAGATTGAAAAATAATTTTTTTTCTAGACTTTTAGCTTAAATAGTTAGTTCTAAAGATTATTTAAAGCCTAAGAAATAGGTAAAATATATTTCAAAGTGTATTTTTCCATATACTTTCTTTTTGCTTGTAAAATTTCCATAAGTGTTCTATTACAAGAAGATCATGCAATTGAATAGTTAAATAAAGTTTAAATTTAAGAAAGAGGTGGAATATTGGATCTGATTTCAAATCAACAATCTCATATAGGTCTAATGAATAGTTGTATCTTATACACTCAACTAATTGATTCTTTTGAAAGAAATTGGCAGATTTTCCATCACACTCATTTTACGTTATTGCTTTCAAATACTTGATATGTTCTTTAACAGAATGGAGGAAGTTGTTAGAAAAATAGTATTAGATACTACAGCTATCTGTTCACTCTTAGATTGAGGAGTATTTTAATATGTTCACTCACCGCTGTAAATCATATATTTGCTCACTATCTGTTTCTCCTCCTTTCTCTTCCCACTCTTTCTCAATATTATATATCTTTTAGCGTAATATAAAAGGAACAGAATAAATATTTATAAATTTACGTAAAACCTTTTATTACTTTTAGTTTCTGGATTAGTTCAAGGTCTAAGCCTAGAAAGCGCTTTAAGCTCTGTTTTTTTATGATAATATAAAATTAGTAATTACATTTCCATTACATAACTTAATATAGTATAGATACAATTCATCATTCTCTGTTTACAACATATCAGGGTTATGTGGACGCCAAGGTAGACGTTATCTTGTATATTGTTTTCACTCCTAAAACTATGAATGTTGGCTACTATAACAATAAGTATACTATGGGTAGCATTCCCATCATCATTCACGCAAAACGAATATAAAGATAGAAAAGATAAACGGAAGCAAAAGAAAATTAATTATAGATTTTTTTTTTAAAAAACAAATGTAGCTTAATAAAATGTTCTTATTAATAAAAATAATTTATGAAACAAAAGGATAAAGATGAAGAATAGACGACTAAATTGCGCTTCCTATACACGACATATTATATATAAATTATGATATATAGCTTACTAATAATACTAAATAATAAGCTCATCTCCTTCTCTTATTATAATTATAAAGGAAACAATTGTTTTTTTTTTCGTACTCCTTCAATTAAACAATAAATTATCCACAAAATTATAAAAAATTCTACAGATGGAGTGAATTGTTTATTGTAATATCGCTATTATCGATGAATAGGTAAAAAATCAATACAGCTCATTTTGTAACTCTTTATATAATAGTGTGGAAACATTATTTCTATCCCATAATTTATTTGTATCTTTTGCCAGAAACATGCGTAATTTGTTGCTTGTAACAATAATTTTTGGATTAATATCGACTATCTCTTCATCAGGAATCTTAATTTTACTAGATGATGATAAAATTCTAAACGAAGCAGTTCAAGATGTTTATAACAGTAAATTTCCAGATGAAAATTATAATAAAGCTATATACAAGTTAAATGGTTACGACTACTCTGCAATATCGAATGTATGCAGGATTTTGGAGGACGATAATATTAGTTTAATACTTGACTTTGCATCTGCAGAAGTATCATCATTTATACAAAATATTGATATGCCAATTGTTTCTTTCGCTAATCCTTATTTTAGAAAAAGAGATAAAGAATCCATTATATTTTTGGATAGGGCTAGCTATTCCTTCACTCAAATAATTAGAGAGATTGTTTTGGTAGAAAATTTAACTAATATCGGCATTGTTTACGATGAAACGTTTGATTTTGATCAAATGCCTAAATTATTATTAAGTAATACAAATTGTAAACATTTTTTTGTTAAATACTCTTCCGACGTTCTTGATATTCTAAAACTGGCTGAGGTTATGCATATCTTCCTGGCAACAAGCGATAAATCTGCAGAGAATTTATTAAGGAAAGCGAAGAATGATGGTTTTGCAGAAATAAAGTATAATTGGTATGTACTGTCTCTGACATTTAAAAAATGTACGAATTGCACGGAGTTTACCCATATTCTAAGAATTATTCCATTTAATCAATTAAATATTGAAAACTTTAATAATTTCAACCAATTACTAATATCATTAGTATTAAGTTCATCTTACAAAACAATAAAAGGTAAATTAGTATCATTTTAATTGAAATTTTATCACTAATTGATTTATTTCTATTGAAACCGCAAAAGAAATCGATATGAACGCTACTAGATTTGGTACTTGTTCCACACCTCCAAATTACAAAGGCATAACGATCTTAAGAAGAATAAATAATATATTCGAAAAGCAATTGAATGAAAGTTATCTGGAATTTAAAAGGAACTCTCCGAATAGTTTCGATTATAACGTAATCTTAAATATATCAACATCTTTGGGAAGAGTTGCTTCATGGCAAAAAAATAAAGGTTTCACAACTGAACTTTCACTTATCGGTCGTACACCTAAAATAATCTACAGAATAGCAACATTGGAGTTTCGCCCTTTCATATTTAAGTCTGAAACACTACCTAATTCCGTTAAAAACTATTATTATGATAGAGCAACGAATTATTATTACTATGGCTATTGTATTGATCTTATAGAAGAGGTAAAAGAACGAGTCAATTTTGATTATGAACTGTACGAACCTGAAGATGGAAAATTTGGAAGTTTACAGGAAAATGACAGTTGGAATGGACTTGTAAAAGAAATTCTAGATGGAAGAGCGGATATGATTCTGACAGCCTTTAGTGTGATGTCTGAAAGAGAGGCTGCAATTGATTTTTCTACACCATATTATGATCCAGTTGGAATGAATGTTTTAATTTTAAATCCTGGCTTTGACTATTCAATAACAAAATTTCTTAATGTCCTTGAAGGTTCGGTTTGGGGATGTATATTAACAGCATTTGTTATTGTTAGCATCTTTCTTTGTCTCTTCGACCATTATTCGCCGTTTAGCTATCAAGTAGTAACCATTTTTTAAATTCATTTGAGTCTTACGTTAATTGATTTTATGTTTTCTAAATAGAATAATAAGGATGCTTATAAAGATCAGAAACGTATATTTACAATACAAGAAGGTTTCTGGTTCTGTTTGACTTCGTTGACTCCGCAAGGCGGTGGTGAAGCTCCTAAAGCTCTTTCGGGACGTTTGATAGCAGCTACTTGGTGGATTTTTGGATTTATTGTCATTTCTACATATACAGCAAATTTGGCAGCCTTTTTGACTGTATCTCGTCTTGAATCACCAATTTCATCTATCGACGATTTGGCAGCACAATTCAAAGTTAAGTATTCCACACTTGCTTCAGGGGCGTCAAGATCCTATTTTGAACGTATGAGAGATATTGAGTCGAAATTCTATGATATATGGACAGAAATGAGTTTAAACTTGGAATTATCAGAGTATGAAAGATCTAGATTGGCAGTTTGGGATTATCCGCTCTCTGACAAGTACACTAATATATGGTCAGCCATGGAAAAATCCAATTTTCCACACAATTTCAAGGAGGCAGTTCAGCGTATTAAAAATCGACCAGGAGGTGAAGACTATGCCTTCATTGGAGACGCTACAATGATAAAATACGCCGCTCTAACAGATTGTAAACTTTGGCAGGTAAATCAAAAAGTAAATATGTAAATATGACATCATTCTCAATAATTTGCAATATTCAGGTTGGCGAAGAATTTAGCAAGAAACCGTACGCTATAGGTGTAGCCAAAGGTTCTAAACTACAAGCAAGATTGTCCGCCGCGCTTCTAGAATTATTACAATTAAGGATATTGGAAGAATTAAAATTAGCCTGGTGGAACTTTGGTAAAGTTGAGTGCAGTGGATCGGCAGATGAGAGTAAAGGCATAAGTATAAAAAATATTGGAGGAGTTTTCTTAGTCATCGGACTTGGTTATATCAGTGGCTGGATAGCATTTGTAGCAGAATATTATTGGTTTAGTCGTAAACGAAGAAAAATGTTAGAAACGGACGAAAGAAGAACTTGAAAAA
This sequence comes from Dimorphilus gyrociliatus, assembly GCA_904063045.1. Lineage (NCBI taxonomy): Eukaryota > Metazoa > Annelida > Polychaeta > Dinophilidae > Dimorphilus > Dimorphilus gyrociliatus. The sequence goes on from CAJFCJ010000004.1 coordinate 435,717, forward strand.
CAAAACAAATGCAATACATAAAAAAAACTATTTATGTTATTCCTGCCATTCCCTCTACCTCACCTTTCCCAGTAATACACTTCAATGAGTAGAGGATGTAAATATATCGTTTATAATATGTAACTAAATGTAAACATATGTAAATTACACAACACTCAGAGAATACATATATAAAGTATGTTTTAAAAGCATGTAACTTCATAAGGATAACCATGATATGTAACAAAATATAAATTATGTAAGAATAGAGCGTCTTTGAATCATCACCTAGTTTTCCTGTTCTTAGAAATAATGATATATACAATTCTAGAGAGAAATAAATGGCAGTAGCAGGTGAATAGCCTCCTACTTAAATAGACTTTTCTTTTTGCTTTTTATAATGTTTTACGCTTATTAAAAATTTTAAGTATGACTATTTTTATATGAATGAATCATTCTTTATATACAGTATATATATATATTAATATAAAAATAGAGATATTTCCATTAATGAAATGTTTTTATTCCATAGTAATATATGCCTTCTATTTTTTTTTTAAAAGAAAGAAAATATAATAAAAGAGATAAAAAAAAGACAATATTACTCTAAATGTAATTGAATTCTTATGAAAAAGTAGAAAAAGAAACCTAATTTAGTTTTCTAATAGGTGAATAATTAACTGAACGAACGTCAGTATTATTTATTTTAATATAGAAAATCTTGAAAATTAAGACGAAATGGAGACATATTATTTTATAATAAATTACTTATGTTTTGGTCTAGTTGCTATTGCTTTCATTAACGCTTCACCACCCCAAACATTCTTAAACGATTCTCTTTGCAGCTGATAATTAAGAGTTTGTTCGTTTAAATTATACAATAAAGTCTTCATTTCCCTAAACACTTGGACGTTTATTCTATTGTCTAGGTATTGTTTTAGATATTCTTGAAACTCGTCGTCGGTGGTGGCTACGTGATCGATTAGTTTTAACCCTAACGCCCTATCGGTTTCCAATATACGCGCCGCCAACAATACTTCCAAGGATCTCTGATAACCTAAGACTTGTATTAAACGATCGGCTGCTCCCCAGCCAGGTGTCAATCCCATAACTCCTTGAACAAAACCAATTTTTGCTCTGTCCGAAGCTACTCTTAAATCACACGCCAAGGTCAATTCGGCTCCGCCCCCAAGCGCCAAACCATTGATATAAGCAATCGATAGTAGCGGAAGTTTCCTCATTCTTCTGACTACGTCATGCATATAGGCACACATTCGTTCTCCACCATCTTCATAGTCAGCTAGCTTTTTTATCAGATTCTAGAACAGTTCGAATGAAAAATTACTGACTGGTCACTGTGGTGACCTAAATGTTACAAATTTAAAGTAGTAACAGAGCAACAGATAGTTAAGTAAAAAAAATATTTTTCTGAAATAGTTATCATTTCGTAAATAACATAGATAGAGATTGATATACCAGGTCTCCTCCAGAACAGAAATTCCCTCCTTCGCCCTGTAGAATGCAAATTCGACCCTCTTTCCACTCTTCCAAATCACGAACTATTTCTTTTAATTCAATCATCATACTACCGCTTAAAGCGTTACGAATTTCAGGATTTGACAAAGTAATTTTTGCGATTCCTGTATTATCGTCTTTCTCGTAGAAAACATTTCCCTTCGTTCCTACTGAAAGGAGTAATTGTTCGGTTCTCATGGCCTTTGTACTATATTTTGAAATCGACGCCATTATGGATTTTCCAGTAAAGCATAGATTTTGCAGATGTTTCAATGACATTCCAAAAGTCGAACACATGTTCCTATACAGTTATTTTTATCAACATGTAGGCCTACTATATTTAGAATTTAAGTTTGTCTCATCCCATTTTATTGGATAGACTAGGAGTAATGTAACAACGCTGTCTATTGGTTAAATTATCAACAAAATAAAAGTATATTAATATATCTTTGAAGAATTAGCTCGACAATTTAATAAAAACACTCTTTACAATGAATTGGGCGATGATACAAAATCTTCAACTCTTAAAAAAGACAAAAGCATACAATATTCTAGAACATTCAATTATAAACTTAGATAGGTTTCTTGCGTAATACGTTTATATCAAAGCTTGAATTTTCAACAGATAGACACTTTTTTTATTTTATCATATTAAAAAGAAAGAATGAAAAAGGTGATATTTTTAGATATTTATCGCCTGTTGATCAGTAGAAAGATAACATTCCACAATGCATTTATTTGTCCAATGATTGCGTTTGTGAACGAGTTTTTACTTAAAAAAAAAAGACTGTGTAAACATAATTGATTAATTGGTCTACGCTTACATCTAGAAGAAATTCGAAATCTTTCAAACGAATCAAAGAGAGATAAAGAAAAGAACGAAAACTGATAATCGATGAACTTATAAAGGACATAGCTTGATTAAGGGTAGTCTGTGTTAAAAGAGAAAACAGTATATCTAACGAAAAATAAATATAGATGGATGACTTATAGGATTAATTAGAAAACTGCCAACGTATACGCTATTGTTTTTATATTTATTTATTTTAAAATGTGCAAAGATAGCATTTCTTTCAGATAGCATCTGTTAAATCGACAAAATTAGCTAATATTTCCTTAAAAATCCACAAGAAATATATAGATAAAAGTTTAATAGCATTCTACTTTCACTTATAGTTATTTATATATGTTCATGTAGAAAAGAAGATTCAAACTTTAAAAAACATAATATCTTTTTCAAATGTTGATAATTTTCTTCCTTGATCAAATCCTATAATATGACTCTTACCTTCCATTCCAGATTTCTATTCTAAAAGATTTATAAAGAAATACTACTAAATAAGAAAATAACAGAATTCTTTATGTATATTATAATTTGGTGCCAGCAGCTTTTAATTTCTTTATTCAAAATTTGCAAATAATTCTAGGCGGTCATAAATCAGATTAATATTTATGTACTCATTTAGTACACAATATCCCAAAACAAAAAGAAAGATTAACCTCTTAAGGAGATTCTTGCTTCTGACAAAGCAGTCTATCTCTCTCCCTCTCTCTAACTATGCATTAATATTTTTACTTATTTAATAAAAAGAATAACATACAAAAAAAAAAAACATTAACGCTAATCACAGAAATAAAGGCTAAATATGCAGAAATCGAATAAAGAAATACAATGCGCATAATAGCCCGCACCAATACGATTTACAAAAAAGCAACAAATTATATCAATTCTTTTCAACCGTAATCTTCTCCAGGAAGTTAATGGTTGAATCTAATTCAGTGCACAAAATAAGCCCTACTTGACAAATGCTAGAAAAAATCTGATTTGTTTAAGATTTCTCCCTTATTTCAAGTTTTTTCCATATTTAACGAGAATGATTGAATGTTCATATAGAGCTGGAAATCAATGCATGAATGAAATAGTGAACATTTAAGAAGCACGAATAAATTGAATGAAATGTGATGGTTGTCATCAACTCTATATGAAAAGAATGTTTAATATGCTTCCTAGCATTTGCCAACAAGTTTGGAACCGTTAGTTTTTTTTGTGAATTTCAAAAATTACCCCTTCTCCTGGAAGGTGGTGTAAAAGCACGAATATGACAAAAATGAGTAGAACGCCCAAAAAGGGGCCAAAACCTGCATCATAAAACACGATTAAATAATGGCAGCTGTGGGACATACAAAACTAGGCATTTCGTTAAAAAGCATACGAAATGCCTGCCCCAGATTAACAAAGTATGCATATAGACAAATTCGAAATGTCCAAATGAATGTAGGTTTAGGAATTCCTATGAAGAGACCTTCAGCCGCTGATGTTTTTTGTTTCTTTTTAAATCTCTTTCAGCTACTAAAAGCGTTTGAAAGCGACAATTGTAACTACGATGATAAAGTAAATACTGAGTTTCCAAATATGTAAACAAGTCTTCAAAATTCATTTTTTTATCTTCTTCCTTGTTAAGAAATTTCGCTCTTACGCTCTTTGTAATTTTAAATGCTTGATATAACAGAAGGAAACTGAGACGTAACCAGCACACATTCCCTCCCTTTTTTCGAATTACCAGCAAACGGTCATCGTGAATTCGTCTATTGAAAGGCGACTGTACATTGCACTGATGATAGGAAGTTTTGGTTTTTTCGCAAGACGCGAAAAAATGACGGCAAGACGCCATCGCTATTTGGCTAGGTAGAATAGTTTGATTTTTTTCTATAAACAATCAAATTAAACAAAACGTTTGGCCGAGACGGCCAAACGTTCCAAGGCTTGCAATTTACATTGCATCGACCTCAATTGAGATCTCATTTCATCATTTTCCTCCTTCAAACTGAACACTTCATCTTTTAAATGATCACGCTCCAGTTCCAATTTCTCTCTTTGAGTTAACCTCTTTTCGCGACAGCTGGCAGCGTAGCCACGATTTTTTAAAGTTCTTCTTCTTTGTTTCAATTTGAGGACGTCCTCCCGAGGAAGTCCCCTTAACTGTCTGTTCAAATCTCTGACGGATAGTTGAACTAGTTCGTCGTCCGTAAATTCCACTAGACGCTTTTCTTTTGTTGCCTAAAACAAAAGAAAAATTATAAAAAAAATTGTTTGCCAGTTTTTATATTGATGTAGAATGAAGGTAAAGAGGGATAAAGGGTCAATAGTCATAACGTAAAGATTTTATGTGGAAGGCAGTTAATAATGCATGAATTGGATTGTATAGAGAAAAATCCTTTTTTCCGTTTTAGTATAATCAAACAAGTGAACTAAATAAAATAGGCAATAAAGAGGTAAAATGTAAGAAAATGTAAGTTAACAATGTTCTAATATTTTAAATAACTTATATCAGTTTTACTAAGTCAGTTTCTAGGATAAATAGGTCAGTCAGTCACGGTCATGACTAAATTTCACATGATAAGGAATAGCAAGACAGTATATATATATATATATATACAGTATATCTTTCATACAAAAAATAAAAGAAAAAAAGACTTACCAAATTCAGAGGTTCATCAATTGAATCATCGTCATAAGTAGGACGACTCCCGTCGCTCATTCCGCTTGTTTCCTAGAATAAAGTAAAAGAGATTTAATAGGACATAGACACATATATTAGGGAATCGCGATTAAAGAAAATGCCTAAACAAACATTCGACAGTATAAGTCTTAAGGATATATTCAAAGAAATTTTGTTCCGATTAAATAAAAAAAATGAGGTTGAATATCAAAATTGAATTTTTTTAGCGTACATTTTTCTTATCTAAAATGGTCTATATTTATGTAATTTTCTTTAATTTCTGAACGGAATGGCTTTCGATTTCAACGTCAAAAGACAACATTTGCAAGTTTACTTATCTAAATAAATAAAAACAAAAAAAAAATTCTCTTTTTTTTTGTTTAAAATTCAAAGTTTAGTCAGAAGCTATTCATTAATTTGTTTAACATAACTCTTTATGTACTATGAAAGACAAACATAAAAAAATATATATATATAAATATATACAGGAAACAGATGTATCGGGCAAACAAGAATTGACGTTACGAATGTATGAAGAAGAATTTTTGAATAATTTAGTAATATTCTTTTCATCATAAAATTTTAAACTATTTATTTATAGTTAAATTATATAGAAATAAAGTTTCTCTTCGTAATTAAAAAAACGACTATAGAACATTTAGAACCAAAAAGAACATTTAGAAAAAAAGAACAAAATTTGTAGAAAATAAAATTGGAACAAAATTTTAAAAAATGAAAATAAAAATTTAAATGAAAAATTAGAAAACTGCCTACTCACTATTAATTGTTTACAGACACATAAATTCACACACGGCGAAAGTTGGAGGAAAAAATTTTCCATTTTCTCTGAGAGATCCGCTCTCTTTAATAATTACTGGTTAACTTCTACGGAAACCTCATTCCTACGTCACGATCAATAGGAAAACGGCGTCTAAACAACACGCCTTTATGACGTCAGCGTTACCGCGACGTTCAAAACTCCACCTATTTTTCAAACAGAGAAATACTCACGCTTAGGTAATCGCCGGCAGTCATGATATCTCTTTCGAATGACCTGGTGTAATGATTAACGAATGAGTTAATAAAATACAGAAGATTGAAATTTATGATGAGTCAGCAAAAAATCTCAAATGTGAGGTCAGCAAAACAAGAACAAAATACAAAACACTAGTATAGGCAATCAAACTCTATACAAGTTTTATATTAATACAATAAAATTAATTTTACATTATATAAGTGCTAAAAAAAACCAAAAAACTACTAATTTATACATATTTACCGTAAATCTTTAAAAAAGGATCAAGAGAAAGTAACCCGCTTCTGTGTTTGCAATCAACTGATGAGAAATGGCGAGGGTCAAGGCCATTGGGAGTAGAAATTTTCCCATGCGTAAGCATATTTTTAGGAAAGCATTTAAAAATATTTCTACATTTTTTGTGTGTAAAGTTTGATCTGAGAATACAAAAAAGAATATTTTATTTAATGTTCACCTCCGTTTTGATAAAATAATCAATATTCGGTACATGAAGCCACAAGTTGCTATTTGTCTTATCAAACTTTCAAACAATTTGTCTTTGGATTAAAATAACTTTGATCTAGAAAAAACTTGAATTTTAATCAAAATTTACATCGCTGTTTGTTTCAAGATCAATCAATAACTGTAAATCAAATTATTTCAAGTTATTTGGAATTATATGGTATTATCGCCCAAATCAACAAGATGTCAAGATTTCCGAATTTTAAATTTTCGTTTTCTGATTTAACAACAAGCGCAGCAGCTATACTCTCTGCAGCGATAAAAGGAGATCCTTTTTCTGTTTACGAAATTAAACCAGATGCCTTAAAAAAGTGCAAAATAATTTACATACATAAAAAATTAAAATTCTACCATAAACTATTCCATTCTATTTAGCTCAATTATTATATTTACAGATTATCCTTAACCGATTCACTGGATAATTTTCATCTATATAGAGAAAATGGGATCAACGTGTGCGTTCTATTACTAAATAAAGTGTATAGGTAATAGTTATTTCTAAAATTATAAAGCGGATTTCATTTACATTATTAAATATAGATTTATATTAATCTTAAAACGTAATTCAAGTTGTTCATATTGTAATTATTTTATAAAAATAGCTTTCTAATTTTCTATTTCACCACTATTATTGTTTGGTAACATTTCCACAGCCTATTTAAATTATCTGACGATGAAGAAGCAGTTCGTTTGTATACACTCTATCACAAAAGAATTCAGGTAAAGATAATATAAAATAGGGTTAATAGAACTCATCTTATATTTCTAAAAATAAGATGAAGAAAAAAAAAAACAACGTAAATTTTACACTAATATAAAAAGAAAATGATCTTTTTTCAGCCTATTATAAACGTTTGTAAAAGCGTTCATACTAAGGAAATGATACAAAAACTTTGCACTTGCTTAAGGGAAAATCAAGGATGGAAGTCTAGTCATCTCGCTGCTCAGTTTTCTTTAAAAGAATTCTTTACTCAACATAATAATTTATAGTAAGAATATTCTCATATTACTTTACATTTATATACTATTTTATAGAATAGCTTTTCATTAACAATGAAATAATTCTTTGAAAATAACTACTTTTCTAATAATCTCTATGATAATCAGTCTTTGAATTATTGGTTATCGTAAAACAAAATAAACAATTAAATATCTTTTCTATTACTTAATTTTTTATACTAATTTTTATTCCTCTAATTAGTGATGTTAACGAACCCTGTGAATTTACACGAATGACACCAATCATGATTGCCGTTGTTGCTCGAAATATGGATCTAATAAAAGAATTGTTAAAATGTAACGCATCTTTAAAATTGGCTGATGTTCATGGTGACAATATCTTCCACCATTGTGCCAAATCAGACGATATTAATATTTTAAAGGTTTTAAAAATCTTTAAATGATTCTATTACGAGAAATTAGGCTTAAATAAGAAAGCTTCTAGTTGTATACATTACTTATTTAGTCTAAAAATAGCTTAATATTAGAGTTAACTGACATCAATACGCATAAATATTTTAACGTTTATAGACCTTATAAGTAAATGTATACGTTTATTATAATTAAGTAATATTTTTTCAAGGTCTTAGCATCAAAAGACAACGAAGCGATAAATCAATTAAATATTACTGGCGAAAGTCCTTTACATACTGCTTGTGAAAATGGGCTAGATAAAATGATTAGCCCTTTATTACAATTTGGAGCAAGGTTAGATGAGACTAAATCTGTGAGATACCCGATACATTGTGCCGTTATTTCGGATTCCGTAAAGTAGTTACATGCTTAATTTGTAAATATAAAGCAATTTACTATTCTCTTTCATTTTAGGTCTGTAGAAGAGATATTAAATTGGGAAAGTAAACAGGTTCATACTCGGCATAGCGATGGTTCGACACCCTTGCATCTTTGCCGATCATTAGAGGTATAAGGTTTCTTATATCTTTTTTATATAACAGTATCTTATAATGTTTACTTATTTTATAAGATGCTGACACTGTTATGCGGAAAAGATGCTGATGTAAATGCATCTAATATGGACAGCGAAACACCCTTAATAATATTCATAAAGGAAAAAAAGGTAAAAGTCACAATTTTCCATTTCAGCAAAATCATAATAACAGGTGTTTTTTTTAAGGTTGACTGTGTCATGAGTTTATTATCAAGATCCGCCAATCCTTCGTTAGCTGATAAGGATGGTAATAATCCCTTGCACTGGGCAATTAAAGTATGTAAAATTTCTTTTTCCCTAGCAAAAAAACTCACCTTCGTTTCCATTTTATATTTTCTTCTGTATTGTTAGACTTTAGATGAGGAAATATCGAATATTCAAACGGTCTATTGAAATTTTCTGATTATATTTTGAACTCTTTCATTTGAGTGTTGCCTAGCTGATTGAAAGATTTCGATTTTATGCCTTTAAGAGCACAACAATTTTCAGTCTAATAAAAATAGATATAACTCATAAACATCCACATCATTTCATGCATTTGCTATTCTACAAGTAGTAATATTTCCTACATGTGTATAATAAAGGATCAAAAATATCTTATTAAGTAACTTTTGCGTACACCTGTGTCTCAATTCATCAGTAAGACTAATAACATCTTATTTATTCAGCGGTTTCCTCTTTCATTCATTGACGTAATCAGATAAAAGTTCAACTACAAAATATTTTATAAAGCAATTGAAAAGTAATAATTGAGTATAAGTAGACCAGAAAGCTAGAAACAGAGAAAAAGAGTTCTAATTAATACTAGAGATATTTACATTTCTTTTATGAGTTGCTATCTTTCTATCTACTTTTACAAGATTTTGTCACCATACTGTTTTTTTTTTTTGGCTTGGAACAGCCTTAGTATCAATCTTTATGATTTTTATACTTTGAGTTTATTATATCTGATTATAGCGATTTAAAAAATTTTTTTTTTCAGAAGGTTCAAAAATAGAAAAGAAAAATTGATAAAAATTTCATATGTGTGCTTTTTCTCTTCGTATTTTTTGCACGGGAATCTTTAGAGTTTACTTGCGTATGATTTATAAATTTATCGCTTGTGTTTCTTATTTTTCACGGTGCTAAAAGTATATTATTAATACTGATCAAAGAAGCATCTTATTTTTGTGTAGCTTGTCTTTGGCTTTTGCTCTTTTTTTTTTATCCGCTAAAATTGTCTAGTTTTTTTTATTTATTATCATTAATATACTTTTACCATTAAAACAGAGCTGCAGCCTGCAATTGATAAAGGCTTTACTGGTTTTTGGAGCCGATGTTAATACTAGAAACAATGCGGGTGTTTCTGCTCGTCACCTTGCAGCCGTTTCCCAATTGCCCGAGGCGTAAGTAACACCCAATTTTTTCCCTTTCTTCCCTCGACCCTTCACAAGTCACGCATTATTTCGAAACCTTCCTCCACCCCTTTTCAAATGTGGGTTAGGACAAAAGTAGGCGTACAATTCATACCTGCCATAACCTTTCCCTTATTATTTATGATTGAGGCTACTAATGCGTCCATTCTTAACAAATTCTTTGTTTCCTTATATTTTGTTCCATTTTTTACAGAAAAAAAGTTATCTATCTTCTGCAAAGGATTGGAGCAGAAAAATGTTCTCCAGACACTCCAGGATGTGTGGACGGCTGCGCGCATTGGTCAAATTCAAAAGGAGAAGAACCAGAGCAGGAGGCTTCAACACCAATTGAGGATACACTAAAAAGAGGTATAAATTAGTCTTTTGTCTACCTTTCATGAAAACTTTAATAGAAAAGCTTACCCTCATAAGTTATTTTTGGGATAAAAAACAGAGTACTTTGACGCTGTCATGACCAACACAATAGATGCTGCTAAGCAGAGAAGATCTGGCGATAGAGTAATGTTCTTAGACTGTTTCTTTGTTTACTTTTTTAAAATAAGAAAGAAAAATCAATTAGTTATTAAATTAAATAAAGTAACAATTAATTAGTCAATTCTAAATTTACAGGTTCTTTGTATGGATGGGGGTGGTATTAAAGGTTTGGTGCTAATTAAGTTATTATTAGCGTTAGAAAAAATAGCAAAAAAACCTGTTCGAGAACTTTATGATTGGATTGCGGGAACGAGTACGGGAGGAATTTTAGCACTATATATAGCTATGGGTATGTATCTTCAGAGCTTTGTATTATTATTATATGTTATACATTATATTAGCTATTTATTGATTTAAAATTAATATACTTAGGTAAACCCCTCCTTGATGCGCAGTCAATGTACTTTCGGTTAAAAAATGAAACTTTTAAGGGTAGCCGCCCCTATGATGCAACTCCATTGGAAGATTTTATGAAACGCGAATTTGGAGAATTTACAACGATGAATGAAATAACAGGAATAAAGTAAACAACTAAATTTAGTTTTCAGGATACACACTTTTAATTAACCGATTTATGCCGTTTGTTAAAATTAGAGTCATCGTGACGGCTTCATTGGTAGATCGTTTTCCCGCTGATTTACATTTATTCACTAATTATGAGAAACCCGGTTACGATTATAACAGAGCTAAACGTGAGAGTAAATTATTCGTTCCTCCAAAACCGCAAGGTAGGTAGAATGTTTTTCACGGTTTCTCATAATTTAATGAGGTTTTTTATTCAATTTATAGACGTTCCGATATGGAAAGCAGCTAGATCGAGTGGGGCTGCGCCAACCTACTTCCGTGCTATGGATCAATTTATGGATGGTGGAATTATAGCTAATAATCCAACTTTAGACGTATTAACAGAAATTCATGAATATTATTGCGGATTAGCTATTCAAGTACGTTAATATAAATAAAAAACCTTTAAATTGCATAAACTAAATATTACATTAGTTAAATAACTATTTTCTAAGAATGGGTAGATCTACGTTTATTGTTTTCATTGAATATAAATCTATAAGTATTGTCTTATAGGCATTATTTATTTATTTTTATGAAAACTAGAATATTGAAAGATATTTTTTCCATCTACTTTAATTGGAGAGCTGGTTAAGCAAGTATTTCATTAATAATATTAAAAAATCTGGCAAGACGCAATTTATTATGATGCCAAGATAAAAGTATATTACAATTTATATGTTAAAACAAACAATAATGTATGCCTCCTTAACATCTACCGTTTATTCATCCTACGTCTTTTTTTTTCTTTTTTTTTAACTTGCATTCAATCGACATAGAAAAATTCAATCAATAAAACAGATATTCATTTTTTAGTATTATTTAAGTATACAAATTTGCTAGTTTATTATTATTACTATTATTATTATTATTATTATTATTATCTTTTTATATAAAATGTCTACTCTTTTTAAATTTGTTCATTTTTTTCGTTTAGGAAAAGAGAAGCTCTTGTAATGCTATAAAGTCTTTACATGTTGTCGTTTCGATTGGTACTGGTCTTCCTCCTATTAAACAAACTAATGCGTTCGATGTGTTTAAACCTGAGGGATTTTTGGATCTGCCTAAAATAGCTATTGGAGCTTCCAATCTGGCTAAAACGATAATTGAATCGGTTAGTACCAAATGATGAAACGACTAGACATGACTACTTTTGCTTTTAGGCTACTGAGGCTAATGGAAGAAGTGTAGAAAGAGCTAGAGCATGGTGTAGTTCCATTCAAGTTCCATTTTTTAGATTTTGTCCTAATTTAAGCGAAGACATTCCTCTAAATTGTACGGAAGACGATAAATTAATCAATTTGCTATGGGAAGTTCAAATTTATATTCACGATCATTTCCAAGAACTTGTGCAATTAGTTGAAGTACTTACTTATTAAAGCCAAACCAGATAAATACTTGTAAATGATTACAAATGTTAGACAGAGGTAATTTAATGATTGTAAAATTAATTAAGCCTATGATGAAATTTATAATGGCATTAAATTGAATTATATAAATAATTTATGACCTTACGCAATAAATTTTTTCCCGCAAATTGTCTTTTTTTATACATTAAAAGGGAAAACAATTTACACTCCCACAATTATTTTATTAATACAAATATAGCTATTATATAAATTGATATAAGATCCATAATATACTCTATACAATTGTAGGATTAGGTAATATATATATTAGTATATATATATATATATATATATATATATATATATATATATATAAAGGTTTGTACCGGAATTGTCACGTTTCTAAATATACCATGATATTAAAATAATTGAATGAACTGAGACATTTTTTGATTGGCATTTACCAACAGTCTTTTTAATTGAGATACAAAGGAGTAAATAGTCTACTGCCATCTAGTGTGTTCCATATTACAACATACACCTTTAAGGTTAAGAGTAGCGCATAACACAGCGGAAGAAGATTAACTTAGTAAGTCGATATGTATGAAATTGCACGAGACACTTTTGCAAAGGGGATAGAAAATGGAGTGGGTGTAAGAGGTTGAAAAAGAAGAAAGGAAAACTTTTGCACGCGTCAACGGAGTCTCCGCCGAATCGAGTACTGTTAAGTGTAGAAAACTCGTTAATAACCGGCACAGAGCACGATTTCTGTAGTTGATGAAAGGCTAATTCAGTGGGTGGGTTACGAGAAGTGGGATAGGAGTGGGTGGGGTGGCGGAACATAGCAGTAGGGGGCAGAAAATACCGTGAATGAAAGTTGTTCTTTGTATAGGAAACGCCCATTCCATTTATTGAAAACAATAGGTAAAAAAAAGCAAGTAAATTCAGTTGTTTATTTATTTAGATTTTCAGCTCAATAAAAGTAGAAATTGAATACATAGAGTATTAAATCGCCCAAAACGGTCTCGTGACGGCAATTTATCGCGGCGGGCGTCTTACGAAGGGCGGTAAGTCGATCGCTGTCGATTTCCGGCTGTGAACAGATGGGTACTGATTATTTTTCCCGCCGGCAAATCCCCCGCTATACGGTTGAATCGTTTTAAAAAAAAAAACCAACCGAATCGCAGGTTCGAAACACTTTCCATCTTAACTCTAATTATCATGTGATCCGATGTACTTAAATTTCGATTTGAAACGGATTGACCCACTCCAAATCATTGTTGACTAAAGTGTATATGTATATATATAATTGATAATTTTGTAACACCCCTTGTCCCGACACTCTTGGATTATGTAATGAATTTCTTTAACTTACGTAAGTAGTAATAATATATGATGTGAAGTATGCAAGCGAGTCTATGTACCATGAAAATTTAATGTTTGTGACAAAACAAAGAAGAATTTGTTTTGACAAACAACAAAATGTTCATTTTTTTTAATTTTTATTTATAATTTTTCTTGATTTGAACATTGAACCCTTGTGTTTGTATAACGGATTTTTCAACAATATTCAATGAGTGTAAATAATAAATGTATACATGGATCATTGGGTACGGGAAGAGAACAGCTGGAAATTGTATTGCATATAAAAGGCTGGTTGTTCGAATAGTGCAAAAAAAAAAATCATTATCTTTTCATTGTAATTAGTTTTTTTATATAAGGTTCCTTTTAGCATTGAATTCTCACATTTAACGGGTTCATAAACTCTAATAGAAAGGAACGTTTAATTTTTTCCCTCTCTTTCTTCTCCCTCTCTCTCTCTCTCTCTCTCTCTTCCCCCGCCTTTCCACACACACATATATATATATACAGTATATATACTCTCTCTTTCACTCTACTTCTATTTCTGCAGTTCAAATATCTTTTTAATAGATATATAAATAGTTATAAATTAATTTATGAACAGATCTTATTGTGTCAGTGAATCTGGTAGAAAAATTCCTTTGCGAACAGATGCACTGATTATCTGAACAGCGGCTAATTACTAAAGAAATATTCCCCGTTCAATTAATTAATGGTTTGAGGCATTCTTGACAAGGGACAGATGTATATACTTATTAGGCGACTGGCTATTCATTATTTGAATGAAAATAAACTTTGTACCAGCTGCTTGAATACGATGGAGATGTATTATATAATGAATCTGAGGTAACTCGGAATCCGTTTAACACCCTCCTCATTTCATGGTTTCATTAATGAAGCTTAACAAAGCAATCTGTATTTCTTATTTCTATTATTTACGTAGTTCTTTTTAAAATATAAATTCGAGATATAAAAATAGCAAGTATTGAGCTTACCGTAAAGGTAAAAGTGTATCAATCTTAAATGGTGGGAGGAGTGTAGGATTATGCGTGATGTATTAGATAACGGAGGGGGTCGAAGAGTGTCGCGTGATTTCACGGAAATATTTAACATCTGTACCAGAGATACAAATGAATAGCGGAGAGACAAAACTACATTTTTTAAGTTGTATATATAAATATGTACAATTTGCCTAATTAGTCAAATGCTCATACATTTTCCGCTAAAGTTTCTATAGACAACGATCATTACCGTCAAATATAAACTCCTACCGGCCGATCAAGTAGCCGCTAACGAGTCGTTTCGAGTGGTGTAATTAGTCGAATATTTTTCACCCTTGTTCGCGCATCTGTTCCCTTAAAAATCGAAAAGAAAGGCCTAATTCAAGCTGACAGATGGCCGTCTCTTGTCACGCTGAGATTCAAATTTCTTCTATATATACTTTCGCACTTAGTTTTTAATTTATTCACTTATAGTTTAATTTTTAGTAATACATTTCCTTTATTAAAATCATGTAAAAAAACATCTCTAAAAAGAATGCATATATATATATATATATACAAGTTCAGTGTATATGTGTTCAGTTTCAAATATTAGCCGTGGAAGAACTTGGCGATATTGAGCTTGATGATGATGACGGAGACATTAAACTAGAACTAGGTAGCAAAGGCAATGGAAGTTTCGGTGTTAAGCAATCGGCGCATGCGCAAAATCCATGATTTGTACGAAATCTCGTAGGTACTTGAGGAAGAGGCGGAAAATTCATTCGTTGAGTACTGACATCAGATACCAACTTCTTCATCTCTGCTAATGAATTTTGCAGCATAAGAATATAGTTCTTGGCAAGTAGAAGAGTAGCAATCTTTGATAGTTTCCTTACAGACGGGCCATGAGCATATGGCATAACCTCCCTTAAGCCATCAAGCGCGCTGTTCAAGTCGTGCATCCTTTTCCTTTCTCTCGAGTTCACTTTTAATCTTAGTTGCTGTAATTCTTTATCGTTCAATGTTTTAGTTGATAATCTTGATCTTCTTACTTTTGGTTTAAATTCCGTTGAATCAGCATCGCTCTGAGGCGAGCAGCCCACGTCGATCTCGCAATCACTCATCGCTCTTAAAATCTCCACAAAGATTGACGTGGTACACAGGGCTGGACAAGACCACACGCGCCAGAGGCGGAGCTAAAATGGTGACGGGCGTTCAATACCACCCAATAAACATCTCGTCGCGTGCGCTATCTATCCTATATCTATAGGAGCTATAACAGTTGCTAATTCTCGGTACATTAATGGCAACATTGTTTGACACACTTGGCGCATCTGTTCGATATAAGTGGACATAATAAGTGCGTACTGAAAATTTACTAATGTATTATATGCGTTCAATCACTATTGTACAGATTTGTCAATGACATCATCGACTTTATACAAGCACATAAAGCGTTAACAGTGTTTAGTATTTCGAGTTGGAAGATAATAAACAATAAATTTTGTTAATTTTTAAAAAGAAACTCTCATTTCAATATGAAAACATAACGAAACTGACAAACTCTATACAGAAAAGCTTTCGTAACGAGAAATTCTTGAACCGTGAAATGTAAAAGTTAAAAAGTTTCTAAATTGACTTTTTCTCGGTTCTTAAACGCTTCATTAAGAATCACGTGACCAGAAACAAAAGCATTCGATTAAGTTTGTCGCTCATTCGAAACGATGAACAAAGTTTTGTCGGCCTTGGGCGGATTCGGCCTTCTTTTGTAGTCAACACGTTCGAAAGTTGAACAAAGACGGTTCTAGAAGACGCCATATGCAAGCTGCAGGGCGTCGGCGATCGGCCGCGCCCAAGTTGACCTTGGAACGGCCGGTTTTTTTGAAATTATTGTTTAGCGGTCGCCATGAAATTATCGGTTCGGTACGAATTGGTCACCAAACGGTGTATCCACAGATTTTCGATCTAATTACATACTTTCGGGGATTCTCCCTCTCACAAGTTGACTAAACAAAGAAGGAAAACTTGACAACTCCTCCTCCTCCTTCTTTCTCTTCTTAATCCAGCAGGAAGTTGGAGTATTCTATTTCTTGAGTATTACAATTGATTCCCCGCTTTAGGTTGACAATTAATTCAAAGATAATCAATGATCTGTAAATACATACAAAGTTGTCCGCACGGACGTGCCTATATTAGCATAAACGCTATCCACCAAATGCCGCCCAATTTTCAAAGGTCTATGATGAATTGAGTACACCATTTCAACCGGAATGTCTTTGCTTTAATTATAGACATTCTTATTACATACCTTAATGGGTACTTTAGTAATTCCAACGGAGTTAATTCGTTTGATCTAAAAAAACGATTTGGAAACGAAAATTTCTAATGTTTTTCAAGTTTCCTTTCCTTCGGTGAGGAAATATCAGGCACAAAGGATTCATTAGAACCTTAAATATATGTATTATGCCCAAATGATTTTCCAAAGATGCCTTGACCAATTATCCAACGTTTCCCTATTTATTAAATATTTTCATTGTTACGTGCAGAGAAATTATTAGTTCGCCATTGACAGGTCAGACAAATTTACTGTCTAATTGCTTGTCTATTATGGAAAATTCGAGGCGCTAATGATTGTAGTTGCTAAACGGCCGGGTGTGAAAGTGGGTGTTGATTTCTCATTTCCTTTGTTCGAAAGATGTCGTGAGTACTTTAAAGGGGGCGTGTGAAACGTCTAAAACGAAACAAAACGTTTATTGTTGTAACTGGTGTTTAAAAATTCTGCAATGGTAAGTGCGAGTAGAAGAACGAATTGAAAGTGTAATTAAAGATAACTGGTAGACAATAATATTAAAGAATTGAAACTTTTACTCAAAATTTAATTAATTATGAATATTTAAATGAGCTGTTCAAAATATTATAAATAAATTATAAAAAAATCTCTTAACTTTACTATAACAAATACGGTAACATTAGAAATTTTACAAAATTAATAGCGTAAATAATTCATTTATCATCTGTTACTTTTTAAAAAGGTTAAACGACGGTTTGTCAAAATGTTAAATCAATTAAATAAGATGTTAATTAAAGATTAATTATGTTTAAAGAGAAATAAAATGATAAAAGTGATAAAAGTGTGCGTATGTTGTATATATATTTTTTGTTTAATACGAAAAGAACGGAAACAATAGAAAAAAACCCTTTATTGTTTGTTTGTTTGTTTGTCAGTAAATGAAGGGCAAAATTCGCAAAAATATAACATTAATTAATTAAAATACATAAACTATAGTAGAGACACTACATCGAAAAATTTCTTATAGATAACATACAAAGAAGTATCAGTTTGTCCTGTAGCATGCAAACAAATATAACATTTTACAATAAATATGTATATACAGTATATATAAATTTATATGCGTGTATGACTCTTCTTTTATAATTATATGAAACTATCTAAGATTGATTAGCTTAATTAATTTATTTACTCAACGTCAGATTCCATTGTATTATTTTGAAGACGTTCTATCTCTGTGGCATGTTCTTTCTTCAATTTAGCAATAACTTTCTGATGGTGTAGATGAACATTTTTCAAGACTCTATTAAATTCTTGCTTTAGAGCCTTTTCTCTTCTTCTATAAGCTGTATTTAAATCGTCATATAAAGCTTTTAGTGTTGCAGTCATTTGTTCATTCAATAGAGAGTTATATCTATGGAATAGGGGTGGTCTATCATCTTCCCTTTGAACATTTTCTTCAATTTCTGATGTATTTTCAGCTTTCTCGATATGATTTGTTTCGATTGATTCCCTTTTCGAAACTCTCTGTAGTAACACATCTAAAAAACTCGAATGTACTTCCTCGTCGTCACCTAAAGACGGAACTTGTTCAAACTCATTATTAGGCTTCTTTTTCTTATGATCGTAATTTTCATTCACTTCCCTCTCCTCACTTGAACCATTTTCTATAATTCTTTTCCTATTATCCTTTCGTTTTTCCACCTAAAGAAAAGAGAGGAAGATCGTCGTTATTGATAATATTTGTTTTACTTTTTATAACAAAAACTCGTTAAAACTTTATTGACGACGTCTGTTTTTCCTCATATATTATTCACTAATTAATTTCAAGAGATACCGAAAGTAACATTCAATTATAGATGGTAATTTTAATAAAGAAGTAGATAAATTGATATTCTTTGATCTCTACCTGAACATAATCAAATTCTGCGTTTAAAGGAGTTTTTGGTTCGGCGTATAGGAATTTTCCAATCAACTGCTCAATAATTCTAATGTGTTCGTTCAACTCTTCGATTGCTCTTAGAAGACTATCAGCACAAGGTAGCTTCCTTTCGCTTGGAGTGAGCGTAAAATTTTGTTTAGTTAAAAGATATACCGAATTTAGTTGAACCCATGCCCTGTCGTGTTCGCCGAAGAAACGAACATCTGCTTGCCCTTTATCAATTCGCAAAAGTTTCGCAGGCCAATACGGAAATCCCTTGAGTTTAGCAGAAACAAGCGTGTGTAATTTACTCTGTAAGAAGCGATAGTAATCCTTAATATTATAAGTTTAAAAATATATATATATAAAATTATAGAATAATGCGCCATCTGGCGATTTTCAACAAAAAAATTATTCGACCGAGTATAATTAATAAAAGATATTCTGTTATAGTCACTAAATGCGGAATAATATATAACATAGGCTTAAGAAAATAAATGTAAGAATGGGAATTTTTATGCTATATTTATAAATTTGAATACTTACACAAGGAACGCAGAACCAATTCTTTGCCATTTTCTTATTAGACATTTCATAGCATTCAAAGCATATTTCTATTTCTGCTACTTCTTTAGTGAGCTGCTTTAGAAGATTCTTCATGATCAAAGTTAAATTGTGCCTACCACCATTATAGACAGAGGAATTATGTAAAATCCATTTAACGTCAGCTAGAAATGAATGTGTGCTAGTATATTGAAAATTTTGTATTCTTTTTCTAATAAGAGAAAAGTCCATTGGTTGAATAACGTATAGATCATAGTCTTTTATCAGCTGCTTATCGACTGGTGTAATGAACTCTTTTAATTCTAGATTCGAATTCGCTGCAAATACATTATCTAAGGCAGTTTCTAAGAGTTTTGCTAGCTTTTTAATTGATAAATTTGCTATTGTTTCACTTCTGGTCTCCAAACATTCCGATTTTATTTTTAAATCACACTCTGGACATACCCATTTATCTGGAAGTTGACCAAATAAATTGCAGCATTTCTTATGATAAGATCGTGGACACAAAGTGCATATTGCATTAACTTCGTACTGGTTGCATATCCAACAATAAAAATCCTTTTCTTCTCCTTCTGGTGTGATGTAACGCTTCTTTGCTAATTTTGCTGATTGATTAACATCTGACCTGAACGATAATAAAATAGCTAGCTGTTAATATTAATTATGCTTTACTTACATAACTCAGAGATTTGGAAAGTCCAATAGACATTTCAATACCAGGATATGAAATGATTAAGATTGAAATCGTATTAATTGCCAAATGATATATGTAAATAAAAATGAAAAAAATAATAAGTAATAAAAATTTATCCTTCTTCGAAAAACACTCCAAATCTATCTCTACCCGTTTTCGTCGCTTAATTTGAATTATTTTTTTTTTTAAATTTAACTATTATTAACTAGGAATAGCAAATACAGACATATTATAATAAACATTTTATTGCTTAAAGTATAAAAGATTCGTATTGCTTTAATAAAATACAAGCAAATTATGTAACTAATTGGAATGATCATTTGAAAAAGATTAATAACGATAGCTCCCCTAATTTACTCTTTTCTTTTTGCAGATAGATGCTTCTTATAATAGATAATTAAAGAATACGTCATATTTTAATCTAATTTTAAAATTATCTTTATGAATAATACAAAAAAACACTCTAAATATATCATTACCAGCAAAAATCTAAAATTATTAATATTTTAACTTTACATTAAATTATTTTTTTTGTTTTTCAAATTAAAATATGGAAAAGTCAATTATCTCAGAAAAAAAGTCTAAAACTGATGTTATAAATAAAGAAGGAATAAAGACTCCAAATGATCAGCAAAATAGTTTAGTACTAAAACAAACTAGTCACGAAAGTTTAACTAGCAGAAAGAGTAGCGAGAGTAAACAAACAAATAGATCATGTAGGTATAGAAGATTTAAAAAGGATTATGTTAGCAAAGACAATATGTTCTTAAACGATTATGATTTATATGGAGAATTGTCTCAAAAGAACGAAGAACTCTTAAAGAAAGTCAGAGTTGACTCCAGTAGAGTAAGCAAAATTGAAAATTATATAGATGATAATTGCAGAAGTTCTCTATATAACATTGAGTACAGTAAATTGGCCTTCCATACTGATATGAGAAAATTACGGAAAAGTATTATTAGTGCAGTTTCTCAAGTCCAAGAGTATTTGAACATATCTGCACTAAATAACACAGTCATCACCGATCTTGATCAATATTCTTTTAATGATTTAGGTTAGTTTTGACATTTTTAGATTAAGTATCGTTTCCAATTCATTTAAGAACTATATTTAAAGGTGAGAATAAGCCAATAAACGATAAAAAATTTACATCAAATCGATTAAAGGACGATAAAGAAGTATACAAGAAAAGATCCTTATTGAACAAACTATTAAATATTAGAGAGAGAAAAAGGAGAAGAAAATCCTTACTTTCTTTTCTAGAAGGAAATTTGACATTTTTAAAAAAATTTCGTTAATTTAGGATATTTTTTAATGTATAGTATAAATATGAATATCTCTTAAACACTTTAAAAGTTCTATATAATCAGCATTTTTTAACATAAACACGATATTCTTGAATAAGTTTGATAATTGATTTTCAAATGTTTATGCATAATTTCAAAGTGCATAATGATTTTTTCTGCATATATAGTATATATATATATATATATATATATAATAGCCCAATATGGTATCTATCATCAATTATTTAATTAAAACATATTATTTATTTAACAAACAAATTAACGGTAAATTAACAAAATCGATAATTTGAACAAAGCTTTGAAAACAGAAAATCAATAGATGATTGTTGTAGACAACAAGAGTTATAAAGTAACTCAAGTATAACGTCTTTATTCGACCTATGAACACATTTTAAAAGTAAATTTCTTTTAGTACCATTATATATATATAAAATATAGCGAGAATACAAAAATGGCCTAGTATATAAAAATATATAAAAAACGAAGATTTTCAATCAAAAAGTGTTAAATCAAGTTCAACATTTCAATAGTATCTAAGAATAAAATGTTAGTACACTTTCTTGATTTCCTCTTAATAGCAAAATAGGTGGCATGCCTTTCGTTATCGTCTCTAACCAACACATGTAAAGACCTGATGGAACAATACTTTTTCTTGGCATTGGCAAAGTCCTGAATTGTGTTAATTATCATTCATAAATTTTGAAATATACAGTATAATGTTATTGGGAAAAACACTTACATTACTATTAAATTTGCGTTACAAGAATGCTCTTGGAGAATTTCCCTCAAACGAATATGGCGGTAGGTCTAAAGCGATGGACATATAGTAAAATAATACTTATTAAAGAGCTTAAATATACGAACTCGATCTTTTTGCGCTGATAAAACTATTTCAGATACTTTCCAGGGGTTTTCAACGGGTGACTCATCTTTTCCCAATATCCATGGGGCGACTAAATCGTCAAATCTATCAATACTGAAAAGAGCAAATGGAACCTAAGTAAAATTTATACAATTGATAACAATTTTTTACCCATCAATTGACGGTTTTCTTCCAATATCTGATATCATTTTAATTGATGCACAATCGATACGGAATTTGCTCAATAGTGTAGCCATACTTCTTTGATCTCTATCCAATTCTCCTTTTTTCGAAGACGCTCCAAACACTCTTAATTTACTATTTCTCCAATGGCCAGATAGTAGATACGGAATTAATAATGTCAAACCTCCATCATCAAAAAGCCACCAAACATCAATAGTACCATGTTTTTTTGAAGCTTTTATAAGAGGCCCTTTAAATGGAAGAAAAACAAATTTTTTAAATCATGGAAACAAACTTAAATCAACGACATTTAAATTATGAATACATATATTACAAACGACTGGTCAAATCTCAGTGTTTGTAGAGGTTTAAACAGCTATGGGTAGAAAAAGGTTATAACAAAGCGAAGGGTTAGAATGCTTACTACAGCTCATACGCCGATCAGTATGCAAATGATATGGGAAATCAGGCTTGGGATTGTTTCTACTTTCGGGGGACTGTTCCTTTAATTCTTTCTTTTCTAGTTGTGGACTTTTCTCATCATCAGAATTTTCTGTATAATTAAATGAATTAACGTTACTTCCTTATTATTTCCAAATTTAATTTAAAGATTGCTTAATCAGTTTTATACTTAGTAATTGTTAATTAATTAGAAATTGAACCTAAAAAATTTTTATACCTTCTTCAAAATGGATAGCATTTGACTGGCAACAAAAACCTTCGTCAATTCTAAGGATACCGACTCCGTAACGTAGATCAAAGGCATTATGTATTATACTGACGTACTCGTGTACCTTATAAAAAATATCTCTTGAGCATAAAAGAAATCAATAATTACAATTTGCTTACATCAAATTGAGACGATTTCACCCAATTTCTTTTGAACCCTAAGAGTAGCGTATTTGGTTTAAGTTTTCCTAAGCCAGAAGTTTGCAAAGCTGCGGTAACTCCATTTTGGAAGGAGTTAGATTTTATCGAATTATAAAAAGCCTTGATTTTATTCTTAGAGAACCACTTATACGCTAATTCTCCTCTTGTATGGTCTATTGTTAAATTCTTCTCGTTAAGAATTATATCTGCACAGATAAATAAACTAATATCTTTCGTAATTGTTGCTGCAAATTTGACCAAGTCTGGCCGACAAAGGGGATGACCTACAAAAACATATTTTTGTAAAATTAAGTACATAGGATAAAAAGCCAAAAAAGCATAAAACATCAGTAAATTTTACCTGCCAACACAATAACTTGAGGTCGATAATTCTTTATATGCTCAGAAACAGAAACTAACTTTAGAGTAGAATTTAAAGCATTCTTGTAAACGTGAGCCTGTGTTGAGCTACCCCAATTAATATCTGGCTTTTTATAATGAACATAAGCATATAGAGATATGTTTAAAAAAAATGTTATAAGAGCAGTCCACCAATTAATGATAAACATTACAGCCAGGCATAATATTGCTCCGAAAAGAGCTAGCCACATGTTATAGTATTTAAATGCTGGTCTCCATCCAGGACTTTTTGCGAAGGACGCATCAAAACACGAGTAATTTATAAGAGCATAGCTCATGAGGAAGAAATTGGAAATGAGAGGAGCAATTGCGTTTAAATGACCAATTCCTATAAAACCAGCCGCGATAAAGAACGTAAGTATATAACCAAGTCTTGGTTCATCACTTTTTCCATAACCTTTACCAAAAATACTGATGTATGGGAAAATTTTATCTTTGCAAACAGCTTGGAAAACTTTTGGAGCTGATACTAAACTAGCTAAAGCTGAAGATAGAGTTGCTGCAAAAATTCCAGCTGTAACGAGGGGACCAAATGCAGAAATCAGTCGCATAGCTTGCATATCGTTTTGTAAGCCAAATTTACAGGTAAATTCCTGGCAATAATTTGTTGAATTTTCTGTTATATTCAGATTTCCTATAGCATCTCTTTCGACGCTAGCACCAGCTAACACTGCCATTCCAATGTACGATATAGAGCTTACCAAAATTGCCACTAGTGTACCCTATAAAATCCCAAAAACAAAATTTATTAAATCATTTAGATATTATACGTATACAACACGATACATACTTTTGGAATGGCTTTTTGAGCATCTTTTAAATCACCAGAAATATTAGCTCCTGCTAATATTCCAGTAGCAGCAGGGAAGAAAATGGCAAATACGGAGAAAAAATTTTCATTGTTTCTAAAATCTGGCTTAAAATTTTCTTTTATAACTCCCGAAGAATAGCCTAAAAATCCCTTTGCTTGTTTATCATCATTTGGCGGTATAAAACTTCCAATGATTATGTTTATCATCGCTACCAATAAAATAGCTAAGAGAACAACTTGAGCTCTGGCTTCCCATTCCATGCCAATTAGCGCAATAGCAAGTAGAAAACAGACAGTAATTAAGCCTATGAAACATAATAATTGTTTAATTTAAAAGTTAAAGATGGTTGGATGTAAGTTTTATTTCTTGCCTATAATCCGTACGTCGTTTATTTCATCTATCATCAAGGCATCATTATCTTTTAGCATATCACGTATGGTTTCGGCAAACCCCACAATATACATTGCAACAGCGACGGCATTTGCAACGGAAAAAATTAAACCGATAGCACCCCCGAATTCGGGCCCTAAAGATCTCGATATTAAATAATATGCTCCACCACCTTTCACTTGGCCATTTGTACATATTGCTGACATAGATAATGTTGTCAATATGGTTACGACGCAGGAGAGGCAGACAACTAACACGCTTAGGCCGATACCTGCTTGACCGACAACCCAAGAGAGACGAAGGAACAGCATTACACCTGCAGGCAAAAAATCGATCTGTATCTAATTTCATTAAAAAACGCTTTGTTTTAAAGTATGGTATGAGAAATTATTTAGATTTTACAAATGATAATCTTTATGTTAAAGAAATAGAAATTATAAATCAATAGAAAATAAGAAAAAGGTAGCTTATTATATAGGACTATATCGATTAAGCTAATAGGATTCTGTAGTAAACTCAATGACGCACTATGCTTGATATGATAATAGATAATTGAAAATATGATTTAGTTTTTTATAATATATCCCTTCTGACTACTATCATCATTATTAGATTGAATTTTGGTCTAAAACTTGAATAAAGTTTCATCATACCCCATATATTCAAAAGGCATCTTATTAGAACCCCTTTAATCCAACCAAATTTTAGTGGTTTAGGATCGTGCTTTCCGCCAGTTGCCACCGCCTCCCCATTAAGTGCTTTTATCTGTTAAAGAAGAGCAATTCATTACGACATCTTATCACTTTTGAATGCTTTATCAAAGTTCCTCCCACCTGCATCTGCTTCTCGTCTGATAAAGCGCCTTCAATATCCCCCTCATAATCCTCTTGCATTTCGTGCAATTCGAGAAGAGTAGGCCGTTTCTTCATGTTAAAATTACCGGCAGATAATAAATTTCGATAATGGTCCACGTGTGGTAAAGTCTCTAAAGTATTTAAATTAGCCGATCTTATATGACCAGTATCATACGAATCCATATTCAAGCTTGGTGACATAGGAGGACTAGAGGAGCTAGTAGAGATTCTCCTAGGCCTATTTTGACTCAATATAACCTATGCATAGCAATAAATTATAAAATTAATAAATATAAAATCGAATATAAATAATAAGTTTCTGTCAAAAAATAACTTGACTCTGAATGAATGAAAATTACATTGATTAATCATTTATGTTGGTACCGTTGAACCTGATAATCATATTTATACATATTTGCTTTATGTCATAATTTTTATCATTTCTCTTACCATCTACGGGTCTGCATAATATATAATAAAAAAGTAAATAGTCTCTGTAAATAAAACAAGAATTTTCAGGCGTAATAAATCCATTGTTCTTAAAATATATATTAATCTCCATTTTCATAAATTTGCTCTACAGAAACTTATTATTATAGCAATCTAAAGAAACATTTTAATATGAAAAACATGTACCCTCTTTGCCGCATGGCTAAGCATTCTTTCAGAAAAAGAGTTTCGACGTTCTTCGGCGCTTATTTCTGTTACTTGTTCCACTTTGAAACGACTTTTTGACTTGTTACGGCCGTCCAATTCGCCAATTTCATCTAAATCTTCTCCAGATATTGAAAACTTTGCCATTCTTGGTTCTTTACACTCACAATGATTATTGAATGAGTCTCGGAGCGTGCTTGCGTAATGTCGCTAGTGACCTCTATTAAAGTTTTCTACAATGGATCATGTAGCCACACCACGTGAATATACTAAAATGTCAATTTTTTTGTTGAAACGATAAATTAGCATAGATATTATTTAAAACTTAATTTAAAGTAGTTAGTCCTTCGTAAACCTGACAAAAGTAGTCTAGACTCAAATAAAATAACTTGAACTCAACAAAGACCACCACATGGTGTCCGATGGCGCCATCTGTGCTAAAAATTAAAGAAAGTTCATTCTTATCACAACACATGTAATATTATAATTTCTCTTTGAAATCTTTGAAAAAAGTGTTCAAAAGTAATTTGTCAGTCAGGGAGAAAAATCTAAAATTACATCATGCCTTAATTCTTTCTATTATTATCAGTAAAATCATCAGTAATATTCTTTTAGGGAAAAATCATGAAA
The DNA here is from genome assembly GCA_904063045.1 of Dimorphilus gyrociliatus. Classification (NCBI taxonomy): domain Eukaryota; kingdom Metazoa; phylum Annelida; class Polychaeta; family Dinophilidae; genus Dimorphilus; species Dimorphilus gyrociliatus. Next base: position 462,795 of record CAJFCJ010000004.1, read on the forward strand.
TAGTAATTCGTTAATACTTGAACAGTAATATTAAAAAACTATTAAAATGATGTATATATAAAAGAAGAGTTTGAAATGGGGTATATTATAATATAAAGGGATGACAATAAATTAATATCAATTTGCAAGTAAAAATTGCTTTTTTATAGATTAAAATATTACGTATTGAACTTAAAAATTTTCAGTAAAATCTATATTATGAATATTTTATTTCGTAAATAATTTATAGTTTAATAACAAAAGTATAAATTGTATCAATGTAAATCAATCCTTTTGTAAAAACGTATGTATTAGATGTATTCTGGCCTTATGAAGATGTCAAGCTTCTTTCCGGATAATTAATTCCATCTTTAAATTATAAGACATTTAAAGTAATTCTGAATAAATGATTCTTATCAGCTTAACTACTATTTCAATATTTACTTTGTTTGGATGAGTTTATTTTAAATTTCCTTAACTTAATGATGTTCCATATGTGTACTCAACTCTTCCATACAGCAAGTATAATATATCTTCTCAAAGAGAGACTGTACAACTGAAATGTAAAGTAAAACATGACGAGAATCTGTAATTAAATTATATATTATTTTTATTTTGACCTAGTTATTGTTAACTGCATAATCTAAATAAATGTAATTTTTCACTATTAAAGTATATTTTAAGCAAATTAACTATTTAATTATCAACAAACAGTACTATATATAAGCAGTAGTATATGTACTAATATATGTTAAGTAAAAGATACATGCAAGAAAACAACAGCTCTTTCTCCCTAGATATGGTTTTTATTTTCTATTAATTTATCATTTTATGAGCGTAAATAACTTTTTACTTTGGTAAAAAGAAACCTTTTAGAAGTGTTTATCTTAAAAAGTAGAGAATAAACGTTTTTCCATATTGAAATATGAAATTAATATACTGCACATTACTTTTAAAAAGAAACTACTAAAAGATCTTAATACTATTAAATTCCTAATTATGATTTTATGAAACATATCTGTTAAGTATTGTTATTTATGGTTATTGTCAGTTTTTACTTTCATTTCTTATATGATAAGATTTATAAAGCACTTTAACACAATTTTTTTTCATTATCTAATCCAAAATATATCTTCAGAATGGGTTATATGTCGTAATATAGATAACTATCCGTTAAGCAACAAGTGAATAGTTAACACCACCTACCGGATATACTGTTTATTTTCCTACTATAGTTCATAATTAACAACTGAAAGCTTGTGAAAAGAAGAAATAGATGAAGCAGAGAATACCGAGGTCAAAAAGTAAATATAGAAGTTCCTAGTAATCTAGGGAAACCATTTAGAAAGGATTAAAAGTTTATTTATAACATTAATTAGTAAAACAAAACAGAGGATTAATTTCCCTTTTTAAGGAAAACAGAATTCTCTAAGTAATTATTTTCTAACTTGATAAGCTAATCCTCTACATTTTTTGAAAGTTTTGCTTTAAAAATATAGAAATTAGCTTTCTAATACAAATAGCATAGAAAAAAAGTCCTTAGTATTCTATTCATAACGACTTTTCTTATTGTTACTTGTTTGTTCTCATTTTTTACCGTTTTTACATGTTTGCGGATGAACATACTCTTGTGAGAGATGCACAATACTATATTGATAGTAAAATCTAATCTTGAAGAAAGCTTTTAAGAACTATTTTTCTACAGCAAAGCACGTGACTACTCACCTATTATTAATACATTCTTGTGAATGTTTCGAAAACCTCAGTCATTAGTAAGTCAATAAATGGTAAGTTATATGAACTAATACTCTATTAAGTCTTACGTATTTATACTAATATATTAAAAAGAGTACTCTGAGGAATTGAAAAATCATTTTCAACTATTAAATAAAAACTGGTTGAATTTTTCACATTTCTTCGCTAAACAAGTACTTTTAAAAGTAGAAAATTCGTATCCATATTTACAAATTATACATTGTTCCATTTAAAATATATTGGAATCTTGTCTTAAAAATTGATGTTGATGTTGATTAATCTGAAGCATTTTTCAGATATACTTCTACAGCTTCCTAATTCCTTCTCAGCGTAAAAACTTGACATTATTTGAAGTATAACTGAAAAATACCTTTTGTCTTAAAATAATCATGAATGGTACAAGATTGATTTATGCTGAATCTGCAAAGTCTTTTGCTTTTCTTTATAAACTAAAAATTAATATCCTTATACTTGTTCTTTGCATGTATGGTGCTTTTTTAATTTTGGGTATAGTTGGAAACATCTTGATTCTAATAATATTTTCTAAGAAAATAAAATATTTTACCAATGGTAATAATGGTCTATTTATAAGATTTCTGGCTTGGATGGACTTGTTATCTTGTTTAATTTCAGCTCCATTATCTTTCCATAGAGACATACAAAACCATATATTTCCTATAAGAAGCCAACTTATGTGCAGTATTACTAGTTTTCTTCAGATAGTTTTTCCTAGTATGTCAGTTAATACACTTTTGGCAATTTCTTGTGAAAGATACTGTGCTGTAACTAAACCTTTTATGACAATAAGCAAGAATAAGTGGAAATTATTTATTATAATTTATTGTATAATAACTGTAATCAATGGAGGAATAGTTGGTAGTGAAACAACTACTTTCTCAGGAAAGTATGTATGTTACAATTATGCCGAGAAAAAATCCACTCTGAAAAAGTTAGTTAACTATGGCACAGCCTTCATTTTGGCAACAGTTATGATAACGTCAATAATTCTATACGCTTTAATGTTTTATTTTTTAAGAAAACGTAAAAGAGTAGTAGCAATCCGTACCAATTCGGTGGACACCACTGGAGATGGAAGTTTTGATTCTAAAGGAAGAAATGAAAGAAGGATGATTAAACAAATGTTTACTTGTTTCTATGTTTTTGTTGTATATTTGGTTGTGATTATTCCAGCTTTGTTAGGCTATGTTGGAACTTTTAAAAAGCTGAGGATATCCTTAACTTACCATATATCATTCCTTAATAATATAATTAACTTTTATGTTTACTATGCTAGAATGAGAACGTTTAGACAAGATGTAAAAAGTGTTTTTTACGATGTTTCTAAAATATTCTCGTGGCAGAGATGAATGATACATAAAATTTCAGAAGAGAAAAGCGAAGAAGGGGAATAAGTTGACACGTTACTTGTCTACATTATAATCTATATATCTCCTCTCGGGAAATATAATATATTCTTGTTTTTTATTTGTATTATTGTTTATTATTCAAATGAAAAAAAACAAACTAGACTTTTTATAAAAGACCGGAATACGGAAAGGAGTATCCAACAGTCCGCTATAAATTACTAATTTTCATTATTAGATAGAAAATATTTCTATGTATCAAACAAAGCATCCTATTTAATATAGTACTGTTTTTTAACCATTATTCTACTAGGCTCATTAAAAGCTTTAACAACGGTTATCAATAGCTAAAAAAGAGAAAAAAGTATAATTTTAATTGAAATATTGAATGAAATCATACGAAAAAAAAAACAATAGTAATAGAAAGTAAACACATAGAAGGATTTTTACATATGTTTCTTTATTAAATTTTGACTAGATGATACTTTAACAGCGTTTTTCTTCATAATCGTTCAAACAAATAATTTTAATTATAAAATGAATAGCCTTTAAAGAATAATTGAAAATTGAGAATAGTATTTCTGTAACAAATAATCACAACAAACAGACGATTAGTGATTGTAAGACTAATAAATATAGCTAATGCCATCTAGTGCTTATAAAATTTTTAAAAGTTATTAAACATTGGCCTTTAAAGAAACGTTGAATTATCTTATTGATAAAAAAAATTAATTGATATATTTATTAGTTTATTACAAAAGTCTTGAACATAAAAAAGAGGTACTAAAAAACCCATTTGGAGCGCCGTCTAACGTGTTTATTCTTCAAATTGCGATAAAATTATCCAATTTTCAATAATAATTTACTTATAAAGTCTCTATTTTACAATACAAGAACATTTAAAATAGGTATATTAATATTGTTATTTATCTATTAAATATCTATAGAGTATATAAATAACGAAATTTCTGTATATACGTATGAATGTATTAAACCGTTTAAAAAATATTTTATCTTATGTTAAAATTGAATCTAATAGAAATATTTAACTTTACCTTTTATATAGTTTATATTTATTTTTAAATAACATAATACTCTAGAAATATTGTTGAAATTTAACACTTTATATACTTTTCATTCATAACGTTTGTCTGGTGAATTATTATTATTATTCTATTTTATATTTCTATATTATAAAATGATTAACAACCCTGGATATATCAAGAATTGTTAAAGTCGCTTGTCAAAAAGTCACGTGATAAAAGAAAGTATTTCTAAAAGTAAAAAGAAGATAGGGAAAAAGTTATACCTGCTTCCTGGGCAACGTCCTTACATGCAAAGAGAAAGTTTCTCTTTTTTTTTTCTTCTGTTGAAAATTACCATAAAGAGTGAATAGTTTATTAGAATTATTTAAGAGGGTACTTGTCGGTTTTATTGTCAATATTTAAACTTCTATAAGGGTAAATTTTAACAAACTATGTTGGATTATATAACAAAATATGATTCCTATTATAACATTCCACTCTCTCATAACTATTGTCAAGTCAACTGTAAAAAAAAGGTGTACTACTAGGCCTTAACATTTTAGGTTAACTATGTTATTGCCTTAAAGATTTTTCACTTTACAAATACATTCTGTTAGGAAAAGAAAATGTCTAGAAGTAGTGAAGATGAAGTTCGTTATCAGAGAAGATCAATTAGTTTCGACATAGGTCTCTATGCCGAAGCGCTTGAAATGTCGTATGATGAAAATAAGGATTCAAACTTTGAAATATTGAATCAAAGAGTTAGTAAAAAGGCTAGCTGGAATGAGGATACATCTTTATTGGATATGGTTTGTATATTAAAGATAATCTAAGTTGAAAATATCTATGAAAAATGTATATAAACAACTCTGGTACTTTATTAGTACAATATAATAGATATCGTCAGAGATAAATCAAAACTACTAAATACCAGCATAAAGACAAGACAAAAAATGCTACGCTGTCTTTGTTCTCTTATCATTTTTATATCAATATACATTGAAATATATTAGTATGTTTGGTGTGAACAATGGTTCAAAACAATAAAAAAAATTCACTTCTTTGATAGCCTTCGAAAGATAATAATAGATACAGTATATGTACTGTATATATTGTGTAATACTATTCAAATAGTAGTTTCCCACCCTCTTTCGTGTTTTATTATATTTCATCATGTTTAATAAACAAATCGTAAGAGAAGTGCTATGTCACATATCGAATTTCAAAAGGAAATATTTACACTCAACACAGGTCATTGATAAATGATATCAAAGAAGTAAAAATACAAGTATTAAATATTTATCTATTAAACGGATTAATCAATTTTCTAATTAATTAAATACTTTTACCCTTTTGTAAATTACAAAGCAGTTAAATAGTTAATAACAAATACTTATTATATAACTATGCATTTGCATTTAGCTACAAAGTTAAGTATATGTAATCGTTTATATCTTGTAGGTAGGTTACAATCTTTGTAATTCCTCTATCTCTCTCCCTATCTCATATTCATATAATTATCACTGCCAAATTATCTTCGTCATCCATATGTTATAGTTAATTAATTTCATTTAATATAGTCTATATTTATTTCTTTTCTCTAGCTAATATGTCATTTCTTTCCTATGTAGACACCCGGCTATATTGATAAAAAGCGAGATTTAACTAATGGCTATGACGTCATACTTAAAAGATTGGCGAATAGATTAACAACTGTTGAGAATGCTAAATATATTGACTATTTTATAAGAGAAAAATCATTTTTAAAATTGCCAAAAATTAAAGAAAAATCCTACTTAAAAAAGCAAGATTCTGCACTCATTGAACAATATAATATAAAATGCTATTTTGGTGTTGAAAAGCTATCAGAAGCTGGATTTTATTACGATGAAGATGAAGAATTAATCAAATGTTTCTATTGTTCGAAAAGAGCATCTAGGAAATCGTATTACGAAGATATTTGGAAGCAACATTTAACAAATTGTAATTTTGTAATGTATTTAAAAGGTTATAAATTCTTTGTTGAAAACTGCAAATTGGATGAAATTAAATTTGAAATTTTAATGAAAAATGACTATATATATGGAGTAAAAGGTATAACAACAATTACGTATATATATATATATATATATACTGTATATAAATTTATAAATGATGACAATGAGTCATTTTTTAAATCAATTAAAAACGAAACTAGATTAGATAAAATGGCTTTAGAATTTAATAGATTTTAATATATTTCTTTACTTAGTATATCCTCATTACCAGTTAACCTATTATATTCTCATAAAATGTAAAATCTAAGGATAGTATTACTATTGTTGTTGTAAAAAAAGACATACATATACTATCTTATTTTAGTATTTTTGTTATTGCTACAACAATTATGCTCTATATGAAACGAATTCAGACTAACATCTATTTTCTTTTTAGAAGAGGAGATGGATGAACCTAACTATCAAACATTTAAGAGCCGTTTAGAGACATTTCAAGATGTCTCCTTTGATAATACCTCTGTAAAATTTGCAGAAGCTGGATTCTTTTGCAATTCGGTTAATAATGTTAAATGCTTTTTTTGTGGTTTAATATTGAAAAATTGGAAACAGTATACTGACAGAACGCCTCTAGAGTATCATGCTCATTTTTCAAAAACGTGTTTCTACGTCATTACTGTTGCAGGACAAATATTCGCAGATACTTGCAGAAATGATCAGAATTTTAATTGCAAGTTAGAATCTAATCAAAGCTGAATAGAATAATAATTACCTACATTTAATCCTATAAAATTCGAAATGTATAATCTCCCATGTTTCTCTCTTAATTATTTAACGATATAAAAGCATCTATTTCTCTATTTGAGAAGGTTACAGTCTAGTTTAACTAAACAAGGAAATACTAAGAAATCAAATTCCTGGAATTCCTCGGAAGAATTTTCAGATTATATCACGGAATAAGCATACAAGTTTCATATGAAATTAGATTGACTATGACGTCATAGCTTGCGGGAGAAAGAAAAAAATGACGCTAACATCGAATTATATTATAACTGTATAGTGTTTACTCCATCTTTTTTTAGTAATACTATTCGTCTGAAATAAAAAAAAAGCATGGCAAATATTCATTTCTAACTCTTATATTCGATGATTTTCAAATCAACGATATTATCACAATTGGTACAATATTACATATATATGTAGTTTTTTTTTTGACCAGATTACACGAACACAACTATTTAAAAATATATATAATTCACGTTAAATAGAAAAATGACTATTATGCATTATAAATGAATTTTTTAAGATTAATACTGACAATCAGTCAAACGCACAGTAAAGATAAAAATAATAGCTAAAAGATATATAAGTAAAATAAACAATTTAGCAATATATTCATTATTTTCTGACACTTTTTCATTCTCAATATATCTAGGCCATAAGAACCAATAAGGACTTTGAAATTTACGAATATTCATTTCTTATTTTGTTGTAAATCAAAGCTAATTGTGTCTGTCCTTTAAGTTGATATAATCAAAATAACAAATTATTTTTTTTCAGTTTCATTTTTGTTTAAATAAAGATTTAAAACAAATTAATCAGAGATAGTTTTAAAGTTGATATGAAGCTTACTACTTCCGGAATGGTTTTTAATAGTTTTCAGTCAAGTTTACCAGTTTATTGAGTATCATATGTAGAAAGAAGAGCTGCGTCAACCGGTTCCATACAGGATGGACAAGTGGCTGATCTCATTAACCAGTCATCTATACACTCTCTATGATAAGTATGAAGACAAGGTAAAAATCTCAGCTGATCGCCTAGTACAAAATCTCCCATGCATATTACGCATCTGAAAAATAAGACTGCATTAGCATTTGAAAAACAAGAAAAAACAAATATCCTTGACATGCAAAAGTCATTCTAAACTATTCTATAAATAGACTACTAAATAAACGTTTGTAATAGTATTCTTAGTGTAGGTATATAAAATCCAATAGACTTTTTGATGTAAATACAGTAAATTTAAATATTCAAAAGTTTTGTTTACGTCAGCGAAGAAACTGTAGCCTTCTTATTAAATTTTATGTTATTACAATTGAATTTTTATCGATTTGGTATGTTAAGCTTGAAAAATATAAAAAACTCAAACTGATTACTTCACGCTAAAAAATTGAACTTACTCTTTTCCTTTCTTATCCGAACCGTCATAAACACCTGTGGGTAGATGTTGTAATAGACCTAATCGTTTTGCTATCTTTATTTGTTCATCTTCTGTCAGTTGGCTGGCTGGCCTACTTACATTGGGTGATGGATAATAGATCGGCACACTTTCCTATAAACAAAAGAAAATAAATTAATTTACAAGTTCAGATATGTTTTAAATAATAAAAATATTTTTGTCATTCGACTTTGACAGCGCCCTCTAATATTTTCAACATCATGTAAATTTCCTGTTATTCATCCTGTTCGTGATATAATTTAACTTTCTATATAAATAACTAGCTACTACTATAAAATATCTTATTCCTAATGTACTTTTCATGTGGCTTGAAGCTTTCTTATCTGAAAAAAATATATAAAACAGCTGATTACGAAACCTCGTATGGAGGTGGTGGTCCTATATTCGAATCTGACGTTTCGTGGCTGTCGCTACCACGTAGTAAAGATATATCATCTTGTGTTTGAGACTTTAAACAGTTTCCCATCTTATGCACTCAGTTTTTCGTCCATACGATAAAAATTTCTTGGTTTTTTCAACGTTTTTCCGAGTTGAATCATAACGTTGAGGACAAAGATGAAAGTAGGTGTGCTACGGTCATATTAATACGCTTTGTTTTGATAATACGCGAAAAATAGTTCCAAGTAAACATTGGATATTCCAATCACAAATAAGTCGTATAAAATTTTTTTAAATATATTTTCATTAAATACAGACAAAAAGAATTTCAATAGTGAATAAAAATATATATAAACAATAAAATGGTAAAATAATTAGCGGGAAAATTCGAAAAGAATTCGATTCCCTTTTTGCAAATAATTCTCTTATTATTTTATTGTTAAATTAAATACTTATATTGGTATAGATGAGAAAAATGATCATAGTTTAATTTTTATACTATAATAGCTGTTAAATTGCTAATATAAAGGTAATAAATTGAATTTAAAAAAAAAACATAGCAAAAAAAGAGAACAGATGTCGCTAAAAATTATTTTCGATCAATATATGATTTACTATAATATTCTATATTTTTCTTCTTTTTATCAATGAATACAAGACAATTTTTGTCTTTTTAATGCTATATTTAGCAATTAAATTGATTAAAATATAAAATATTGCAAGTTTTTAGTTGTAAGTACATTTTTATTCGTTTATTAATAGCTCAGCAAGTCGTAATAGTTTAATTATATATAGACAAGTAAATCTATAAGAATTTTAATAGAAATTTCAAGTGAAATTCTATTTAATTCTATATAAAATGTATGAATATCTTCTTTATAAGAATTTCACTATTAGGAGAAAAGAGTAGGTGGCTGTTTTTTTTTATATAATAAGTTTTCTTTGTTCTTATAGAACAAAGATCGTATCTTAATTAATAATTAAACCATTCAGAATTATTTTGCTATTATTTTTTCCATTCGTAATTTTTTAATTTTGTAGCCATCTATTGTTATTTTTTAAGATTTAATAGAAAAATATATCATTTATTAAGTAGGCTTATATTAATATATTGGCCAAATGTTAAATAGTTGGTCGTCTAGACTACAAGTAAAAAAGTGATTGATTCCTTTTTTGAAAACTTTACCATTATTATTCTGGGGAAATGGCTAGAGACAGTCAATTGTTATATATATATATATGTACTTTATATAGCGAAACTATATATTTTAAATAAAGAAACATATAGTATTCATAGTAGGGATTTAATCTAAGAATAAATAGTTATTGAACCTATTTCAATGGCTTCTTAACTAGGGCTATAATTGCTTCTATTTGAATGAAAAAATTCTAATTTATAATCTTATTGAAGGAGAAATATCTTTAATCTATACTATAAGTGCGTGTGTTTTATTTAGAACTTGTTTTAAAAAAGACTATATAGGGCATTAACCTTATAGATCTCCACCCCCTCCGCCTCCGTTTGCAGTGAAATGTACATTATTTCTGCATAAACATCTTATAATCTATCACAAATTAATAATGTTGTTTTATTATGCTGTGTTTATGTGATAATAATCATAACAATAATAAAAAAAGCAACAACTTTTCCTGTTCCCTAATACAAAAGGGGAAGTAATCATTTCTAACCGCTTGGAACGCCACTCGATTCTTTTGAAATAAGATCTGACAAGCGATGCAGTTTTCCTTTAATAAAATAACCCTCTATAATTGTAATTAGATTTTACATTTGTTTTTGCGTAGTTATCTAAATTTTCAACTAATTAACAATTTGTTTCATTGAATTAGGACTAAAAAATCTATATAAATGTATACGAAAACTTTTCAGGGAAACCGAGAGAAGGCGTTCTGGATATTAAGTGCGTAAATATTTTACAGCAAGATGGCGCAGTCTTGAATGCAGTCCGCGCCTTATCCGTCGATCAATAGCGAAAAAAATAGAGTCAGCCGCTGAATCCATTTCTGTAAAAAGCGGCAGATGCCGCGCTTAATTTAGCGGAATTTCTTCCTATAAAATGTCTTGCTATCACTTGTTAAATTTGAAACGTTTGGTAACCGAACATGTCTTCTCCTTACGCCTCTCTGGCAATTATCAGCGGGGTCTATCTTTTGGTTATGACTGCCTATACAGCACTGGAAGTTCTACAAAGTTCTATCAATGTTAAGAAAGGTTTGTTTGCGATCAGTGTTCTATACTTCTGCAAATTCCTCTCCTGCTTCTGGTCACCTTTGCTGGTTCGATTAGCAACTGCAAAATGGACGATAGTCCTATGTATTATACCACATACCATATTTATTACATCAAATTTTTTTGGCAAATGGCAAACTTTAATACCGGCGGCAGCTCTACTTGGTTTTGTAACGGGACCTTTCTGGACAACCCAAGGAGTTTATGTGACAGCGTTAAGTGTTGAACATTCGAAAAATTCAGGAGAAGCAGTTTCAGGTTCCCTATCGCACTTCAATGGCATATTTTTTACAGTCATGTCGAGGAAAGTGATTTAGTTTAAAAGATTTATCTTTAATTTTTAGTAAATTAAGTGAAAGAGTATTTAAAAATTTCTTCCATTTGTACTTTTATAATGAGCAAAAAAGAGAGTAGGAAGGAAAAAGAGAGAGAAAATCTTTAATAGGGAAAGTTCACACAAACTAAAAAGATTTTCCTTTCATTTTCTTTTAGTTTTATAAGTATAACAGTATTGCTGTTATTTCAATCAGATATATTTAAAAGAAAATATTCCAGAATGCTAATCATGTGGTTTTTGGCATGTTTGGAAAAGTACTATGTCAATTATAATCTAAATCATTTCCCTCAACCATTTCTCTTTGATTCGGCATAATAGTGTTTTGATATTTGGTAACCTAATTTCATCCGTTGTACTACAAAATACCCCAGAACAGGCCACTTCGTCTAATGCCACAATATCGTCCTCAGTACTGGAATGTGGAGCTCAGTACTGCAAACCAAACTCTTCGGAAAGACAGAAGTCTAACATGGAGTTTGGAGATTTAAAACTTACTCTGCTTATCGGTTGTTTTCTGGCTATTAATGCACTAGGCCTACTACTTGCCGTATTTGGATTGAAAAATGTTGAACGAAGAAACGAAGGAAGTGAAAACTCAACGCCTATCAAACATATCATAAAAAATCAAATTATATCAATATTCAAAATGATTGGTTCAAAAGATTTTATACCTCTAATCCCAATGTCCATACTGCTTGCTCTCCCTCTTGCCCTTCTTGGATCAGCGTATGCCGAAGCCTACGTAAGTTGAATTGTTTTTGTTTATACTGTAGTATATCGTGTGATTTATACCGTAGTCTTTCCTAGTATAGTTTATTAATAGGATATCTACTTGAATCAGAAAGAAATCTTATAACTTTCAACCAGAATCTAAGAAGATTTCTTAAATTTCTTTAACTAAAAAACTGTATAATTATAGGTATAGTTTCGCTAATTGAATATAAAAATAGCTAAAAAAAAACAGCAAAATCAAATAGATTCTTTATTTTTATTATTTCTATGATTATTTTTAAAAAAAAAAAACACCTATACAAGAGTGTCTTATGATCGATCTATTCTTAAAACGGTACTACGTCCACCTTAATCGTACGTTAATACTGGCACGGTCTCTCTTTTATTTACGATCTTGTTATTTTTAGGCGAGGTGAAGAAACTAGGACTATATTATTGACATCAAAAGAAAATAATATTTAGTTGCTTTATTTTTGATGTTTTAAGCTTAAAAAATAAGACAAAAACTTAAACAGATACAAAACTTAAGATAAGATAGGTATTTCGATACATAATCATATACACTAATATCTTTTCTCTATATGTATATATATATATATATAGTGCTCTATTTAGCGTCTATTTACGTCCTTGCGTGTGTTTTTTTCTACTACGCATGTAACTAAGCAGATACGCTCTTTGTTATCTAAACACTAGATGGACGGCAAGGGATTTTTACACACTAATAAAGATTAGATGGTTACTAATCAGTAGGGTAGGCTTAAAGGTTTATTGTGTATATCGTATTTTGTTAGGAAATGACGCTGTTGTTACGTAGGTGCAATAGGTAAATCATTGAGTCATCAACAATTACTAGCATAAATCATGAAAAGAAAACCGATATAACGTAGTTTTTAGACAAAAATAATATCAAAATTTTCATATATCGATTAAAATACATATTTCAATCGAAAAGGTAATAATACCAACGACTATAAAGAATGTAAGATTTTTATTCATATATTATTTTTTTGTAATAATACCCCCTGTAACTTATCGTTATGATTAATGAGAAAACGAATGATTTATGTGAACCCTAAGCTGTCAGAATAGGCTTAAGGAGACAGAGGTAAATGAACTATCAGATCAAATTTAACATATAACATCAATAACTTATTATTTTAAAAAAATATGAGGTTTTATAGTTATAAATAAATTTTTTTTGATCTATTTAAAGAAATTCATTAATGAATTTTAAACCATGCTTTTAAAACTTTTATAGTAATTTAATAGGAACAAATTGAATATTAATTCATCTTTTCTTTATCAGCTATACATATCAAGGCATTGACATCTGTTATTAACTATTGCCCTTTTTATCCTTTCTTTTTCAAGCTTTTATATTTCTATGATATAATTATTTCTAGTGTAGGGGCTGGAGGAATGGAAAGGGTATGATAATTTTCTTCCCATAGGATATGATAGGATCTTATTAATAAATTTAAACGGCTGAAGAGTAAATTGGGATTATTACAGTCGCGATATTAAGTAATTATAACAAGAGTAAAAATATCTAAAATTCCAAATATCTTGATTTACAAATGAAGTTTATGGTTAGGAATAATTTTTTCTGTAAGAGAGATGACTTATGAGGCATCAGGCAAAATTTTTTAAAATATCTATATTTTAATGATCAGTTTTTCACTCTTTTTTTTACAATACTATCAATTTAGACCGCTATTAAGTAATTATAACAAATCAATCAGGTCCATCAAAAGTACTTTTTTTATTTTACTTATACATTTTTAGATAGGCAAATGATTGTAAATGATAAAATTTTCAAATTTAATACTTGGTATGTATGCCTTTTGCCTTTCTTACTGCATTTAGCCTCCTTTCAATAGAGGCATACAATCCCTGTATCCCAAAATTTGATATTTTGAAAAATTCCTTCTCAAAAATTACCTACAGCTCTTTCAAATTTCTCCTGGCGATTTTATGTGGTCTACCAGACATATGCAGGTCATTTATTGTTTTAAATTGCTTGAACTGATTTGAATATATTATATTTTATTCAAATTCTAAAAATAGCTAAGAAAACGTATTTTTATCATCAGTTTAATCATTTCCGGTATTACTCTAAAAATTTGTTTACAAATAAACATTCATTGATTTTTCTTGCTTCTTTTACTGTTTTTATTTTCTATTGATTTAATATTTTACAGATTGCATGCGCTATTGGTATTGATAAAGTAGGCTATGTTATTATGGCTAATGGTGTTTTGGCTGTTATCGCTTCATACACTAGTGGTTATCTAGGAAAATGGCTACATCGTGACATACAATTTGCTACCTCATTTGTTATACTATTTACGATGATGATTGCTTGGTTCTGTTGGGAACCCCAACCTCAACATCCTTATGTGATTTTCTTCCTCGTTGGTGGGTTAGGTACGTTAGGTCAACACGCCTATCATACGCAGCTAAATGCATTAATTGGAAGAATATTTAGAGAAGGAGAGACGGCAGCTGCTTTTGCATCATCTCACCTCTTTCAGGGCCTAGCTAGTAGTACACTATATTTTATCGCAGGATGGACAGGTTGTATTGACATTCAATTGTATTTGACATCTGCTATATTATTTCTGTCGTGTGCTGCATACGCCTGGCTAACTATTGATATCCGGCGGAATGGCTTTAAGAAGCCAAATGTACAACAAGTAGGAGAAACTGTTCAGGATAATGTGAGAGGTGACGAATCTCTAATGCGAAAAAGCATTCTCAAAACAGAACCTATATCGGTTGAAAGGTCCAAACTCACAAACACTGAAACTGAAATAGCTTCGTAACTCTTGTTTCTTGTTTTTTAAAAAAAAAAATATTTCTAGTTTCAATTTAGCTATACTCTCCTTTTTTTTTATCAGAAGGAAACATTTCGATGTAAAATATATAAACACATTCTAAAGCTGATAGCCTACAAAAGAAAGAAAAAAAATACAGACAGACATACTAAATGCCCACATTCATACAATACAAGAATGAAAAAAATGACATATTTGTAATTTATGAAAAAATAATGTTCTATTTATTTATGAAAGTAATATATATATTTATATATATATATATATATAAAGAAGTAACAAATGAGTTTTGAAAAAATGCAACCTATTCTGATTTTATCGAACATTTAATATTATGTTGTTTGAATATAAATAATATATACACAGTATGTATATCTATTTGTTTAATATATTTTTAATAACTACTCTTTAAAACTAATGACAATATTTTCTTTCATAATCAAAAATATGATCAAATACAATTAAGTTATATATATATATACTGTATATACAGTATATACACAGTCAGTTTTAACCATTTTAACTAGATAAAATTCACTTAAATATCCTAGGACTACTAAGCTCGATTGAAGCAACTTAAATAGATATTTCTTTTTTTTCTTATAAAGATACATAATAAATGACTTAAGACTTTTGAAGAAGAAAAATACATTTAAACAATGAATAAGTAAATATCACAGGGAAAAAAAGTCCTTAAAAAGAGAGAATTTTCCTGGAAAGACTAACAACCTGAAAAGCGGCAGGCACTGATCAAAACTAACAACCGACTATATCCTTTGTCATTTATGAAGTTCAATGGATATTATTATCCTTTTCCTTTTCTCTTCTGATTGAATTGTGAACTTTAGAACTTTATAGAACAGAAGACGGACGACTGTATATATAATAATAAATGAGTAGACATTGAATGAAAAGAAGAAAAAAAATGGAAGAAAAATAAAATACCACGAAAAAAAAATCTCTTTAAAATCATTTCTGTAGAAGCTTCCAATAAATCAATTACCTTTTTTTCATAAATAAAAAATATTCTATTCTATATACTATCTATTGTATTTAATCTGAAAAAGACCATGTGAAGAGAGAAAGAAAGAGAAGAAAGAAAGCTAATTTTAATCTTTATTCCTTTATCTTTTGCCTTCTAAAAGATACTTTCCTTATAATTTCATTTAATTTCGAAATATGTAATTTTAACTCGCTAAGAAGCTAATAAAAAGAGGAAATCATAAAGAATTTATAGCATTGAACATTGCATTAGACTATTAGTAAAACTTTAAATCGATAGGTTATCCTTAACTTTTGAGTAGATAGAACGTTCATTAGTAGACGCTCTTTTCTCTAAACCGTTGAATTGTAATTTATTATTATTCATTTTTTATGAAGAGATTAATCTTTTACTAGAAGAGAAGAAAGGATTATAATAGATATCCCTATTCTAATCTTTTGTAGACTACCAATAAGACTTTTTAAAATATAAGCCAAGGACTTCAGATCATTTTAGCCATAAACGACCTTCAATTCCTTGATAACTTTAAAACTATTTGTAAATTGAGTAGAGAGTACACTCGTCTTCACCTGTTTGTAATATGACAAACAATTCTTATTCTATTTTTAGAACGTATCTCTTTACGCTTTATCCGTAGAATCTTTCTTACCCATCTGGTACTATTTTCTGTCATTAATTATAATGCGATTGCAAATTGATAATCACGTACTGAAACTAGAAAATTTTTGCTATATCAATACATTTTTAATACTTTATATAGAATTCCAAATAACAGTTATCCTCACTTTTTTCGAATTGAATAAAAGTAGATACGTAGGTCTATTTATAGTTGAAATAAACGAGATTTCGTATATATTGTTCTTGTTCTTTTAAATATTTATATATAAATTTTAATACGTAATACATTTAGCGTTTCTTGTGCTTTCTTTATAAATATTAGTCATTATCAGTTTAAAAATGGAGTTATATAAGAAAAAGCATAGAATTTAAATTCTTAATACAAGAATGAACGGTTTTTCATAAATCGAAAAGAAAACCTAAGTTTAAGTGGTCTTTTATCTTATCAATTGGCAAATATCTAAATGCAACAACATCCTTTTTTTAGTCTTAGTTCAATTAAGTTCATAGGTACAATCGGTTAATTGTCGTGTTGGCTTCTGATTGAAGTGAGAACTTTTTTCCATGCTTATAGAATATACTTCTCTAGAATGTTGTTTCTAGTTTAACCAAGGTTGATAACTACTAACAGTGTTTCGAATATCTACATGTTAAAGGTCATTTGCAACAAAATATTAAACCATTAAAAGTTTAAAGGTATAAGGGAGTTGCCTTTTCTTTTAATATATTTGTAAATATTTGGCAAAGTTTTCTTAATAGAATGTTATTGAATTTTAAATATAGCATTTAAAAATTAGGTACTCGTTTTATAGGTATCAAACGTAATCAAATAAAGAATAAATAATTGAAAGATGAATTGAAGTGATTAATACCATTGAAACAGATTTTCTTTGTATCTAGTATTGAGTATTCAACCGTTTTCAAAATTATTCACAATGTTAAAGCAAAAAAAAAAGATATGTAACAAATAGTAATCGTTTAATTAATTATTAATTAATTAGCAATGTATAAAATAAATTTATTATCAAAATTACAAAAGAAAAGGAGTGAAAAATTTAGAAACAGTGACATCTGTAGAGTTAAAATGCTATTATATTGTAAAATTTATTCGAAAATTACTGCAAACGTAATACTTATTACTGTATAAGGAAAATATAAATTGAATTATGAAATGTATTAATGGATATCAAATGTTATAGCAAACAATATTTATTCAAAGATTTACTATTAACCCTTCATACTTCGTTCTCTGTCCTAGTTCCTCTTTTCCGCTTTTCCCTATGTCCATCTCTCCTTTAGAAAAGAAAGAATAGAGAATATATTTGTTACATATGACGATTGTTAATTAATTGTAAAGATAACTAGGGAGAAAAGTGTTGTCTTCTATAATATGATTCTTACAAGTTTAATGTGTAATTATCTAACTTTGAGGGCATCCATAATTCAATTAGTTTAAACGCTATATTCCTTTGCTAATTTATCTGGTAATTTGTTCATTCTTATTCAAACTAGGCTGGTTTTATTATGTCATTAACCTAATGTCCTAATTAATGAAATTGTCCTTAGTAATTAAGAATTCTACTCTTAGAAATTTATCTAATTACCGTTAGGAAATAAGTAAATATGTAACGTCATTACGTTTCTTGTATGGATAAATATCAAATAACACTAGTATTTTCTATTAAAGATACTAGATGTCGAATAAAAAGCTATGAGATCTTTGACTAACATTGCCACCTATTGGAGAAAACAAACTATTTACCTTCATTAGTACTTTATAGGGAAATGTATACAATTATAGGAAATATGAAACTTTTCTTTCTAGCGATTATGTACATATAAGCAACATGGAACGAATAAACAATCGGAATCGATGAACAAATTTTCAATATTATAGAAACAAGTAGGGAAAAACAGAAAAAGAGAAGAAGAGAGAGAAAGAGAGAGAGAAAGAAAGAGAAAGAAAGAAAGAGAAAGAAAGAGAAAGAAAGAGAGAGTGAGAGGGAGAGAGAGCAGGGACAAGGATATAAAGGAAGAATTATAAAAGAAAGGATAGAGGGGGGTACAAAACTTGTATATTCATGAATAAATGTGCAAATGTGTGCAAATAATAGCTTATTATGACATATGCCTATTCGTAATATGCAATATTATGTCGCTGTATGTTTTTGTTATAGATTTATATATTTATTTCATCATAAAAAACTGCAGAAACGCTTTTTTATAAAATATATATATAAGATATTATTTGACTTGTTAAAATACTCGTGCTATGCATAATCTGCAGAAGAAAGAGTAATTTTAAGAAGAAAAAGAACCAAAAATTATTCCAATATAATAACAGTAATGATAATAGCTGCAGAGTGAACCAGAAGCGCGAGAAGAAAAAATCGAATCTCTGATCAATTCGAGGTCAAAATGAGCAGTAGTCTTCCCCTATTTCCGTTTAGCCTTCGCCTTCCGTGGCATTTCTTTACTTTTCGATGTTGTGGGCGCCTGACTGGGCGTCGCGGCCGCTGCGGCTGAAGATAATTTAATAATAAGGCTTGGTAGAAGAAAATTGAATAAAGGGGGTTGAGGGGGATGAGATTGAATTATATATCAGAGCAGAGGCGGTTGGCGTTACGAAATATTTACAATTATTAGAATTAAATAAAAATCCTCTTAGTTTAATTTCTTGCATTGTTTTTTCATATAAATATTTCCCTAATTAATTGTATTATTGTATACTTTATACGAATACAAGAATTATCTGTTATTCGGGTCAAGCAACTGGATTATGATCAATGAAACTATGAGATAAAAAAAGTATATTTGTTAGATTACATATATGTATAATTGATTAACGATTCAGGCTACTTTTTGCTCCCTTATTTTTTTTCTTGTTCCCTGTTTAGTATCTTTTGACCTGATGAGAAATTATTAACGGATATACTTCTGAAACAGAAAAAAGAATAACCAATATCAATTTAATTATTATCGACCATGCGATCTTATTAAATTTTTGATAAACATCAGAGAAGAGAACAAAAGAAAGATCTATGATCAATTATTTTCTTTTTCTCACTTATTCTATTCCTTTTTTCTCCTTCTTCTTCTGTCTATCTATCTGTCATCTTCTTCGCTCTTTCTCTTTCAATAATAAATGTTACTTTTAAATATAGAAATAAAATTAGATCGCTTAAGAAGATATAAAACATATAGCGATAAAGATAATTAAAATTGGATAAAAATGAAAATAAGAGCGAGAGATAGAAGGAGAAAGAAAGGAGAAAGGCGGATATTGCGTTCCAAAGGCGATATAGCCGATATTGATTAACTACCATACGTTAATACAGTGTGAAATTCTTGGTATATCAATTTCATAGCCTTCAATTTGACATGATACACTAATTTCTATGGTTGATTTCTACTTTTAACATGCTTACTTTTCCCCTCTGACAATCAATTTTATTAAAAGCGAAAACCAATATATAGCTTTTGTATCGACTTATTCCCAAGAATAATCAATTACAAAAGAGTAAGTATCACTTGAAAACAGTTCAATTTTACTCCTTATCATCTACAATCTTTAATTAATAAAGAATAAAAATAAAATCTCATTGAACCGATTTATTCCAATTAGTTTTCCATGAAAAGATAATCGTCTAAACCTCCCCCCACAGCCCTTCTCCTACTATACCACCCCCTTCCTCCTCTCTTTTCGTCAATGTTATTCTAGAATCTTAACTAAACAAAAATTTAATTACAACTTATTTTCTTAAATTGTTTTACTAGAAACTTTGTATAGTAAAGAAAAAGAAAATAAAATTACGCAGCTGGCAATTGGTTTCTTACTATAAATTAATTCTATTGGGCGTAAAAGAGAAATATACAAGCTTACTTTGTATAGATATTTTTCCTATCTTCTCATTAACTACAAACAATAATTAACAATCTACTTAACTTTTCTATTTAAAAAAAATGCCCTCTTTTTTTTCTTGAAAAGGAAATTTATTCGTTTCCAGTTGTAGGATAATTAACTTAGGATAGTTATTTAGTTGTTTATTTTAGGCCTAGCGGTTTTTTGATAATTAGTATGCTTAGATACGTGTCTTTCAGCCTTTTTCTTTAAGTATTCTTCCTCGCCGAAGGCTTGAAATTTATTTCAAAAAACATTTACGCTTCTAGAATTATTGTAAAATACTTTCTTTTTTTTTTCACTTCCCCTTCTTTCTTATTATTAGAGTGTAGCCAAAATTAGGCCTATTCTTAGAGGGCTATAATATCCTTCTTTAGCACTCTTTACCGCTGCCTTTAGTTTTCCAATCGGTCTTGTATGTTACCCTCCCCTTCTCCTATTAGATATGAGGGACTAAAAAAAAGTTAAACATTTCATTTTCAGAGCTCTTTAAGTAATGCATCTTTCACCCCGGGAGTTTTAGCTATAATATCTAATAATCATCCACCCACAACTGTCTTTAGAGTTATTTAGGATAGTCTATATAATGTGGTTGTCAAGATGACTGCATTTAATCCAATATTGAAGACATTTAGGAAGTTATACTGTGTCTTGACTGGTAAAATCCTTAATCTAATTAGCAGAATTTATGTTCCTTTATCAACTAAGAACAGACTTTGTGAATAATATATTGTTTAGCTAAAAAAGAAAAGATGAGAGGTGCTAAAGACAGAGTTGAAAAGTTAAAATCTTAAGAAAGAATATCGCCGGATAAGGAGCGAAATAAAAGAGAATGAGATAGAGAGAACGTAAAGAGAAGGTAAAGAATACGAAAATGGAGTAGTAGTAGTAGTAATATATAAGCTCTTTTATAACATGATGTATAAAAAATCTGTGTTGGAAAAAAATCAATAGTGGAACACGAAATCGATAAAACAAGGCTAAATTTCTTCTTGACCTTGCCTTTAAAATTAATAAATTGGTTAAACGAGTTAGAACCATGCACATATGCGAATGGAAATTGTTGAACCGTTAAAAAATAAGAGGAAAAAAAAATTATTTCTATTTTCCAGTTCCTAAAACATCACTCTATGTTTATTCCTGTTAAAATGGCGTTAATCGAGTATTGACCATATTTATAGAGACTCTAATTGAAAAAAATTCGATAAAAATCAATAATTTAGACGGTCGATAATGACTGTAATATCCTGGATTTAGACGAAAATCTATTTAATCTTTTTATATTTTCAAAAAATTATTTAAAAATATCTTTCGTTGAAGATTTATTAATAATATTGTTATTATTATTATCCAAGTTTGCTGAGGAGGAAATGTAATAATAACACGGGGAAATAGGTTTTATTACTGTTCCGTATTGGTAGTGTTTTACAGTTGAATATGTTCATAAGAGAAAGGGGTAGAGGGAGATTAAAATATAAAAAAAAATCATTCTAAAGTATTTAAATATCAATTATTCAACTACTCGTAAAGTTTCTATATTTCTTGAATTATTGAAAAAACTCCTTTTTTTTAATTAAAATTAAACTATATAAACAATATTTCTGAGAAAGTTCCATTAATTATATAAACAATTAACTTACAAGGCGAAAGAAAACTTATTGTATTTTTAATTGATTAATGTTGTCATTTCTTAAACGTAATAGCTTGTATAAAAAGAAAAAGATAATAAGAGGTGATCAGCTGGCCAGGGAGACTGAGAGACAGAGAGAGAGAGAGAGAAAGAGATAAAAATAGGGGGCGGATAGTTTGTAATCCGTGATTGGAAACTTTAAAAGAGGATGGTAACAGATTGAAACGGGGAATGGAGGGCCAAATCGAGAAAATAACTACATATTACGAATGCTTTAGGAATTTTAAATATTTGGACTTTTGGGAACTGCTTTTAAGTCTGTTCCGGAATGGGTAAAAAATTCACTTTGCCAAGGACTAGAGGACGAATAGCATCTGTTGCTAAAAGTCTATTGTTCATTTTATTGCTTTTAACGACGGGAAATTTGAAGTAAATTGGGTGCATAGAAATTTTAACTATTATCGTTCGTCCTCTTTCTACATTATTTAATATCCTTTTCTCTTTCCCTTTTATCCCTTTGCCCTCTTATTTCTACTCTTCACTAGCACCCTTTGAGGGTCGAACGTATAATCTGCTTATCCCATAAGAAATCAGCGATTTAAAAAAATTCGATTATACGTTAATATTTGCCAATTTTATAGAAAGCATAAAGGGAATAGATAGGAGTGAAAAATGCCAACAATTTTGATGACAGCTCGAATCATCCTAGATATTATATGCCACCAACATGCGCAACTTCACTATTAATCCTTCCCCTCTCTCTTCCTGCCTCTATTCCTATCGATCTTTCTTTTATACATCCTCTTTTTCATAATGTGAAAAAAATTGAATACAATTCTTTTCTCTTTACCGCTTAATTTTTTTTTTGCTTCTAAAGAGGCGATAAATGGGTATTGAGGGTAGACAGTGAGCAAATGAATGGAAAGAATTGTAATCAGCAAAGATGTACCTGCCTAACTGCTCTGTAAGCCGCAGATTATAAGAAGTATATTTACCGTCGTCGCCCTCTAACGGATTATCCATTCCCATCATCTGAGACATCATTTGAACGAACTCCTTCCAATTAACCTTCCCGTCTCCGTCGACGTCTACTTCCGCAATCATCTCGTCGACGTCTTCGTCGGATAATTTCTCACCGACGTTTGTAAGCAAATGCCTCAATTCAGCAGAATCTATATAACCGTCACCATTAGCGTCGAATATTCGAAAAGCCTGTTCTAGCTCCTCCCTTCCCATGCATTGTTGACGGGCCATCATAACAACAAATTCCTGAAAGTCGATAGTTCCGCTTCCGTCGACATCTACCTCGTTAATTTTATCGATTAGTTCCTGTTCGGTAGGGTTCTGACCAAGGGATCTCATCACTGTTCCAAGTTCTTTCGTTGTTATATAACCATTATTGTCTTTATCGAATAATTTGAACGCTTCTCGGTATTCTTTCAATTCATCCTCAGTAATTTCCAAATGAGCAAGATAGTCCTACAAGGGTGAAAAGCAGAAATTAAGACCACAATTTCTATTCTACTCATAGACTTAATGGTTCTACATACATGTTTTACAAATGAATAGGTAAAAACAGTGTTTCCCGACTCTCCCATTAAGCTAATTATGGATGCTAAAGATATAAATAAAACAACTGACGCTAATCGACAATTCTGAAAAACTAGTTGTTCTAACGAATTATCGAAAACTGTATAGATCGATTCGAAAAACAGAAAAAAATCTTTTTTCTTTATGATGAATTGTCTCCCACAGGGAAAACGAAAACATGGCAAAAGAGATAGAGATAGAGATAGAGATGGATAAATACTTATATACAGTATATATATATATATAAATATATATATATACAGTATAATGAAAAAGAAGATATATATACTGTATATATAGTACGTTGCTATATTATGGGCAAGCAAAAAATATAAGCGTCTTTTCGACGAGCATAACTAAGACTCCCCAATTATATATCGATAATCATATAAAGCCTGATTGCTAAAATACAAATGCATGTGTTCCGATTACTTTTATGTTTAAAGTTATTTTAAATGATTATTCTTCGTAAATGTATCACTCTTTTAATGAAGCTATTTAAGGTTTGAAATCTCGTCGTAATATTCAGATAAAATTGGCCAAAAACAAAAATAATAACGACAATTTGATCCTCTTTTTGTCTTTCGTTAAAATACCAACAAATGCAATTTATTATTTCTACCCTATGTCTCACTGTATCTTTCTCTCTGTCTCTCTCTCTCTCTCTCTCTCTCTCACTCTCACTCTCTCTTGCTCTTTCTCTTATAACATTCATTCATTGATTCATCCATTCATTGATGTTCTCATTCATTCACCCAGCCGTTTATTCGCGTATCATCTTTTGTAAACGTGAGTAAATTTAGCGATTAGTCTATTATTAATTATTTAAGGAAAATAAACGATTATTACGAAATACATAGATAACATGTTTGTAGTTTATTTATTGTGGTGCGTTGTGGGAAAGGATAAAAGAAAATATAATAAAAAAATCCTTTAAGCCTATATCGTGGATGTCATCATATTGAAAGATTCAACTAAAAAAATGGTAAAAAATAGAACACTATAATTAAGTTTTAACGTATTCATTTACGTAGTCAATATATTGATTTGCTAAGTAAAATACGTCTTTTCATTGAAAAGAGTTCATGTAAAAACAAAAAGACGAATATTATGAATATTAATGAAGGTGTCTTATTTTTATACCCAAAAAAAACGAATAACAATACCTTGAAAGAATGAAAAACAAAAGAAGAAAAAAACTTATGGATATAAAATGAAAATAAACAAATAATATTTTATATTCTTTTGTTTTAACAAATACGTTTGAAATTTGCATAAATAAACAAAATCTATGATCCATTTACTTAAATACAGATAATCATAAATAATAGAGAAAAAAGAGAGAGAGAGAGTTGAATTGTTATGAATATAATTTTATTATCAAATTCCATTAAGAATTAACATAATAAAAGTTCTATTTATTTTAATATATTTATATAGTTAAGAATTTTTATAAAAGGGTAAAAATTTCGAATTATCCCTTTATTCATAAAAATGTAATGTAGACTGTTAATATTGATTAGCATATGTTTAAATTAGCGTAGTTTTATGTCTATAAAACATACATTTCTATGTGTATAAGCTTACTTATAGAACTTACTTACTAAGAAATCGGTTGTTATACAACCTAAATTCTAGACTAAACAAAATCTATAATAAATTCTTTAAGAAATCCCCTAAAGAGTTTTATTATTCTGTACTTGTTCATTTATAATAATATTTTTGCATATCTTTATTACATATGTTGCCTTGTTGTTATTACAACAAATCAGCATCATTCACAAATATACATCTTTTAACTTTACATATTAGAATATATAATATAAAATCCATATTTTAAGGTTCACAATGCAGAAATAGCTTATAAATGCCTTGTCATTATAAATAATAATATTCAATGAAAAATATAATCTGATATTAAGTATGATCCTTAGACCGGACACTCTGAACGTTAATCATATGCTCGCAGTATTATTATCTCATAAATACTTTAAAAAGGCGGAATAATGTTTGAAAAAAATGATCAAGATTATCTCATGATCTTTTTCTTTGTTAATAATCTATTTCCAATGCTTGGCCTTTCTTATTTACTTAATTAACTGCATTATTATTATTGTTATTATTATTTCGGAATAGATTTAATTACTTTTCCCTTTTCTTCTCTTGTAATCATAAAGAATATATTCTCATAGGGTAAAAAAGGAATTTTTCAGGATAAAAATTTTTATATGATGAAAATTTCATTCCGGTTGCAATTTTTCCAGCTTTTGCAGTTTTTTAACCTAAGCTGACTTTGCAGAAATAATACGGGCTGGACTTAGGCTGATATATCGATTACAGATGGCGCCTAATTCAAACTTTTTACACTATTTTTAACGGACTTCTCTCCCTGTTCAGAGGCTTAATATTAAGCCTATATTATACCACGTAATTATTGCGTGATTAGTTGCTTCTTTCTCGAATTAATTAAAATGATAATTTATCCGAAACCTCTCTTTCTCACCTTGAACTCTGTAGGCTAGAAATTCTGAACGAAATTATATAAATTACTTTTTATCGACTTAATTGTGCACCTAGAATAAAAACAAAAAGAACTTAAAAGAAGCTCAGGAGAGTTTATGTAAGACAAAAAGTAAAACAGTGACAAAGTTTACGAGGCGAAAAGACTAAAGGAAACAGAACGAACAAGTAAAAAAAAAAGCAGGGAAACTGTGTCTTTCTCCAGACTAGCATTCACTTTTGTTAATTAAGGACCTTCTTTAATTAGCAGTCAGCTAAGGAACCATTAGATTATGATGCAGTTTAATAAGGCATACACTCTACTCAGAGTAAATATATATATATATACTGTATAGACATATATTCATTTCAATGTGGTCCTTAGCTTATATTCAATATATAATTCCGTTCTTTTTTTAACTTGACAAGACCGTTGAAAAAAATTGAATACCAAAATTTTTCATCGATATATATTGACTGAAATTTCTCTTTGAAATCTAGAAAGAAACGATTTCTATTGTTGCAATAACAATTTAAAGAAAGGGCAGCTTATTTTGTTTTTACTTGATTATAGACTGCTAAGTTATAAAAGCGCGCCAATCTTTATACTACCAATTGGACACTAATTGCTTACACAAAATTGTTTTAGGATACTAAAAAATTGTATTTATATATTTATATATCGTATATAAAGAACGTGGACAATATCAATTTCCCTTATTTTCTTCCTCCCCTCCCCTTCCCTCCGTCACTCTATCCTTTTCCGTTCATCTAACATTCCTTGTTTATAAATCTTTTTTTCTAAGTTTGACCTTTAAAGTAAAAAGTTTCTATTCTCTTGAATTTTCAAAAATATGATGATAAAACTTACACACACACAGTTCTTTATATAACATTTGTTTACTATGGAAAAAAAGTGAATGTAAATATTTTTTTCTGCCCATCTATCTGTCTCTCTTCAACTTCCACTACCAACTTTGAAAGGCGCATTAAAAAAATTGTATGACATATAAATATAGAATGACAAAAACAGGAAACTTGCTGGTTGGTTTTCATTTTTGATGCTTTAGAAGGAGCCATCATTCATTTTTTTTAAATATCTATCCCTTTTTTTTCAGCCTTTACCTATACAAAAAATTTATAGTTTGACATTTGACTCTCTTTCTTCTTCTTCTTTTTTTCATTTATAATAAATAGTCAATTTTTTAACAGCGTGTTTCATTCGTTCAACAAAAAAAACACAGATTTATCAATAAGTAAACAATTCTATACATACTTCAATAATCATATGTATAGAAAGAGTTTGTTCATTTTATATTAATTTATTATAGGTTTTTTTTAAAAGAAATTTCAGAAAAGAATTTAAAAGAAATATCTTTTTTTTATAAAAAAAAAAAGAAAAAAAGATTACAAGCTAATAAAGTTATTGCAGATATGTTAGAGACCACTTTCTTGATAAGCATCTATACGTGGGAAATATATATATATATATTTATGAAAAATGTGTACTGAGCGTCTATTCAATACGATATTGGTAAAAATGTTAAATCAATTGAGAAATTTGATAAATAGAGAAGAGCTTATGTAACTTTTTTACTTGTTAAATAAAACCTTACTCGTTGCAATTGACTATCTAATTAGACGTTATTTACAGTTGTTGTTTTTTTTCTCACTTCTTTTCTTTATACGTAAAATTAAGTAATAGCAGTAAAAGGCTTAGCTCATTTTCTTAATTGATACATTGTTAAAACAACGAATGAATGCTAACTTGTTAGTTTTAAAGTTAGAATTTAAGTAATTACCAAAAAGACATAAAGATACAAACCTCAATCGTTTTCTGTTGATTCTTTTTACTGTACTTCGACATGACGCCGCTCGAAATGACGCCTCGACGCCCTGCCGGCGCCTGCTCCACAAACTCGTTCAAACGCGTTCGATTTTGCCTGCCGCCGCCTATAAAAAATTTTTTTTCACAGTGTAGAGAATTATTTCAAAACGAGATTCATACATTATTTACAATACGATCAATGGACAGTTGGCTGATAAATAATATAATAAGCTGACTATAAGCAATAAGCTGGGTGGACGCCCCGTCGTTGAACGTAGTAGTCGTTAGATGGCGCATCTGATGCAGATGCATCATGGGTAAGGAAAGGGTGATGAGACGGGTAGAACATTTAATTAGAACGATAGAAGGCAAGAGAAGGATTAGATATATACTTTCCTCGTTTATCGTAAGATCAAATATATTGGATTGTAAAACATATAACTTTGAGTGTTTAGCTAAATTTCTTTACAGTTTAGGAATTTAGAGCGCATGCGCACAGAATTTACCAAAAATATTTCTTATTAGAATATTTTCCTTCCATTTCTCATTCATTCATTCATTCATTTATTCTTCGACTCATTCTCCTTTCTCTATCCGCTCTGCGTTTATCCGAAAATAGATTTATCTTATAAGAAGAAAGAGGCGTACCAATTACTTTTTAATTCTAATATCTTTCTTTATTGAACTAATTAAAGCACTACTTTATTTAAATTCTAAAGCATACAAACTAATAATTTCAAAATGCTCAAGAGAAAGAGAAAGAGTGAGTTGGAGGGGGAAGAAAGATAGGTGGGGGCGGAGTAAAGGAGAAACGAAAGAAGAGGTTGAGAAGTGGAAAAGGCCTGGAGGGAAGGAAAGGGGCGGCGTATTCTCGTACGTATAAAAGGAAAAATTCTATTAACTCAACCATAAACTAAAACAATTGTTTCCTTTAAAAGGATAGTGACAGAAAGACAAAGAGGAAGACAGGCAGATGGATAGAAAGCAAGTGAGAGAGAGGGGAGAGAGCTGGAAAGATCAAAGTTGACATAGATACTCTACGTATTTCCTAGCAGATCGAATCAGTTAATAAGATGTAATTAGTATTATGTTGAAATTCTTTCTATAGTATATAAAACGATAACGAGAATCAAACAAATTGTATAAAAAAGTATGGGAAAAGGAGACGGACGTAACGAGGAGGGGTTCGTTCGGTTGTAGAGTAATTACTCTTCCCCTATTGCCGACCTACAGACCTTTCCTTCAAAATACGCAAGTCAGCGGCCGGATTAGTATAATAAAAAAGAGGGAGAATTATTCGAAGGATAAAGTCGGGAGACTGGAAATATCGTAAAGAGTAAAGAGAAAATAAGAAAAAAAAGATTTCTAAGCCGATCTCTGATCCGCTGATTCCCTTCTCTCGCCCCTCCTTAAAGAGTTTCTCTATATTCTCTTGGCCCTTTACAACAGAAATTTTTTTACAAGATTATTCAAAGTCGTTTTTGTCTAAAAAGGGTAGGAAATTCGGGAAGTAAGAAAAAAAAACCAATTCGGAATGTAGGTATGGAAGTTAATATAAGCTTGCAAAGGTTCTATTTGAAATACAACCGAGCTTCTTCCTTTACTTCCCCATTTACTTGTGTTTTCTGGTCGTATTGGGAACTATACCTTCTCTTTTGAGTTCTTGAGCACAAATTGCTGCTTGAAGATATATCTTTTTTTTTTGCTAAGATAAAACTATTTTCATAGACTAACACATTTTGAAGATGAAAGAATATTAGATAAAACTTAGTTGAAGACAACAAACCTGAAAGATTTCGTAAACCTAAGTAGAATAATTGATGAGAGATGTATTTAACGATATAAAGAAAATTTGATCAACTTTTTCCCCATTTTTTTCTTCATTAAGCAAAGTGTATGATATTTTTTCTCTCCTCTTCATAAACTAACCCCCAATGGAAAAAATCACCCTTTAAAAAACGGAAAGATAAGGAATATTTACAAGCAAGATTGGCTTTCCTATCTTACTGTCTGTCAATGTCTGTTGTAAGCGTCTTAAAAAGAACAGAATATTGTATACTGGAAAACAGAAAACATTTTTACTCTAGTTTATTATAACAGCGTCGAGCGTCGATCGAACGTTTTGATCGACGTAATTGCGTTAGGCGGGAGAAGGGCCAAAGTAAACGGCGTCGTTTGTATATAGAAAAACGCCATCTGGTGGTGCGGCGAAAAAGTCACGTTTCGGCTTATTTAGAAGGGAACTCTGTGGAGGGCGGCTTGGAAAACAGATCGAAGAGGCATGGAAATAAATAAGGGTGGTGAGGAGGAGGGAATTGACCAGAAAAAAAGGGACAGGTGGAATTAAACTATTGGATGAAATACATAAATTGGAAAAGTGTTTTAGAAGGGTAGAAAGACTTGATCAATTATAACAGACGCTTCGGTAATAGTAAGAGGGTACTCGAAGGAACGCTAGACGAATATACGTATGGAAGAATTATATGTACAGAAAAAAAAACAAATACATATTTTCACTTACCTGTATTATGCTGGCTTTGTAGTCCTAATCACACAATGAATTTATTCTTATTTTTCCCAACAGACGAAGCCTGTACCATTGAAAAATTGATTTTCATATTAATCCCTCTCATCAATATAATTTGCATGTAATTAATATTCACAAAAAAGGTCATTTACTCTTCAGCAAATGCCAAAATTATCAGCAAGATATTAATATAAAAATTAAAGGGAAAATTGAAAAATTTTTAAATTACTTCATGGCTTCCAATAATTTGTAATATGATGAAGGATGCTTAGGAAGAGAAGAGGATAAAAAAGATGGTACGAAATGAAGTAGGAAAATGGCAAAACGTCTTCCCTTCCTTAAACTAGGCCAAGTTACCCTTTTTTTTTTACCACGGTTCGCTTTTACGTGAAAAAATATATTGCAATTGAACGCGTGGGAAAAGGCTGGAAGCGTCTAACAACTTTTTTTGGAGCGCCTTCTATAGGCAAAATAAATTGATAAGTTCTAGATCAAGTCTACTGGAAGTCTAGCCACCTTTTCATCCGTGATAATACGTTGTCATAGATAGTATTTACACAAAAGTCATCTGTAATTAATTATGAAAGTGTCAAAAGCTGTGTATGTCTGCCATAACTCTTTAAGAGAAAATACAACAATCGTTTTTATAAGAGACGAGATGGTTTTAAAACTTAGCATTTATTATTAATGAAAGGATACTTCAATTAGAGAAACTGTTTGCGCTATTAACAACAAAAACGAAAGAGGCTATTTTATAATACTCATACTGCCTTCACAAGTTCTATTGTCACTTATCTCGTACCTTTTTTGTCAGGGATCACATGAAAAAAATTGTTTTTTTTTATACTTATAGAATGAGAAAGCTTATATATTTTCTTTAAAAAGTTACAGCTCTAAAATACGATATTAGAGAGACTTTACTCCTTTCTGTTTTATATAACACCCAGTCTAAAGTACCTTTCTAAAAACACAAAAATGAAACCGATTAGTATTTAATTAAGCTAAAAACATTTCCGATATTTTGACTAGAATTTTCCTTTCATTACGCACTATACAGTGAACAACTGAAAGGAAATAATAGACCGATAGTTTGTTTGAAATATGCCAGTTGAGCCGTGAAGTGTATCGTGAAGATGTCGGCAAATTCCTTTCAACTTGAGAATTCGTGCACGAGAGAAAACGTGGGCAACGGCTATATCTTGGTCTAATTATAAATTACAATATAATTATTAATAAGTCACATAAAGTTAACGATGTTTTTTGAAAGATGACAAAAATACTGTTTATACAATTTATGATTTTATCGTTTACTTAGACTAATAATATTAATAATGCTATTATTATTATTATAGTTTTTTGTGTAAATTATCTTATTATCTTTATTTTTCAACAAATACAATTTATATATTGTTATATGGAGATTAATAAGACTGAAAAAACATTAGATTTTCTATTAATAAAATATATAAATACTTTATATAGTTTATATATTATTTATATATATATATATATATATATACAGTACACATATATCTTTTTCTATTGACTTAAAAAGAATTGAGAGCTAAAGGATAGTTTAAAAAGAAAGAAGCTTCTCCATTGAAGTGTAAACAACAATTGCAAGTTACAAATTCTTAAGGCTTTTGATGGCACGTTACGATGACGTAGGGAAATCGGTTTTTTTTCTCGCCTAGCTGAAATAATAGAAGGTTTAAGCAGGGGAAAAAATGGGAAAATAAGTTGGAGAACGAAAAATTGATACAAAAAAGAAATGGTAAATATTAGTATTGACTGTTGGTATAGTCAGAGTTCGTGCATCACACCTACCTAAGGGGATGGTAAATGGCTGGGGAGAAGAAGGAAGATAGAAAAAGAAGTAGGTCAACAATTAGAATGCCTCAACTCTATTTGAAATTACCTTTAATTGGAATAAATGAAAATAGGAAAATTGGGGATAAGAAGAATTATGTAACATATAAATTGGAGGAGAAAGAACTGGGAAAGAATAAAAGTAGAAAGATTGGAGGCAGGAAGCAATTAATTCAAACTAAAGGAATCCTATAAATTCTATTGCCTTTTTGCGGCATAGAGGAAATATATAGGGAAACGAGTGAAGAGAACCGATTGACGACTATATTTGCAGTTCGGCAAACGGTTTTAATTTATTACACGCTCGACTTGGCAGTTTCGGATGACAGATTGCCCCATGTTTCAATGTATAATTGGGGAAAGTGAGAATAATTTTAAAGTTCATCAAATCAATATTTTCTCTATTTTAATTAAGTAAAAACTATCATTCTAAAAATAGAAAAATTCGATATACTTTTCTATAAATTCTCCCATCCTTTTTTGTCACTCCAAATATGTATTTACAAACATTTCATACACACTAACATTACCCTATTCACAAGCTAACTTTATAATATATAAATATATGGTATTTTCTGCAAATATACTATATATATATATATATATTGTATTGTAATACTGGATATTCAGTATTCTGGAAATATATACAAATAGATATACATATATATATATATATATATATACCAAGTACACCTGAATATTTTTTAAAATTGCAGAAGCCTGTAAAAATATTTTGATATATAGAATACTCTTTTTTGCTGGTGAAAAGGAAAGAATAGTTGTCTACCCTAGAACTTAATTGGAATTGGGATTGTAGTAAAGGCCTACCTGCGTTCCTTTATAAGCATAAAAAAGGGGTGGAAATTTTATTGATTTTTTTTATTATGTATAAATCACTCTATCAAAACCTAATAGATAAAACTTGAAACAAAGAAATATGTGCAATTTATTTACCGTTTCTCTCTCGTGAAGAGTAATGAATATTCCACAAACCGGTGTGTATTTAGAGATCTTCATGAAAGTACCATTTGAAGTGGATGGGCGTCATAAAGTATCAGGTAGAGCCTTCTGGTGGTATTAATATTGAAACGTCTAAAAAAAACGCTAGTGAAATAAGCAAAATAATGGTTTGGTCTTTCGCAATTTAACTAGATTTTTTTTCTTATCTATTCTTTCATCGAAGCGAAACTCAACCTGAAGATTCTGATCACGTAGTTCTTTAATATACAAGCAAATCTGCCGTAAATAGTCTCTTAGTCACTTTCAAAAAAAATTGACATATTTTTCCAAGCTTCTCATCGATTTTCCTATTTATTAGATTTCATCTTTTTTTTCAATTTCATATGTTTTTCTTCTTTTATCTTCAATTGTGGTTAACACATTTAACTTGTTTTATTTCTTATCTCTGCTAAAAATCTGTCAACTCTAAAAAACGTATCAGAATTTGTTTTCTACTCATTTTTTTCTCTCTATTCGCAGAAAAATAAGAGGGAAAAAGATGTTGAAGTGGCAGAAAAATTGAATGAATCTGTAAAGCCTGGTAAAATGCAAAGAGATTTATATGTATTCCCTCACATCCGGACGATTTCCATACCGCAATACACCCTAGAATTAGGGTCAACGCATTGTATATGAAAAGCATAGTCAGTCATCCAACGTAAGAAACTGACATCTATTCTTAAGATCAGGGGAGGGGAGGGGGGAGAAGTTTACAATAGAAAATAGATTATTTACCATTAAAATCATACATTTTTCTACCACTTCCGCTGTTAAAACGAAGAAATATGCCTTCTATCGCAGGAATGTTTTTACAAAAAACTACAATTATTATAGTTCTAGTTGTAAAGAGAGCAAGAGGGAAAAGAAAAAGAGCTCAAAGTAAAGGGGGCTAAAATAAAAGAAAGAAATAAAAAATAAAGTGATACGACTACTCTAGTACGGAAAATATAATATTAATGTTATTAGATTTAAGGGATTGAGCCTTGTCTTATTTCGTAGTTCGTGCCTTAAACCACAAAGAGAATATTTGAAAATCATTCGGCCTGTGACTATATCCTACGGAGAATCTTTTGTCGTTTTGCCAAATTAGTCTTTATATAATTTTACTACTCTGTATAGCCCTTAGCTAAGTTGGAACTGTACAACTGTACTATGATTTTCTAAGTTGAAAATTGTATTAGTTCCTTCCTACAACTCCCTTATTACAGATTGGAAAAAAGCTGAATAACCTTTCTAAAACCATAGTATTCTGTCCCTATCCACTTTTATTGCAGTACAAGATGAATTGAAGTCAATTAATAAAACAAGGACTTCCGTTTTCTTCCTTAAACTAAATTTCTAGCATGGCTCAGCAAGGTAGATGGAGAATATCAAAGGGAAAACAACTTGGCGAGATAAGATTACAATAAAATATTTTTCCTTAGAAAAAAAGAACAATACACACAATAATCACGTGATCAGGTGAAAAAAACGCCCACACCTGGTAAAGATACGAACATATTACATTTATGAGTGTATGAGTATACGTACATATTGGTATAATATAGTAATATATAGTATATTTATAAATATATATACTTTTTATATATATTATTGTTTGATATAATGTGAAGATTTTCTATATCAAATATTTTATACGCCTACAAGATATGCATATTAGTAAAAACAAGCAAAAACATAATTACTATAGGGATTATGAACGAGTAAATAGACTTTTCTTTATATACTATCAAGCATGGGATGAATTATTGTACACATGTACAAATGAACCGGTTCGAGATAATTGAAAATCGTTCAATTTCATTTTCTCTGGTAAATCTTCAACAAATTCGGGTGTCTTCTCTTCTTTTTCTCGCTTTATTCGGACCCAATTAGCTCCCATACACATAAGGAAGTGCACCATACTTAAATTAATTAGTACAGATGCTATAAAAGCAGCTATTAAGTTGACTTGAGCACTTTTCAACTGTTTAAAAAATAGATTGAAGAACCAAACTAATATTTCTATACTTAGAAAAATTATAATACTTTTTCTAATATCGTCTTTAATAAATTAATTTTTAAATAAATGTAAAATATTACTGCTATAACAAAGCTATTTTTGTATAGTGGCGCCATCTTACTAAAATGAAAAGCGAATAAATGCAAAATAAATATACAAACTTTGGCACAAAAGAACACTTTAGCATCTGAACAATATGTGTTAGTGTTATTTCCGTCTTGTCTAATACCAAAATGTTGAGCTAACATAAGGAATGTTTCGTAAACGTTTACAATCTCATCTTTGGCTCTAGCAACAACGTTTGCTACTTGTTTAGCGTTTCTGCCAACTTCCCTTGCAGCGTTTCTTGCGCCTCTTAGAAAGCTTGTTGCTAATTTTCTACTATCCTTTAAGGCCTGTCTAGCCCATTTTACGCCCTCTCTCATTGCGCGTTCAATTATTTCATCAGCTTTTCCAGCTAATTCTGCAGCTTTTTTAAATGCTGTCTAAAAAAATAAACAAGAGAAGAATGAATTTTTTTATACTATTATTATCCGATAGATGGAGTTTTATACAGAGAGTATTTTTCTCTATTAAGTATTAGGTTAAGGATGGACTTACATCAGCAAATTCAGTTGCTTTTTGGGCTGCTATTCTGGCCTCTTTTTCAGCTGTCTTCGCTAATTCCTTTGCCTTCTCATCCACCTCCATCCTTAATGCGTTAGCAGCCTCTTTAGCTTTTTTCCAAGCTTCTTCGGCTTTTTTCTTTGCTAATTCTGCTGTTTCTTTGGCTTTATCTCTCATATCTTCAGCAATTTTCTTTACCTGTTCAACTTTATCCTTTGCAAATTCCTCAGCCGTTTTTAATAATTTCTTGGTTTGATAAAGAACTTCTTTAGAACCTTTTTTTATAATTGCCAAGGTAGCATTCTTTAGAGGAACGATTTGAGCTTCTCCCCTCTTTATCATCTCCTGTATATTCTTTGGAGCATCTTCTAAAGCTTTTCTTACTGCATCTTGATATTCCTTCATTTTTTCAACTGAATTTTTCACTTCTTTCTCAATATTTTCTTTAGCTTCTTCAGCAAACTGCAATGCAGTTTTAAGAATGTGTTGGCTTTTTTTTAGAATTTCTTTTGTAGTTTTATGAATTAACTTTAGAGACCCATCTTTCATGGTCTCTATTTCAGCCTTGCCATCTGCCAATAAGTCTTTTAGATCTTTAGATAAGGAGTTCCTAAAGTCTTTCAGTTCTTCAGCCTTCTCTTTTGCAAACTCTTCAGCAGTTTTTAAAAAAGACTTACTTTTATGTAAAATCTCCTGGCTCTCGGTATTAACAACTTGGAGAGAACCATCAGCCAAAGAGACTATTTTTGCTTTTCCATCTAAAACAAACTTTTTTAAATTTTCGGGTAAAAGTCGCCTATATTCTCTTAATTGCTCTTCCTGAAATTCTTCAACAGTTTGAAAGAGCTTTTCACTTTCATCAATTATTTCATTGGTTTTTGTATTTAAGACTTTTATAGTTCCTCCTTCGGTTGGATAGATTATTGCAGCTCCATCTTTAATTAGCTCTTTTATTTCTTCTGATAGTGTATCTCTGTAATATTTTATCTTTTCTGCTTTCTCGTTTGCAAAATCCTCTGCTGTTTTCAAATAATGATCACTCATATGTAAAATTTCACCATCGCTAGTTCTTACGAGCTTAAATGTATTATCTGAAAGTTCAATAACTTTTGCCTCTCCTCTACTAAGCATATCTCTGTAATTGTCAGTTAAAGAATCCTTATATTCCTGCAGTGTCTCTTCTCTATAGCTGTCAAAGTCCCTCCTCCGCCGGTTTCCTAAAGGATTCCGACTTTCATCCCATTGTTTCAATGTAGAATTTGCCATTCCAACAAACTTATCACCTACTTCCGATACCATGGCCTGCCACTGCTCGGTATCTATAGCATCTTGTACGTCATCTACCAATTTATCGAGTTCTTCTTCGCTAGGAAGCATCCCCTCAAACTGGGTGATTAATTTATCTAATACTCCGCTCTTTTCAACCTCAGTTAGGGTCTTTTCAACAGCTTTGGATGCCTCTTTAACTGCAGTCTCAACATGAGCTGGATCGAATGATTTAATTGCTCCTATTACAGACGCTGGGTTGAACTTTTCCATGTGCTCGGGTTTAATACCGTAATCGGACAAATTAAAACAATCAGGGATCATCCCACAGACAACTACAAATACAGTAACTATCACAACAGGTATCAGTAAAATTGCTGGTAAGATTAGCCATAACAAATGTAAGCCATACGCGCTTAAAATAGCTAATACATGCTGGCATTTGGCAAAGAATCCCATACTATCCCCACACCGAGCACAAGCCTCCTTCCTTGTATGACCCGTAAATAAGATAGCTAGGAACAAAAACCAACCAGCAGCCCCAATATGCATAAACATAACCAACCAGACAATCTTTTTTACCCTAAAAAATAAATGTCAGTTATCTATTCGCTTGTAACAAAAGATAGTAATCTCTTACATATCAACTTCAAATTTCATAACGATGTATGAAAAGGCCGCATACAGACAAACGCAACAGATAACGGCTCCCGATACGCACATTGCAAAGGCGACAACCGATGCATATGGGACTCTTCTCATTTCGTGTTGGACGTCTTTCCATTCTGGTGCTGTTTGATAAAAAGCAAACTTGACTATTACCGCCCATCATTGAAAAAACTCTTATATGTTTCGTATCTATTATATCATTGAACTAGCCTTTGGGCAGTTTTGAAAATCAACATCAAAAATATATAATACACATTATATATACTATATATACAATGTATTGTATATAGTACAATATATACTTTTTCTCTGATTTGCAAAGCGTCAGCTTGTTAACTTGAATATTATAAAATTAAAATAAAAAACAACAGTCTATTCAAAACTTTGACTAGACGAAACAAAAAAGTTATTTAATATTTTCAGGCGCCTCGTTTTCTATTTTTTTATCTATGTTAGATTCTCTCTCTCTCTCTCTTTCTCTCTCTCTCGCTCTATTTCTCTTTCTCTTTTCATTTGCAAAATGCATATATTTTAACGTAAGAAGCTAAAAGACGACCTTAAGAAGGAAAGTTTATAATCTTAAGCAAAGACGATGCAATATATAATTTTATTACTTTACTAGTTAAAATTACTATGGAAACGTGATATATTAAACTTATACAAGATGGAATATGGAAGAATATTTATTAAAAATAAAGAAAAAACAATACAAACCGTCACTTTTGGTATTTCTGCATAAAAAGAAGTCTTTTGTCCTAGTCCAAAGGGACCTTGGTTTCTTTCTAGACCTTTGCTTTTCGTTTTTCGACGCCATTAAAAGTTTCCAGGAGCCAACTGGATATAAAAATTTTTGTGTAAAAGGTTTTAGCACCGGCTGTTTATACAGTTAAAAATTTTACAATTCTTTTTTTTCATCTGTTACAGCTTTGGTATCCATTGAACGGTGTTGAATATTTACAGTCGTTGGTTTCGATAGACGGTCTACTGGTATAACAAAAGAATAATAACTGAATTAATAATAGAAAATTAGTCTATTTCAATCATTTGTATTAAGAATGAAATGTATTTTAAAAAAACATAATTTATATACACGATTCTAATATGTTAATTTTGTACTATAAAATAACGTTTTGCAGTCGAATAGTTATAATATTCAATATTTTTGTAGGTTTGAAAGTAATATTGAACTGCAATTTTATATTTAAAAACAACGTAATTATTAATAAATTATGTTATTGATTAGGCGTAAAGTTGAAATTTTTATGCATCCTAACTATTAAGAAATACCATTTTACTACCTATCTTTTTAAATTAAAAGTTTTAATACACCATACAAAATAGATATTCGCAAAAAGACAACGCCACCTTCTGGATTAATCGCTTTGTTTCTGGATTTATAACTCATATTTATAAAGCATAACAAGTAAAGTATTCTAATTGTTATTATTAATATTTAAATAGGTTAAATTTATACAAAATTACTGATTTCTTTCAAAATTGCAGTTTTTTTTTCTTGATTCTTTAAAAAATTTCTAAATATCGAACAGCGCCCTCTAGTTTTTGTTAACTTAGTTTTAATAGTTTCGATAAAGAGAGAATCAACTTGATAGTGTATAAAACACTAAGCTAAACAAATCTCTTAGCAGAGAAGAAAAATGACTATATCTTCGCGTGAGAGGCGTCGATGACGTACGATACTGCATCGTTCATCAGCCGGAAAATAGACGCCGCTGTTGCAGTCGAAACGGTTGCAGTTGGCGCGTGAAACAAACGTTGATTGGGTGCATGATTTATGAACCCCGAATTTTTTCTATTTTATGCATTAGTTCGCTTCCTTCTCATTTCATTGAAGAGTCCAACCCCCATTTCGGTCAGAAAAGAGAATTAAATCTATTGGAAAATCTCTTTCACTCTTTTGTCCCAAAAGATTCGCTAATTCTAGGACCAAAGTAGATAGATTCATGTTCGGCATTGATGTATTACTTAATTTAATCAAGTTTCATATAGAGTTAATTTTTTTCACAATATTACACAGAATAAATAAACTGTAAAGCAGATTCTGAGAGAAATGATACACTACTAGCAATGGTATCTCCATTCTCTTTATCACTAGAAACGAATGATGCATCGTTCTTCCAGCTGGACTATCAACGTGCTATCTGACAAACCGCAATTCCATTCTGTCTGCAGTAAGTGGAGGGTGGGGACTAAATACTCTAAAAGTAATATAAAATTGCTAAACAGTCTCGGAAAAGAAAGTGATAGAGATAGAGAGACAGAAGGACAGAGAGATATCAATTGCCTACTCATTCCTGGAAAGTTATATTAAAGCTAATTTGATTTTTTGGATGGGCGGAAAATTTTCCAGAGTAAGAGGGATAAAAGTGATAAATAGAGATTTATATACGGTCGGCTAAAAAAAGAAAATAGTAGTCAATCAGAGATATAGATGTGCAAACGATTCGGAAACTGACGGTAGAAACAGGCATCTGTTTACTCTTTTGATAGACAGATTTATTTATATCTTTAGTTGACTTAAACTTTTCGATTTTTCGATTGTAAAATACAAATACCATTTTCCTATTTAAATAGTGTTTTTAGCCGAGTTTCCTGGAATTCTATAATGTAACATCACTAAAAGTATATTGTTTTTTATACTTCCCTTATCAGCATCTTATCCTCTTTCTGTGACTTCTAATATTACGTGCTAAAAATAACTGTGTTATAGAACAGGAAGAAACTAAAAATATACGTACTCTTTTACAATAGACGTTTATGAGCGTCGGCTCTTCCGGGTCAATTACATAATACAGACGCTTGAGTGCAGTTAATTTAGAAGCATACGAAAATACATACGAAAGCCAATTTCATGGTAAATCAAATAACGAAAAACTTATTTATTATTACAGTTATTAGACGCAGGAACGGACAATCTTCCAATATTTTCTATTCTTCAACTGACCCAAATTCTAACTGAAAGAAAGGCGCTGAACTAATAAGGCATATCTTAATATAGTACAAAGAAGACCTAAATCTATTCATTAATAAAAATAAGAGAAGAAAAAAAAATGTTTCTTTCAAAGTGACATTTTTACCATCTCTTAATGACGTTTCTCTTGTCCTTGAGGTATTTCATGTCAAGTTAGATTATTATTTTCTTTATTATTATCATTATTATTATTATTAATAACAATATTAATATAATTATCACTAACTGACATTGCAGTATAAAAAAAATGAAATATGGAACTGTATTTAGTTAGTTTTCAGATCATTGGCGATTTAACGCATTAGAGTCTTATTGAGAGTTTTGTTACAATTGTCTTGCAATCCCTAAGCTGAGTTAACAAACGGCGTCTCTGCCCGGGCCCATCAACACTAAAGCAAGCGAGTGAGAAAAACAAACGCAATCAGACAGAGACGCCGGTCCGCAAGGGACGTTCAACGTGTGTGATTGATGAGAAGTGCACAAGAGGGCGCTGCCGAGGCGCCGAAGCTTATCTGAGATAGTGTCCCCCAAGACATTAGGGCTAGAGGCTGAATCTAAGGACTATATGTAGATAGGGTGTAATATGTATAAGTCTATGTACAACTGTACTTAATCTTCTTTATCCCCCCTCTCCTTACTTGAGTTAGACGGAAAATCCCACCGAAGTAAACACATATATTATAAAGCGACTAGACCGGCCATTTACTGACCGATTGCGGTTTAGACTCAATGAGGCGTCGCTCGAACCGTCTTGTATTAGACGCTTGATGAAGCATTGCAGGGCGAGATTGCGGCCGGCGGCCATCTTGATTTGTCGACCGATTATGAGAGGGGTTGAGAGAGGAAGTTTTCGAAATCTGAGTAGCGAAGAATTAAAGGCGTCGTTTCTAGAAATCGAATTATTTCAAAAATACTACCGCTCTTCTCCTGTTTTTCCCCCTTCTTTTTATTCGATAAAGTAGATGGCTTTCTATTCTGTTTAGTTTTTAGGAGAATCTTTTTTTTCAAAATATAGGCCTATTTTAGAGTGAATTAACTGACTGGCACGTCGACGATTATCAGTCTTGTGTTAAATTATAATATATATTCAGTTGAGTGGAAGAAGGAAGGATTGTTTTAAGGTATTAACTAATTCTCCCAATGCTCTTCCATCTTTTTCGAATGGCCAAAACGGTTTTGGACAATAAGGTAATATGTAATAAGAATAGTGAAAAAAGACAGAAAGACAGCAGTTGGACGCTTTAACGCGATTGTTTTCGACGCCCAAACAGACGAATGACGGGACCGTTTGTCTGCCTAAGCAGATTATCGGATTACGATTCGGATTTTCGCGTCGCATATTTTTTACGTAATCCTTCAAAGAATGGAAAAAATTCCACGCTTCCCTTTCCGCATCCTCTTCCTCTTCCTAGTTCGTGTTCACTTCCTTGTTTCACTTCTTTCTTCAAGCGGTATCAAGGGAGTGTATAGGTATTTTGAGTCGCGCATGCGTGTATATCTTCC
This sequence comes from Dimorphilus gyrociliatus, assembly GCA_904063045.1. NCBI lineage: Eukaryota > Metazoa > Annelida > Polychaeta > Dinophilidae > Dimorphilus > Dimorphilus gyrociliatus. The sequence continues at coordinate 505,185 of CAJFCJ010000004.1, forward strand.
TTGTCATCCTTTTCCCATCTTAAAGACGAGCAGCACTTTAAAAAGCGCCATATGCCGCCCGGACGTCCCTTAGGAGACGGTCGTGATTCGCGTAAGGCACGCGTAACGTTCCCTTTTGTTATTCGCCCCTAAAATCGTCGCCTTTACGCCTTATTTCATTCTTGAGCAGTTTCTTTCACCTGCCATTCTTTTCTTCTCCAGCCAAACCTATTCTTCTAACTCGTTCATTTTCATACTTGTATTTTCAAGTACATAGGCCGCTTTCATCACACCTAACTGCCATTACTTCCAAACTACCTATAACAAACTAACTCTCACTTTTTATAATATCTTATCAAACATATTCAACTCCAAATGTCCTCTCCTTCTTACTTTTTTATGAAAAGGTATTTAATCATTTTGACATGATTGACGTTAATAATATTACGCAATTTTCTCTCTCATTTCCAAAATTATGTCAAGTTAGTTGAAAAGAAAGTATTATTTATCTTAAACATTTCTATTCAACTATCGTTTAAAATATTTTAGATTTGGAAGAAGATATAGTAGAGAAAGCAAAATTATTCTTCCATAAGGACTTTTGAAGCAACGCTAAGAAATTTGTTTACGCTATGTTTAAGGCGTTGTGACGCCCTCACGTCGATTAGTCATACGATATGTTACTCTTTTTAAACAAGAAAATTGTTCAAAATGAACACAGAAGATTAAGAAATTGGCAAGAAATGAAAAAAATACATGAGTAAAGAACACAGCGAGAGAGAAAGAGAAGGGGAAAAGATAAAAAGAGAACAAATAATTGATTAATTGGTGTTAAATAACTCTTGTCATAATTGCAATAAAACTTGTATACTCTGCATACGAAATGAAGGAGGAAGGATAAGATGAAGGAGAAGGATGAAAGGAAAATTGATAAAAAAAAGAATTTTTTTGAATAAATTGCCATATGTCCATGGAACAAATTCAAAAAGGATTTGTCACGGTCTAAAAAAAGAATACCTTTTATGTTTGTGTATAAAAAAAGCATGAATAATTATAAAAAATATATAAAAAGTGTTCACTGACCCTTTTATAAACTAGCCCATATTATTCTTTACTGTTTTGTTCAATTCTCGTATGCATTCGGGGCATGCCAACTCTTCTTTTTCATATATAAATATATAGGATTTAGAGTATGCGTAAGCTCTTGTGACAATAATTATTTCTACATTATATTGGGATTTGTCACATTCTCTTATATTCCCGAATTTACACCATCTCCCATTTCCATATAACGACAGCTGACTCTTCTTCAAATCCCCGAACGTCTGAAAAAAAATCTTGGAATATCATTTACTTAATTGACTTGTATTTTTTCTTGTTTATCTTTTTCCTTTAGACTCACTCATTCTCGTTCACTCATTTTATTCCTTCCTATCATATATTCTTATATAACTTAAAGTTTGCGTCATCCGTTTTTCTCCGAGAAACTAAAGGAAGAAATAAAATTGAGAAACAGACAGAAACGGAGAATGAGATGGAAGCAGGGAATGAAATATTGACATTTATTTTATCTTGAATAAAGATTACTTAAGTTAAGCCAATTCTTCCGCTAACAAGCTATTAAGATAATCCTCCACTATAAGTAGACTAAGCTAAGAGGAAACAGGAGAACGGTAAATAGCAAAGTTATAACAGATAAGAATCTAATCAGTGCTGTATATCTGCTTGATAGTTCGTTATATCACATATGCGTGTGCAGATACAATTTGCAAATAGCGTTATTATTTCTGTAGCTATGAATAAAATTAATAGCCATATGAATATTCATCCATTTTGATAATTTTAGTTTAGATTATTAAAATCTCTATAAGAATATCCTTTAATTTATTTCATAAGTATCCCTGATGCGCATGCGCTTTAAAAACTGAACCTTAGCTAAATCCTCTTCTCGAGTCCAATTTCGAAAAAATCGAATCGAAAACGAACTAGATAAATGTGACGCGCAACGTGACGCGCGCGCGGCGTCTAATCAAGTCTATCTGTCTCCATCTAGAAAGCGACGGCATTCGCCAGTTCGATACAATCTGCAATCGAACTTATAAGCTTCCGACTAGTCCATAGATACAGATTATATTATATAGACTACCGAAACTGGCGCTTTAACTGTATTATTGTTACATATCACTACGAAAATGAAGTTTATAATTAAAAGCTGACAAATTTAGGCCTATATTTTTGAATAAATTATTTTCTATAAACATATTTATTTTCGACTATATTATAAAAAATACCGTTTCCTTCATAAAAATAGTAATATACATAATAATATATGTATAATGTATATTATTTGTACTAAAAAACAATACACGCAGTTTCTCTCCACCAATAGAAACTTTCTAACTTAGCTGAAAATAGAGGTCGCTAAGGTTGTTGAGCGACGCGCGGCACTTTCACCCTCTTCTCTTTTTTTACTCTCTTTTAAAAATTCAGGGCCATTCAATACGTAGATAGAGACGCCTATATATCCTATGAGTATCATATAGTATGGAAAAAGAAATAAAATGTAACATTGATAAAGGATACGATTTCCCGTCTTAACGCCTCGTTATATTTATATATAAAATATCGCTTGAGGCTGGGTTTTCTTACTATAAAAATCATATTTTTATGTCTTTTTAACTGTGGGGCATACATGAATTGCTTTATTAACTCCCATTTAGCCTATACAGTATGTTCTTTAGCTTTTTCATATGAATTTACATAAAATATCTCTTGTTATGTTAATATAGACTAAGACAGGAAAGAGAAATAGATTAAAAGATGCTATTCAATAGAGCAAAAATGGAAAAACTCGTTTAAAGTAAAAATGTTTCTTTCCTATATGTTTTCTCCGTCGTCACTTGTTCCTTGTTTTGTTTTTTACTATTAGTTACATAAGAATATGACTTAGGGCAAACTTTGCAGTGTCGCCAATCACAGACTGTCTTTAAAAATAAGTTTATCATCTATGTTTTCCTTTTTTTTTCATTTATAAGTAAAATAAACAAAAAAGAAGACAAACTAGGATAGAGGGAGAGAAAACAAACTGTACAGCCTTCTAATTAACATTCTATAATTGCTGTAGGCAAATTTTTCGAAAAGCTAATTTCTATAAAAATCCTTAATTTAGTCTATTTATTGACCTAATTTTGTTATTTTACAGATTTATGATAATATAAACTTAAAGTTTGTAATATAGAATACAAGGTACAAACATATAGTGCATAGATGGTAATATATATATATATCGATTATATACTCGGATACATCTATATATATATATATATATATATATATATATTGGTTTATTTATGTTTAGTTTGTTTGAGAAAATCTCAGTTATCTCTTTTTTGTGTTTAGATATTTCATTCAATTTTTCATTTTATCTTCCCAAAAGGAAACACCGCCTTAGGTTATATTAAGCTAATCTAAAATATATTTAATTTTGGCCTATATATTTTCCTATTTTCCTATATTAGCCCTCTCCATTTGACTCTATATTATTTTCATTCTTTCCCTCATACGATGCTTTAAGGTATTGTAGGAAATAGGATTTTTATGTCGTTAGCCATGTACGTAATTAATAATTTTAAGTATAATCTTAAGTTAATCGCTATTATGTGTGTGGTGCATAAGGTTCCAACAGACCGAAAATTCGCGACTTTCATCTTTCCTAGATTGCGTAATAATCCCATTTATACATAATATTAAGCCTATAAATATACGGATTATCTTTGTACCAGTTTTAAGTATAAAAGAGGATGGATCAAAAACGTTTCCATCTCGTTCAAAAATGTTCGTGGAAGGTAACGAGCGACGAATAAGATATTTAAACTATATTCAATTATATAACTGAACTATAATGACTAGAGGTAACGCCTGTTTTTATTAGGTGCTAATCATTGACGTATAAATATTTAGACCCACAAATCCATTTGATTATCTCCCGTACAAACCGATAACGACAGCCTGTTCGTACATAATTTAGTAAGCCCACCCTTTCACGTTTCACCGCTATCATGTTCGGTAAATTGCTTCAATACAAGAAAAATTCCTACCTCCTTATCCAAAAACTATTCTATTTATGATACATAGTCTCCAAACTTTATACTACATATAACAAGTAAATTTGATCCTCCGACCCTCTCCACATCTGGTGCCATTCCTTTCGAATGAAAGAGAATTCCTTATCATAGGAGGGGGGAAGGCGATTTGGTGGGTGGAGAAGGAGGAGGATAGTGAAGGGGAATTTTCTAGTTAATCCTATTTAAAAGAAGCTGGAAGAGTCAGAATGTTGGGAAGTCGAGTGTTATAATTTTGTTTTTACTATCAACTAGTACATTTGTTTGTACAAGTAATTTACATATTATATTACAGAGGAAAAAAGAACAACCAAATAAATACCAAACTACCTTGAATCGTTTTAATCTCTATACGGTAAACATATGAAGTAATGAAAATTTGAGTTCTTTTAAACGAATAAGTATATAATGCAGACTTTTTCGTTAGAATAATACTGTATGCATATGCATATGTTAATTATCATAAAATATAGAAAAGACAAACTTCTCTCGAAAAAAGGAAAAGTTTTTTTTTTTTGAAACGTTCTCTCTCTTCTTTTTAAAATAGACTATGTTAGACGTCAATTCGATCCATTCTCGGTCTTTTAACATCAGGTGCGAAACTTGACGATGGCGATGTGGTCGAGGCGGCATTCGACGGTGAACGAGGGAAATTTGGGAAGACGTTACCATCAGTTCCGGTTGGGGAGAGATGGCCGAAATTGCCTCCAGCGTTCATATAGGCGATTAATCTGCGCAATTCTTCTAGGGCATTAGCTTGCATTAGTATGTAATTCTTGGCTAGTAGTAGAGTTGCGATCTTGCTCAATTTCCTTACGGACGGTGAATGAGCATAAGGTATAACGCTCCTCAGTTCGTCTAGGGCATCGTTCAGATCATGCATTCTTCTCCTTTCCCTGGCGTTTATGTTTAATCGTACAGTTTTCTGTGCTCCTGGTTTAATTTGCTTTTGTTCGTCAATATCATCAACACTAATTTCTTCTTCGTCGAAAAGTGGAGAGTCTGGCGATGTTGACATGACTGCTGGAAGACGTTTGACGGCCAAGGAGGAGACGCGAGTGCCACCAGACGGAGCTGTTGACCGAACATCTGCCCTGATTTTTCCCTTTACCCAGCTCTTTTTCTGTCATTTTTATACCGTATTAAAACTGTCTTTCGGTAGGATGAACGCGTAAGATTATAGGATATCCGAGATGACCGAAGCTTATTCCATTTTCCCTTTTCTAGTCTTTAATTTACTTTACAATGGAACCTTGAAGCAGTAAGACAGCACAAAGAAAAATGAAATATTACATAATCCACCGTAAAATCTTCCATTCAACCTAATAGATTTGATAAATAACGCGTAGCAGTTTGACATTGAAAGATGTCACGTTCAAGAGTATGGAAATAGATATTTCCGATAGTTAAGAGGAACAGATTGAACGCTGTCATTCGATATCTAACCAGGACTGGAAGGTAAATGGACTTAAGACTTATCACAAAGAATATCGTAATTCAAGATGACCGAAACGCTGACCTGAACGTTCTCCCATTTGTTCAAAGGTTAGGAAATTCTATAAAGACAGAATCTGTTCTTTGCCCCTAACTCAGACGGTTTTGATCATTTGATATTCTAGAATCTGTCGTATATAACTAAAGTCTTTTGAATGGAAAGTAGAAACATTAACGCCCAATCAGTAGGTGGTAAGAAGTTCATGTGGGTGGTATTGAATCTGTAAAAGAGGTGGAGATGACATAAAGAGACGTTCAAATTATACGATTTACTAAATGCCACCGAGTCAACGGTTTGGCATGATGTCATTAAAATTAGGAGAATTTCGTTGTGTAAAAAGATCGAATAGCGGAGCTAATCTTATTGACAGGATTAAGCGATCGAAACGAAACAATAGAATAATAAAAAAAAGGGACGTTTATTTCTCCTTTATCAGAGTTTCTTTCATTTGCTATTTGTTACGATTAATATGCCTTATTCCATATCAAAAAGATCGATTAAGGGGTCGAGTACCTGGTCGGGTCAGGAATTGGATGGGTCAACAGGTCAATAAACTATAGTAACCCATTTTACTTCAGCATCACGGGGGTTTGAAAAATTTTGATCACAAAGGTGACATCAATTGAGAATTTTCCATTGTGAAATTCCATCCTTCTATTCAAATCATACAACAAATGTTACTTTAAGGGAATTTTAGTTATTTTAGTTATTATACGCAGCTTTTTCAAAAATATAACGATAAGTTATAGAAAAACATTTTTAAGATTAACCGATTAAGTACAATACATAAACCAACTGCAACAAAACCACGCATCTTTAATAAATCGGCTAGAAACGAAATCGCTCTGTACGTGACAGCCAATGTCCTAATACGATTACACAACAACCAAGACCGTGACGTAATCGAATCCAACAAACGTCTGCCATATCACTTCTCCCATCGTCGATTTCATTTTATTATTTTTATTGAAATAAGCCTATAATATGGCAAAAAAAGTTCCTCCGAGATATATCTTAATCTGGGGGAATGATCTGTTTGAAAGCGCTCGATGATCCTTGAAAGAATAGAAAAAAAGAAGGGGGTGGAGAGTATGCAAGTTGAAAAGCATCTAAAGGAGTTGGGCGGCCATATGGCACGATTTTTTAGCAAGAATACTCTAAAAAAAAGCAGGGAACTGGTACCCATTATTTTGGGTGCTCACCGTAAGTTTCCCTCTCTTTGGGCTGCCGCTCTACCACTTTAAGAGAGGCATTCGATGCTGTTTTCTTCTTTCGACCGAAGCGCACACAATGGACCCATCTGGCGCAGCGTCGCCAATCACTTTAGCAACATAAGCGCGTTAGGGGCGTTACAATATGGCGAGGCGGCGTCGCTAGCGCAATCAGGCGCGTTGACCAGCTGCGGCTCGGAATGAGTCTCGGAAGAGATTTGTATACGAGAATAGTTTACGATTGTTTCATCTTGTTTACTCCCCACCTTCTCACTCCCTCTTGGTCTCTTTTTCATCGAGTATGCTTCATTGGTGCTAGTGATTCTTAACTTATTAGTCCAAGAATAGAAATTGACAAGTGAATTGTCTGCCTTTAATAGAAAATCAAAATTAGCTATTGATTTTATAATATCTTTGAAATGGAGACATTAAAAGGGAATTTTCTTCATAATTAGGAAAAGAATTTAAAGCTTTTGAACTATGAGAAGGGGATACATAAGATTAGAGAAAGGATTTATAGGACCCGATCATATTTAGAGTGGGGGAGGAGAAAGAGAAGGAAAGAAAAAGGGTAAAGGGGAGGAGGAAGGGGGATTTTGAAATATTGACTGACTGTTGATTGCGATATAGCGGTACTAAATTTTATGAAAGCTCCTGATGAGCCAGGAATTCGGAACAATTTAAGCAAAATGACCTAAATATCGCCAAAGGAATGATTCTTTTTCGAAGGAATTTTCTTCAGAAAACAACCTATTCTTATTGGTTTGGCTTTGTCCATAAATAAACACAATATTCGAATAAAATGATAGGTTACCAGTCTAGCCGTAAGGATAAAATAACATATCTAATTGGAGATTAATTTGATAAAGAGGCAACTAACAGGTTTAAAAGCGTTAAAAAAAATAAGAAACACAGATTTCCACGCTTTGCGGTTCTGACAGAAAGTAAAAAAACTGCGGTTTCGATAGATGCAGCTAAACGACTCTCGGAAGAGATTTGTTAGACGTCGACGAGGCGTCGCTTATCGCGACGTTTATCGCTTAGACAGTAGCGTCCACGCGCTCGTAAAGTGACGCCTCGATGACGTAACGGCCGTGACTTCAATCGCCAATCGCCCTTAAACGCCGCCGAATTAGACGGCAAAGCGGGACGTCCCGCCGGAACGAGTGGCCTTGTTATGATGCTCGTTTATAGACGCGTTGACGTTGGTGAGGCGTCGCCCAGGATAATTCTATATACTTTGCTGTTTGCCGCCTGTCAAACTGACGATAGATTTCTTTTCTCTACGTATTCCCTCCTCTTTATTTTCTTTCTATTTATATAGTAAAAATGCATTCAGTATATATACATGTGTATATACATATGCATATATTATATCGAGAGAAACACGGATAAGGAAAAAAAGAAATTTGTCTTCTCTCCACAGAAGAATTTCTTGCAGTTAACAAGGTTATTTTGAACCGAAAAGAAACAGCTTTAATATCGATATGGAAAAGGGAAACGGAATAGAAAACTCTGTTAGAGAAAGTATATGTCTGAGTAAGTGAGTGAGTGAGGGGGAGAGAGGGAGAGAGAAGAGACAGAGAGGGAGAGACTAGTTAATAAAGAAAGATTGTATCTCATGCAGTAGCTAAGAATAGGGAGTTTTTATCGATAAAAAAGAAAATCCGTCGCACGCAACTTTACAATCGGAATGTGTATGAAAAATATACAAAAGCGACAGTGCTATTAGAATCCTTTGGGATACGCAATTAAGCAGCAGACTTCCTCCATTAAATGATCTGCATTTTACAAGCAGTACCACTCTTTCTTGACAAGATTTTGTCCTATTCTACAAACCTTCACTTGAATTTATAATATATTTTATCTTATGAATACTCATTTATTCATTATGTGTACTCGGTACATATATGGTAATTATTTATCTATATATCTGTAATAAAAATGCGTGTTTGTACAACTGCCATCCCTGAGGCTAATCCACCTTCTTCTACCCTTTTTTATGTCCAACACTTTCTCCTTCCTAAATATCAAACTTGACACGCGAATAACGAGTAAAAGTTTGAAAAGACACAATAAATTTAATCCCTTTATTGCCCTTAACACCATGCCTTTTCATCTCTGCCGCAGGGCGATTAGCGAACTGTTTGCGCGAACACCTGTTCACCTGCTGCGGCGATTTGCTATGCACTCTATACAGTGTGTTTATTCCGATTTATGTAAATGAGCTGTAAGATTTAGCTTGAAAAGTCATTTGTGAAGTTCGAGCCCCATTTACCGCCCCGCCCATTATCTTTTATTCTTCCTTATCCAATTCTAACTGCCCCTTCCAAAGGCAACATTTATTCCATTCTCTCTTCAGCCCCTAGTTTCAATTTTGATTGATATCCGTTCTAGCATTTCCTTACCGGCGGGCCGATCCGATTCTTCAATAGTTATTTCGACTTTGGCAAATCCTTTTCAAAAGTTTGCACATATAAATCAATAAAAAAGTTTCATAAACCTAGTTTCTTTTTATTAATGAATATTCATTAAAAGAATATATAGAATATAATATAAAAAAACTTGTTATAGGTTTAATTACGTTGACTATAGAAATTTTTCCTCTTTCTAAAAAAAACTCGTTTATTTGACCACTAGAATTTTTTTTATTGTCGATTGCATTTTATTAAATTATTCACTGTATCATATTTCTCTAGATGGCGTATTGCTACTATTCATACATATGTGGTGCCATCTGGTTTTTTATAGATAGTCTTTTTCATAAGATTTTGTGTGAATATACAAATACTGTATATATCTGTATATACATTTATAAATTTTCTTACTTGAACAAATAATTGAATTATATTCAAGTTTTCTTTTGAATATTGAAAATTCCCAAGAGGTTTCTGCTATTTTTACTAAAGGAAAAAAAGTAAATTCCATATCTCAGAGCTTAAAAGTTGAGGTATAAAGTTCGAGACATACTTCAATATTTTATATCCTTTCTCATTTTTGTCGCATTCCTATCTTTATGAGCAATAATCGAATGTTCGTCTCGTGGAATAGTTTTGAGACGTTAGACACTTTTCCACTGAGATTTAGTGATTTACTGGTGTCATTTAGGAGAAAGCACGGGAGGGAACTTGAAGAATAATGATATAAGTTATAGATATATTGTGCCATTTTTTTTTGGTACAATTAATAAAATGATAAATGTTAAATAGTATAAAAGAAAACTATATAATAGGGAACTAGAACTATATACAGTATATATACTGTATATATAAAAGCCAGTTGCATCTACGCACTTCTTTTTTAGTTCTGTTCAATATTATTGTTGCTATAACAACACGAGGACTTCTAAAAAAAAAACAAGAACTTTATTTAGACTCTTGAGTTGATAATTGAAAGCGGCAATTGGAGACCTTCGGCAAAATGAACTTGGCAAGGGTAGTAAAAGAGTATGATATACTTTACTTAAAGTAAGTAAAGTATTAATAATATCTTGTTTGCATATTGAAATTGAAAATAAAGATTCCATTTAACTTTGTAGCGTTCATTTAGACTAATAGTAAAAGATAAAAAGACTTGTTTTACAAGAAAATTAATCTATTATTCTATTGTATTACTTGAAATGGTAGTGTAAATTCATATCTTAGAAAGAACTATAAATAACTTGTATCAATAACTCATGTTTTATTCAAAAAAGTATGTTAATTTCATAAGAGATTGAAAGAGAGGAAGAGAAGAAATATTCGTTTAATCACAATAAAATAAAAAGAATAATGATATACATATTATCTCTATAGGAAGCTTTATATATATGATAAAAAAAACTTAACTTTATTTGAAGAGATTCTATTCCAGAACATAATTAGGAACGTTAAGTCCACTTTGCTCTGGTACTCAGATCCATCCTTCAACATAAAAGGTTGCGGTTTTCTTTTAAGTGAAACGAAGACAATCCAAAAATAGTTTCGGCTACCCTTGAAATATTACAAATCGTATTATAAACTGTTTCTTTTTGTAACGAATAATATGAATAATAGAGTACATAATTTCATTTTATCTTCTACTCTTCAGACACATTGACCTGGAGAATAGACGAGGAAAAAGCTATTTTTTTTATTAGAGTTTTTCCATTGTATTCATCATCTCCTTTTGATATAATGGATTTTTGAGATAATACATTCGTATGATAAATATTATATATGAATAGCGAAATTCAGGGTCGTCGTATAAAGTTTTATCGAATTGGTTTCGGATTGTCATCGAGGGGCTGACTATGAATCAATAATGGGAGGTAACGCCATAAGATATATGCTATTTGTGTAATTTTGTAAGGTACTTGAACTAATGTATCAATATATATACTGTATTATACCTCCTTAATTAAATGCATTATGTTCGATATAGAGAAATACATATATATAGATATACTAGTATATATACTGCATATACTCTATGCCAAAGGATTCCTTCGTCATTGGTGTTGTTGTTGTTGATATTGTTGCTTTAATTAATTAAAAAATGGTTACTTGTTGATTAATCATCTTGAAATGCTGTCTGTGAAATAAGTGATCCTAATGTTAATACTCTATTTACATTTTTTTCCAATCGATTTATTGATACTGTACTATATGTCTTTCTTATTAGCCTTTGCCTTGGATTGATGTATGTCAGTCAAATGAGTGCTATAATTTATACTTTTTGATATATGATCAATGTACCAGATAGAATCAATCATTGTTGTTTTAAAACTGTCATAAAAAATAAGGTACTGTTGAAAACTCCATCTATCGGTTAAGATAAATTAAACGTAAATTTGAGGTTACGATGAGTAGAATTGTTATTATCTTTCCTATCTCATTTTTTAAGTCTTTATTTATTTTATAGGTCATGTTTACTGGAAAGAATTTCCAATTAATTAGTTGTAATCAAATCTGCAAAAAGAATCCTAAAACATAAACAGATAATATTTTTTAATATTGATATTTCAACAAAGGTTAAACATCAATATTATGATTTGACATCCTACGGATATTATCAAAGTTTCTGATAAATAATTGAATTAGTTTATATCCAAATGGGTAAAGGTCATTCTAATTAGTATGACCTTTTCTTTCTCTGCAATAAGCTACTTGTAAAATTCGTCTAAGACTGTCTAGTGTATCATTTACAACTTCATATATTTTTTCCTATTTGAAGATTTCTTTCAATCCTAATATACAAAGAGAAAAGAAAATTCTTCGTAACAAGATTATAGAGAACTTTCAAAAATTCCAACTGCTATAAGTTTAATACAAAATGGTCTTTTGACTAGGTCTTAACGTTGTTTTTACTCCATCCTCCTATATATATATATATATATATATGTATATATAGTATATATGAATATAAGTATAATAAGCCATTAATAAACAAATACAGTATATACAATAAATAGTATTTAACATTTGATATTAAAACAGTTTATTTATTTAAAAAAAATATAAACTAGTTTAATATAATATCTTAACTTTTATTAATAGTTGGCATAGCTTTGCATAAATTTTCTTGTTTCATCAACCATTGTATAGAGAAAGAAAGTAGAGAGATATTAATAGGACAGATAGATATTTAGATAGATATATAGATGGACAGATACTAGAGAGAATAGTAACATTTTTTTTAATTTATTAGTAATGTGTTATATCTCTTATCAAAATCAAAAGATCTCTGGTAGATTCTTCTATTTTTTTTTAACGTTATTTTTTCTCTTCTCTTTAATTCACCTAATTCTTAAGCAGTTTAGAATAATAATAAAAAAAGAAACAGAAAACATGTTAGCACCTACGAGAACTGAATATTATTCGGTCTAGGATCGGAACAAACACCCTGAAATTTCGGCGTTTCTCCTAACAGTTTTAAAATATCATCAACTGTGGTAAATAGACGTTTTTCTAACCCGTCCATTCTAGCTGTAAGGTTACCGAGTCTTTCGTCTATGACCATCAAGTCAGATTCGGTGCTTGGAGAAACAAGAGGAGGAGGAGGAGAAGATGATTCGGTTTCGGATTTTATTGGATTTGGTGAAACGTGATTCGAAGGACTGTCTTTCTTTAGAGATTGAGATTTCCCTGCATTTAATGAAGAGCCAGGACTTCGACATTGTAAACGAGGTCGTTTCTGGCGAATAAACTTTAGCGTTTCATCATCAATTGTCTTATTTAATTGTAGAAACGGAGAACCAAAGGATTTATCCTGAATAAAAATGATATATTTTTTATAAAAGCATTGGATTAATGTATGTAATACAATTACGTCAGTTAGATCGAAGGTGACTCGAAATTTGTCGAGAAAGTCGCCGGCAAATTCTGGATACACGTAGAGTATTTCCTTTAAATCATCCAACTGGATCTTGTGAAGATCACAGTAGCTCAAGGCTCTTACGCAATAATTAGATTTACCAATTTCTGATTTAGATCTTTCTTGCCAAGTTTTCTTAACGTTCTCTCCAAACATGTCATCCTTTCCCAGAATGGCCATAACAACATCATCCTTTAGAATTTCTATAGAACCCCGAGCAATGAAGTAGACTGACTCCAAAATGTCACCAGGGTGGATGAGGGTGTCGCCGGGCGGAGCATGGGTGGATTTGAACTTGAGAGACAGAGCCCGAAGGCAACCTTTTATTTTTTTAAGGGTTAGTAGGGAGAATAAAATTCTGTCTTGGAAGCTAATAATATAGAGATAAAAGATGGAGAACAAATGATGAAAAGGAGAAGTACAGCGTGAATTCTAGAACTTGTTTATTAAGTAATCGTTAATTTAGTATTAATTGTTTGTCCTAATTAATCTTTGATTAGAGAAGCAAAATGATTTCATCATCTTAAGAAGGTTTGCCTCCCTGGAAAAAGGGGAAACAACAGATTCTCTTTCAAGCTTTATAGGTAGATGGCGCTAATCAAGAAGAATGAGGTATCAGAGCCAAGAATAGATGGTAATAATCGATTTGTTCGTTATGGAGAAAGGATAGAGTATGTATTATGTAATTTCTATCAAGGTATATACAATACCTATAGAAATAAATCGTTGAAGCGAGTATAAATACCCAAAACAATAATCTTATCCGTAAACGAAAACGAGACTTCATGAGAAACTTGTTTCGCATAAGAGTTAATAATCTTAAAAAAATTTGTATACATCCTTAATTGTACTGTTAATTAGTTCTCTTCTAGTTTCTATGATACTATTTATATGTTATTTAGCTAAAGTAAATCGTGTAGGCATATTTAAATACATATTGTTCCTCCACAGGCGATTTTTCTTTGATAATTCGTATCAATAGGCATCAAGAAGTAAAATCTCCCTTTTATATACCTTGTATAAAAAAATACTATATTTTAAAGAGGGCTCTTTTACCTTTTCTTATAGCTCTAAAACCTCGTTATCTTACGACTATGAAATTTGTTTTTCATGTCGAATTCTTCGACTTACTCTTACCTAGAATTCTATCTATATCCTCTTTATCTGTTATAAAAGTCAATCCTAATATTTAGCAAATATATTTAGTTCATTAACGCTTTATCTCCTTAATATCTCCTTTGTAATCCTTCGTTTAATCTATCTCTTTTTAATAGAGACGTCTTACCGGGTGATGCTGCAGAAAATGCAGCACAATTATGCAGTAACTTCCTGTTTAAGTGAAGGCAAATGTCGGCTTGTAAACAATCGGGAAAGTTCTTCAACACCTGTAAACAAAGGATGAATGAATGAAGAAAAGTATAAGAAGGAGTAAATCAGCTATAGAATGAGGGGCGGCCGGAAATTTTCGGCATTGATCGACTGATATACATACGCTGTTCATATCGATTCCGTTCGTATAGCTCCAAGTATGTTGATAGGATTCTATTAAACGATTAGCCAACTGTTTTGGTATATGATGAAAATTGATAAATTCCTTGATACTCGTTAACATTTCTCGATACTCTTCTGTTCCTTGATAAAGTCGAAGCATGATGCTTGAAACGTTACCAAAAATCGCGGCACTCATTAAAGCTGCGGAAAGGAGATGCGATGCATTTCCGTTGAATAATTTAAAATATAGAATGAAGGTAGGCGAAAAAAATTTGTATTCTTAAATCGCTAACATATTTTGATTGAGAGTTTAGCTTCCAGGATATAATAATTTACATTCTGCTTAATATAGCCTAAGGCTATATGAATACATAATTCAATCGTTTTCCCTTTACTGCTGGTCAATAAATATTTCTTTAAAGTATGCGCCTAGGCCTACAAAAATATTGCAGAATTTTCCAAAAGTTTTAATACTTCACACTAACATTAAAATACGTTCAGATGAAAGAAAATGCAGTATAATTGTTTAAGAAAATGATATGCCTTTTTCTGTAACAAAAATAAAACGGAAAACTATAGAGTTTTATATTTCGATTTTTTTTCCTTTATCCATCAACCTAACATCCTTTCTCCCCTCTCCCCCCTCCCTTCCCTCTCCCTTACATAGCTCTTTTACCTATATCTCTTTCTCTTTATAATTCCCTCTATCTTTCCCCCCTAGTCACCCTCTCTACCTCCTTTCCGGCTCTATTACCACTTTTACGGTAAAATTTCGATGTTTCATACATCTAAAACATAAATTAACTTTATTTTTTACTATTATTATAAAAAATTAATAACTCTCCCCCTTAATAGCAAAGAATTTAATACGAATGAAGGATAATAAAATGTTTCACCCTCGATAAATAGCGGCAAAAGGTAATCGCTTAAGATTTAATCTAGTTAAAAGGTTGTAAAAAGAAACAGGGGTATAATTATTTTAAGAATCTTCTTCAATTCATTTAAATCACATAAATTTTATTGAGGAAGGAAAACAACAAAAAAAACAGAGGGAGAGAAAAAAACAAGGAAAATTATGGATTGGGAACTTTTTAAATTGAAAGAAGAAAAATTGTTTTTTTTTTATATTGAACATTTAAAGGAAATAGGGTATTGTCCAGTCTTTTAAGCGTAATAATCAATTTCGATAGACAATCCAGAGTGTAAACAACCAGGAGCTTAAATAAATATTATCATTTATTAGCCCCAACGCGCTCGAATAGTACTCAGGCTTATTGTATCATTCAATTCAACTATTCAATACAGTATTTTCTCGCTATCTCCCCTATTTTGCTCTCACACCAGGATCATTTTCTCTAACTAATTTTTGCTTTTATATTAGAGCTATTTAGTGAACATGCGTAAAGAGAAACCAGATGGAGATGGAATAAAACTGGGAAATGTAAGAAAAAAAGAAGAAATTAGGTATATACTTACAACCAAGTAGCATTGCAAAAACTGAAAAGATCTTCTCAGCATTCGTATTAGGAGCAACGTTGCCAAAACCAACGGAAGTTAAACTTGTAAATGTAAAATAGAGGGCAGTTATATACCTTGTCCTAATATCTGGCCCTCCAGTTGTATAACTAGAATTTGAGTATGGTTTATTCATAGTGTGCGATAAAGTATCTAACCATCCAATAGGTTCATTTAATTTAGTTTGTTCAAAATATGCTATTGCGTAGAAAATGCAGGCTAACCAATGCGCTATCAAAGTGAATGTAGCCATAAGAAGGAACAGCATTGCAGCTCCGTACTCGGAATAGTGATCAACCCTTCGAGCCACCCTCAATAGACGTAGTAGTCTGGCAGTTTTTAAAACGCCTAATATCGTAAATTAAAGAATTGTATTAATTACTTTACAAGAAAATCGAGTAATTTTCAAATGAATCTGCTATACAGTATAATGGGGAAATCAAATATTTTTACCTGTAATTGTCATTGTATCCGAACTTCCGGAACCAAAGAGCAGCAAGTCAAACGGAATAGCTGCTACAGCATCTATGACAAACCACCCTTTCACGTAGTTAACAGCTATTTTACGAGCATTAGACACGACCTCGCCGTCCTGAACGAAGGTTGTTCGAAAGTTTATAATTATATCAGCTCCAAAGAGGACGTCTACTATAAGATCAATTAAAACAAGCGGATCTGCTTTTTTTATTTGGGCATCACGAGTACCGGAATCCTTGTTGAGTTTGTTCCTCGTTTCATCTTCGTTAATTAGGAATGCTGCTACATAAGGTGTGAATACTGCAGTATATAGCACAACCAATAGAATTATCCAATCCCACACAGCTTTAAATGGAGAATAATGAAGAATAATAAATTTAGGGACGACGGCAGCTTTTCTGTTTTTTGAGATTCTTGTGCTGTTAGTTCTTCTATCGTCCATTTCATCCGTATCTCCCTAGAATAAGTATGATGTTTAATGACTGTAAAAAGTGAATTTCATCTCAAAAATCGAACAATTTTCGCAATTACATTGAATAAAGAATTCTCTTCCTAATGAGAGCCTTTATTGCCGAAAAATAACGTATGCTAAACAATCAATAAGAAAAATCCCATACGAACTAAAAGAATTAAGTCGTCCGTTGGCCATAATCTGCTATTAAAAGCTATCTCGACTCAACAACTGGAATATCCTCTCATTTAGGCCTATGAATCTATCATCCAATAATTCGTATTAGCCTCTAGGTTATCAGTAGTTTATATACATCTATACTTTCGTATTGATACTTAATTTCTGAGAATACTCTAAAAGATTAAAATGCTATAATTTATAAATCTTTTCTTTTATCACTTATTCAATATGAAATTTCCAAGCTTTTGCTTATATTATTAAATTGCTTACTAAAACTTTTATTTAGTTACAATTAAGAGCAAAACTTAAAAGTTACATATATAAACAAGAAAAAGAAACCGTGCAGTTACCATAGAAACTGTTCATGGACAAACAACACATTTTACGGAAGAAAAAGAATGCAACAGGAAAAAAAATATCGCCTTACTGCGAGTAAACTAGTTCGTTCCATGTCTGCAATCTTACTGATAGCCTCTGACGCGCTCGACCGTTTTAGACGCTTCTTTCCGGACGCCCTCGTATACAAATTAGATAGTAAACATAAAAAAAACAGAGACGCCCGAAAACTAGCCTAAACAGCTGCTTTACAAACAACATCAAACTTAGTTTTCCCTACCTCCTGCATTCCTCTTTTTCTTTGTTGCAATGTATCCGGTTCAGCGTTGCTCAGTTCCCTCAGTATTTTTAACATGACAAACTTATTTTTAGCCTGTTTGGAGCAAATGAAACGATTTAATGTGAGAGACGCCTTGTATATAGACGATTATATATGTTTAAGACTTTAAGACTAGACGGCGTTGGAGTTTGTATTACGTGTTGGAATTAGGCGTTTGCGGAGAATTCGGGCGGATTATATCGATCTCGTGTAATTTTTCTTCCACTCTTAACGTCTACCTTTACTCGCCTTTTCAGAACTTTTCCATTTTTGCTTCAACCAATTTTTTATCGGATAGATGGCGTAACTAGTACAGTTTTGATAAGCGTCCAATTACAAATTTACCTCTTAGTATGTAACTTTACTTGAATAAATAGATACAAGAAAAAGTTGGACTATTTACATTAAAAATCTAGCTGTGTATATAAGTGTATGCAGTATATACTGTATATATACATATATTAATATATTGCATCTTTGTATATATGCATATATATATACAGTATTTTTAATGTGTATATATGAATGTATGACGTAAATGAATATCTTTAATTCACATATCTGTATATCCTAAGGCTAAGTACACAATAAATAATCAACTACATCCATTATCAATAGGTAAAAATCGATTGAATTTTAAACTTTGTAATTTAGCACTATGAAATATTGGAGAAATTATTATGAAATAATACGTGCTACTCCTATTCTATTTCATGCTTTCTTCTATACCATTTCATAGTGTGACACCTGGAAGTGTAAACTCTCAATACATTGTCCATTATCTAGTCGCTAGACGCGTCACTAGTATACGCTTATTTAGCTATTCATTCAGTCCAATTTAAAATAAAAGTATTCACATTTAAAACAGAAGTATGACGTCATCAACAAAATTAATAAAATATAGGTAATAATTCTTGAATGACACGTATGAAATAAAACTGAAGAATTCTCTTTTATCTGACACTTTGTTTATTAAACGTAGACTTCAATTGTCTAAAACAATTTCCAAGCTGACGAAATGGAAAGGAGAAAGTTGAGAATGATGAGGAGACTATTATTAAATTTGAATTTAGAGAAAGATACTCTTAAAGACAAAAGCATGTACAGAGCCAATGACTAAGAGCGATAGAGAAAGAGAGAGAGGAGACACAGAGAGAGCGAGAGAAAGAGAGTAAAAGAAATGAAGGTATAGGTAGGAAAAAAATGATATATAAAACAACAGACTTTTTTCTTTGTTTCCTCTAATATTTACATAGCAAAAAAAAACAAAAGAAAAAAAATCCCATAGAAATGAGATTAAGTCTTTCCCTTTCTCTTCTTTCTTTTTATACTCATAAAAATTAGTATATAGCAAAAAGCTTCGGTACTTTTTTGGACGCCTTTGAAAGGTATCTCGAGTTCTTGATTATGTTGTTTGTATTGTGTTTGTTTTTTATTTTCTATATTTTTGTCTTCTCCAGCATACACTCAAATGGGTTTGAAACAGATGGAAGGATTCAGGGATTCAGAAGCCAAACAAAATATAGATATAAATATCTTTTTCTATATTTAAACATTATGATCATTATAAATATTCCACAAAAATGCTAAAACTCAGAATATCTAAACAAGGGTTTGAGCTATAATGAGACTAATTGACAAAAGTCATATTTTTCTTTTATCAAGATGCATCTAATGAGAAAAAGAACTTGTCTATAATCTGAAGAGAATCAAAATTTATTATACAATTATAGACTTAATTAGAATTTCTTTTTTTTTAGCATCTTGTACCATTATTAATTTGTATTTTCAATAGAGAATATATAAGATAGTCGTATGGAAAATTTCTTGGAAAGAAAGATCTATTAATATTCTATTTCTATCTCTACTTTTACAATAAATTATAATATTAAGAATACGAAACATTGGTAAGTTTTCAATCTTCAATTAACCGTCAAACCTCTTTTTATATGAAATGATTAACCAATTTCTGCTTTCTAATAGGAGAATATATGCAAATTTTGGTACTTTGGGTATTTCCTAGGGCTAGATTTTCCATCTGTGTATGTAGTAACTTACTACTGCCACAACGTTCTCTTCTTTATTTCGCTTTCTCCCCTTGTTTTTTTTTAAGCACAGCTCTTATTTTATATGGAACTTTTTCACAATCCCAGGGTGCTCCTATATCACAAAGTCATCTAGCTCATCAACAATCTCCCTTTATACATTTTTCAACGATAATTTAGCTAAAGGGAACAGTAGCTCTTTTAACATCCTCAATCCATTTTAAGCTATCAATTTTAAAAATTGAATTATCGTGCTCTTTAACTTTTAATTTAGCCACTTAAGTAACAATCTTTTCCCTTAAAGAAACGACTGTAAAATTCTCTAATGAGTATTTCTTTTTTATATTATAATATTTTATAAGAAAAAATATTCTATGTACAGAGTACTTTATATCTAAACGTTTTGTTGATTTTTATACGTTAACTCACATTATCTTCATCACTCACATCACTCACAAACACCGACAAATAGAGCAATTGACCTTGAAGACTTAAGATTTGTAAAAGTCCAAACTAAAACCCTTCTCTTCAATTAATATAAATTAGAAGAACCTGAAATCAATTTGAAGAAGATTGATCTAGTTGAAGATGTTATATATATATAAGAAACGATAATCAGAGAGAAAAATCCTGAATAAATCAATTGTTCTACTATGATATTTAATAAATATTAATATTAGCTTTGTAACTAATCTAACAGTGTATACAGATATGTAAAAATATACAGTATGCATAGTGTATACATGGTACATAGATAGTCTATATTCTATATATATAGAGAGAGTTTATAGATTGATTAATCCTTGAATAATTTCCCAAAAATAGTGTGTATATTCGTAATATCTAAATATATATTAATTTAGTCACCTGGATAGGTAACTCGGTCCATACTAGAAAAATGTGAGACAAAAGAGATTGTACTTAAGGATTAGCTTTTAATTATATGTGTATTTGCGATCATCTCCTTTGTTATCGTGATTAAATTGATTTTTCTCTTCCGCCTATTCCGCCTTAAATTTCTTTAGATAACGAGAAAAAAGGGAGATTCTTACTCCATTAAAACTGAAACGAACCTTAAATGCTTATGACTTATTTAGGCTAAAGATGGCGTTGAAATAGCTTCTCAAATAAAAAGATAATAGTGGTCCTCAATCCCTTCCAGAAGTGAATTTAACCGAAACGAAATTTGTGCGCATATACCATCCTTCGTGAAAGATATATGAACAATAATAGAAAACTAGAAAAGTGTCTATCGGAAATCAAAGATGTGCAGTTCGTTCTGCAAGCGTTTCTTCATCGACCTCTCTAGCCGTCTATAAAAAAAAAGAGGTCAATACCTACTAAATGACGCTATAGGCCTAAGCCCTTGTAAAACTTCGGAAAATCTTACGAAACCAGTTTTCTGTTTATATTCTCTGACGTTCTAAATTATAAAACGAACTGGATAGTCGATTTAATTAGCGGTGAAGACGATTTGCGTGATAAGCGCTCACTAGTTGTGGCGTTATTTTCTTTGAAACTGCGCTTTTCCGGCATTTACTATTGGTTTATTCATAGTCTTACGTATCTCGCTATTCAAAGAAAAAACAACTATAATTTTCGGTGGATGGGGCGTGGCAGTTTTTTATACATGTACAGTATAGACTGTACAAATATACTGTGTATAATATTTCTTTTATAAAGCTACTGGAAAGCTGAAAAATTAGAGTTCTAACATTTTCTAATAAAAATTAATAAAAACATAAAGAAATGACAAAAAAGACGAGTTTTTTTTTAACAAAATATTTTAATTAGAAAATTCTATTTGGTCAAAATAAAACTGTTACGAATTTTTGTTGTCGATTTTATTCACTTTTATAATTTTAAAGAGAAAGAACAAAAGCTTTTTATAAACATTCTAGTTTAAAATTGTGTACTCTTTCAAGGTCCAATGAATCTGCTTAATTGGCTTTGTAATTTTCTCTTCATTTAACCGTTAGTTGCGCGTTTATGGAATAAGTTGTATTGAAAATAGAAAAATGGTTAATTAATCTGTTGACGACACATCTATTAATTAACTATTATATAAATTCTATTATTTTAAATTATACATCCATTTACGGTTTTATATGCAAAGTTAACACTTTATGGTCAGGGGAATGCCAAAGTTAAGCAACTATTTATCACCATCTAGCCAAGTGCAAGTTAAGAGAAGTAAGATGGATTGAAAAACATCTATAGGCCTATAAGTAAATTTCATGGTTTAATTACGTGACTTTGACGGTTTGGAATTATAAAATACTTTTCAAGAATAAAGGTATATCCAGGTAAAAAGAAAATTTGATATATTGATAAAGGTCGAAAAAAAAAACTAAAAGAAAGAGAGAACAATAAAAGTTATACATAGTTCAATAATAGAATAGAAAGGGAAAGAGAAGGAAAGGAGGAAATAGTTTTTAATAGATGAATAAAGTCATTTGAAAAAATATGGATAAAATCGAAACCCACAAAGAGAGAGAGAGAGAGAGAGAGAGAGAGAGGATGGGGGGAGGGAGAGTGAGAGACAGATAGTCAGACAGAGACAGAGAGAAAAATTATAAATTCGATTTTCATTTGTCAATAACCATTCATGTTTTGTTCTGCTTTTTGTCATTTTCTTCAGTTTAATTAATGTATATATATTTGTTTAGTTAATATTCTAAGGCCCTCATATTAGTTTTCTCAGCTTTTTTTGCAGTTCTTTTGAAGAACAACATGAAAACCAGCAGTAACAATTAGGGATATTTGTATATTAAAAGATTAAATTAAAAAAATATGATGGAACGAATATGATATATTATACCTTGACCGTCATATAAATTTTGTACTTGACAGATTGTAATTGCCAATTTGCCCTGATATTGCGGGGGAATTAGCTTGTTTTTACCAGCTGTGTTGTCCATAAATACGCAATAATCAATGGATTGGAATGATAATGACAGCATTTTACAAATACTCGATTTGAAAATTCCATAATTCAGTACTTCAAGCATATAGATGTGAATTAGAGTACATTGATAGCTCTTTT
Organism: Dimorphilus gyrociliatus; assembly: GCA_904063045.1. Lineage (NCBI taxonomy): Eukaryota > Metazoa > Annelida > Polychaeta > Dinophilidae > Dimorphilus > Dimorphilus gyrociliatus. The sequence continues at coordinate 528,184 of CAJFCJ010000004.1, forward strand.
CGAGGCATTAACGAGCAAGAAAGGTGGAGAGAGAAGAGAAAAAAGAGGGATGAAGGGGAAAGATGGGAAAAAAATTTAAATTATACTAATTATCTTGTGACATTTTACTTTAAATGTTACTTTACATTTTCGTTTGAGAAGAATAATTAATGTTAAATACGACTTTGGTTCGTTGAGAGTATCGAATGACAGTAATGCACTGGAAAACATACCTTTTCGTTTTAATGTAGTGAAAAAAAGGTAAATTTTCTAAAAATACATGCAATATACATGCTTCAGTCGTCTACCTAATTCAACGTCACTTTTTGTACTCGAAAGAGGAATTTTTATAAATGTTAAAGAAGAAGAAAAGAAGAGGACGAGAGAGGGAGGGAGGGTGAACGAGAGAGAGAGAGAGAGAGAGAGAGAAAGAAAGCAAGAAAGAAAGCGCTAGACAGGCAGATAGACAGACAGACAGTGGACGGACCGGGTAAAAAGGAATATGTGGAAATAGACAACAGAGAGAAAGGAAGAAAGAGAGAAGAGAGGAAAATTTTCAATGATGATAAAATAGTACTTTATAACTTCTTTTTGAAATAGCGAAAATTTACCATCATTTCCTAATAATTCTATATAATACATCTATTATATTAATATTATATAACATCAAAAAAGGCTTGGATATTAGCCAAAGAATGTGAAAAATGAGCAAAAGTTATAACTTTCATCAAACGCTCATTGCATCAACTATACAGCTAGTTTTCTATCATTAATTGAAGCTGCAAGGCATAAAAGCATTCCAATTAGTGAAAAGCCCAATTAATCAAACGTCAAAGTGCCACTAATTTAATTAAGAATAATACTCTTTATCATTCTGCAATTTGAAAGGTGAAGAACACAAAAGTTAGATAATTAAAGCGTTAAACGTATAACGCCTATCATTCATTACTGAAGGGGATAGAATTCAAAAATTTAGTCAATTGTAATAGATAGGATTATAAGGTTTACAGGGTGTGGGTGGAGAAAAGTAGCGGAAGTAAATAAGATAAAGATTTGAGCTTGCGAGAATGAGAAAAGAGACCAACAGGGATTTTACGTAAATATAAAAGTATATATAGTAAACTTAGTTGTATAGCATTTACACTAATATTTATTCTGTTTATGCCTATATATAGTATATATGACTTTTGACATTCGAATAAACTATGATAATGCAATATATCCTAGAAGATGGGTAAACCTTGAAAACTTCCAATTAACCTAAATTCCAATTAAGGAGTTTTCCAATTAACGAGAGTACATTGTGTCTACCTTTATAACAATTCTCTTCTCTAGTTAAATAGCTACTATATTAAGTAAAAAAGAAAAATGAATAAATACGTGTATTCGTATATTTTTTAAAATTTACATAGTAATGATTGATTGTTAAAAAATCTTATTAGTCTTCGTTATTTCCAATATTTGGGAGGTAATTTCTCCTAATAGAATGAACATGATAAAAGCACGAAATGATTTATTATTCCCTTATCTATCACAGTTGCTTACATATTCTCAAGACATTCTAACTAATCAGCTTCACCTGGCTAAAAACACTCTTGATAGATAAGGATATTAGAGAGGGATTATTACATAATTAGTTTCAAGCGCCCCTTTTCTTTCCCACTCTGTAAATCAACTTCTAATATGAAAGTAAAATTAGGGCATGATCCCTTTTTCTCTTAAGTCATAATCATTTAAAAAGAGTGAAATAAAAACGGCCAGTCATTTCACTCTTGATGCATCTATAGAGAAGAGAAAAGAACTAGTGAGTGTGAAAACAAAAACAACTATCAATTTTTTTTTCATGTGCATAAATACGAAACTATGCGGAAATATTTCATTTTTTATATCTCGAATAAAACTTTTCAGCACCAATGGAGAGTACCATTTGTCTGTCAAATTTAATAATACCCAACGTGGGAGAAAATGGCACATAACGTTATCTTTTTACTTTAGCTGGGATAGGAAACAAAGATATGTATATAGAATTTTCCTCCTTATTAATTAAAGGTCATATTTATATACAACAATAATTTAACAATACGCTTGTAGATAATCTTTTATATTCAGAATAGATTGCAATTAATGATTAAGTAGTCTTTAGTTTAAACTTACAAGTATATGATTATTTATTAATTTCTCTCTTTCTTGTAATTTTCGCATCGGATTCTACGGATCAATGAAACATTTCCGTTCCTGAATATGCCCACATTTTCTAATTTATTGGAGCGTGTCTAAAAGTCGGATTCGGTTAAGAAGCACATTTTTTACAAACAAATTGCCAAAATATTGATATCTTCTTAGTCCTACATTTTTCTCTTTTATACACCATTTAGAGCATATTTACTGTTCTATTCATAATGTTATTGTCTTAAGTATTTAATATAAAAATGAAAAATACAAATAAGAGTAACCCAGGAATATTCGGAGAGGGAAATGATGATTAATTATAATTATCATATCCCTTCCTCATGATTATGCGAGTGTGTTGATGTAAAAAAGAAATAAAAGGCTTTGCGTGACTTTTACATATAACGTATGATGAAAAGACAGAATTCTGCTTTTTTCAGCCTATTTAATAATGAAGAACGTATATCGAAAGCAAACTAAAAGTACGACTATCTATTGATAAAAGTCGAGACTTGTAATTAACTTTTCATACGCGCTCGACAAGTTGGGGAAACTGTTGATATTAACTTTTACTTGGAACTTATTAGTGCTTAGAGAAACGTGTTCAAACATATATTTATATATGATATTTGCAAATAAAAAATATATTTTTCCAGAATATGTACCATACACATATATAGTATATAGATTATAAGTATATACTGGATATCAACTATTTACACCTTATGTTTTTTAGTATAAATACAATATATAGTGTATATACTATTTACTATTTATACATAAGACAATTCCTTAGAGAATTTGAGCTTACAAGTGCAAAAATCTCAATATGTTATGTCGTCTTATTAGATTGTTGCAAAATTGGTAATAAACGGATAATTCTGCAGTACAAATAAGCTTTTTGTAGGTTGGATCAGAAGTTCAGGCCCTTCTTATAAACCTCGCTTAAGACTACGTCTATGACAGTTCCTCAGTATGCCATTTATCAATTCCCAACCTCCATCAACTCTCTCTATGGGATTACGTCACCAATCCTGTTCACAGATGGCACTGTGATAGCAACGATTTTCAATATAATAAATAATTCTCTATCTATAATTGAAAATCAACTATGTCCATACAATAAAAACAGGGAATAAGTAGGGAGGATGGAAAGAGAAAAATTCAATATGATTTACAAGGCCATAGACATTCGTAACAGACGGAGAGAGGGAGTTAGGGGGACGGAAGAAAAATCGAAAAAACGCTTTTCGCTTTAAAATTTGCAAATTGCCAAGAGCCGGCTGCGGAAATAGAATTCTTCACGGTTAATACTCGAGAGTTTTCCAGCACGACGCCTTGTTACTATAGTAACAAATTTTTTTTCTTCAAAAACTCTTTCCCTACCCCTCCCCCTCCTCCTTTAGATTCCTCAGAACTCAAGATTTATCTTATTTTATTTTTATCTTTATCGGTTTAGCCTGTGTATTCCTATTTTTTCTTGTTAAAGTCGCTTCTGTCTGCTCGATTAGTTTTATTATGGCTGTTTGTTATAATAAGAAGATATTGTTATGCAGAATGTGGCTGCAATAACCTAGTAGCTAGTGTAATTTTTCCGTTATTATGGAACTATCTGTCATATTCCCAAAGCTTTCCCCCCACTTTTCTTTAAGTTTCAAAGTATAAAATAGTAAAGGCGAATGTCTAATACTAAAATTTAGATTCTCTTTAAAAGTATTCAATAGACAACAGTTAGAATAGTCATAATATTTCACGATCTCTGTATAGTTCTTACTGTCTTTTTGACTAATGTTTGAAAGTTTTTATAAATAATGTTTTCATTTCAATTATGTAGGGATTTTTTTGTATAATATATATATATATATATGTATATTTATATGTATGTGTGTGAGTGTGTGAATACACTTGTATATTATAATTATTTAACAAATAGATTATCACGTAATTTTCGAACGAGATTAAAAACCCTAAAGGATAATTAATTTTTAAGATGCTATTTGAATAATATCCCTAATGAATAATAATAAATGTGTTGTACATATAGTGTTCTTTATAGAAATTAAAAACTTTTAGCAATAGAAGAGTATACACTATAGCACAATAGATGGAAAATATACCAAAGTGGGAAAGAGAAAGAGACTAAAAGATAGAAGAGGGAAGAGAGAAGATCTCATATTGCCCAGCGTTTTTGAATAATCATTAGCAGATGAAAAGTATTCCAACCAATCGCTACTCTCATGATGGATTTCATGATCGAATCATTTTGCAAATCAATGTCGTATTAATATGACAAGAACCTTATGAAGAGAAGAATTATAAAGAAAAAATATTATCCATTGAATTCAATGAAGCAAAGAAAATAGGAAATTTTCCCTTTGTTTTTTAACTAAAACCCTAAAAGATATGTTGATTCATTACTAATTATCACGAAACTGCATTCAAAGTAGTACAAACTCACCTCTGTGTGATCTTTTTGTATTATTACACTACAATTAAAGTATTAAAATGAAAGATAAATACGCTTTTTTCTAGTAATAATTCATTAAAATTTCTTAAAGCGCATGCGTACTTTTAGCAAATCTCTTAAATAATCACGAATAAGGTAGAGAAAAATATATCTTGCTAGAATGCAATGAGGTTATGTACAGAAGATGCGAAATTCGAGTTTTTATACACATTTCAGACATCCAGTATATCCTAAAAGTGTTTCAAGTCGCCTTTCTTTTTTTTCGCAGTTTACTGCACCCCGTTCGTTATTCGATTAGGTACAATTATTGAGCAGCCGCCTTTGTTCTGGCAACAATGTATAATGCATTTACATCTCTAGGCCTAAAGTTACGGTAGGTTGCGGTTTAGTATAATTAAGCATCTGCATGGTGCGTTCTTTCCGCAGAGAGCGTTAGTTATTCAACGAGCGATATCTGCTGTCAATTTGCCGTCGAGTGTGACTTAAAACGTTGCCATAGGCCCGCAGCGAAATTCTCTATTGCTGTGGTCTTAAGCAGAAAATTTTCCAGAGCGATATAAGCTAAACGGTAAATTTTCATCCCTATTTCACTAAACGTTCTCTTAAGAACTTTTTTTAAAAAATAAAGACAAATGAATACCTTTTGAACTAAAACAGCTTTGCTTGGTGTAACGGGTAATCTCTGCAGTTCCATTGATGCATTACTTGTTTCATCGGCTCTTCGCCGACTATCCGCCCATGGATTATCTATCACTGTGTCCATGATTTTATTTTTTTTTAAATCCAAGACTTATTTCGCTAATCCATCCGTGTTATAGCTGATTCAAATATCTACTAAGAAACCTCAATCGCCTAGGTGGCGCTGTAATCGACAGTTGAAATTGAGAAACGCTATCTGTCGTCCTATACTGAATAAGCAAAATGAGATAACAGAATACTAGTAAGAGCGAAGAAAGGTTTATAATTGCGAATTTAGTAGGTATAGCTACTTGAATGCTAGGAATTTTATCTCCAAAAATATATGAAGATTTCTATTATCCGAGGAAAGTATTTTGGCTAGATATTAAAAAATATAATAGATATTCCATTTCCGCAATGCCCCGTGGCAAACAGATCGAGTGTAAACAAATCGGATTTTGTCAGAGGGACTATGCTAGTCATATTTAAATTAATACCACTTAGAGTGAGAATATTGCAAGAACGCAACTATTTAATAAATAAAATTTCAGAAAAGACAAAAACATTGTACAGAATATTAAATACGTATTTATTTCCACCTATTATAATGTTCATTACAGGTGCGATAGACAAGATAAGGTTAGAATAAAACACACTCACTTTTTCATTTGTTTTAGCATGGCTAGCCTCTAGTAGAGTAGTTTGTAAATTACAATAAAAACATTTATTAAATCAAGAAACACCGCTGACTACGTATAAACTAAACGTAAAGAAACGCTTTTTGTATCTTTTGTTAAGGAACATACGGGGGTGGGGTTGGTTGATCATCCGTAGTCATTCGAACAGCGTCTTCATATTTGGGTGGCATAACAATCTAGAGGAGTAAAAGAATCATAAGAAAAATAATCAAAATACGTAAAGAGGATTTTATATAAGCCTAAGTCTCTCCCCTTACGCCCCCAAATCACAGCAAAGCCTAAGTAGCTGCAGACGATCAGACGACTTCCTAACGTGATCGCTTTATTTTTTTTTTGTGCGGTTACTTTAGATTTGGAGCTACAGATAAGATTTAGATAAAGATACTTATTAATTTCCTCAAAAAAATTTTCAATATAACTCTGATAAATAAAACCTAAAATGTTCTTATTGATTTATACTTACGTTTGCCTGTGCTTCTGCGGAATGTGTACTATCTGCGCTATCCAACTCTCGAATATCATATATTCTTGATCTATTTCTAGCATGAAGGTACTTGTAACAAGACCAAACGATACCAATAAAATAAACTTTAACCGACAAGACCAGAACGAAGAAAACCATTACGAACAACATGAGCCAATCACTGTTCATTCTTAAAATTGATTCATGGTATGGAAAATGCGGCTGTAAAGTATAATAAGCAAGTTATTTTTAAATAATGTAAAAAACAAATAATAGTGCATTTGTTCTAAAGCACGATGGAAATAGTATATATATATATATATGCAATTTGACTGTAATGTATGTTCAAATGAAACCATCTAGAAAAACGATGCTAATTGATCAACAAGAATTTAATTAAATTTAAGAAAACTAAGCAAAATTTTGATAAATATGTATATATAGGTTCAGAAATGATGAAATGTTCAGTAACATATTGCGCTTGAACATAATCACATAATATCATAAAGTAATATTATACTAAAACAAAAATCAATCCATCCCTAATTAATAAGTATCAGATACATAAAGAAGCTAAATACAAAGGGATAAGTTTACTTTAGACCTTTATTTCAAAAGATATAATATCATTGATATATTTTATAGCAGTAAATTAAAGATGATCAATATTTTAATATAGGATAAAGTATAATTTTTTGTTGTTTTAATCTTTAGTTAATTGATTATGGATTTTTATATACTAATTACTTTTTTATTTTGTTCATACTTTTAGTAATAATGCATATATATATATATATATATATATATATATAAGAGCGCTTTATAACCATATGAGTGTCTACTTACAGGCAGTTGGGTTCGTAGCCAGCTCCTTATATGCGGCATGTAGGTAAATGCTCCAATTGCTACTAAGCAGGTAACGCAAAATTGAAACACTTGTACACAGAAAAATGGCATCAAATATCCAGGTCGATTCTATATAGAAAAATTACACTTTTTATTTTCACCTACAATAGAAAACGTCTAGCAATAATAAAGAGATAAAAAATGGACATCTTTTTTTAATAAGTCTTTTTTATACATGTACGAAATGTTTTATATACACTATAATTTATCAAACATATTTCTTATATTGCCACAATACTCATAAATAGTTGTATTTTCATTTTAATTTTATGTAATTTAATATAATAGTTTTAATAAAAAAGTTATTGAGTATATTCTTTTTTTAAATAAACCTAATTTTAAAATATCTCTCGAAAACAATAATAGCTATGGTGTAAATTTCAGAGAAAACTTAGTATAATATAATATCTCATAATATTTCAAATACATGATCGCGAAATCGTGCATCATGGGACTAAATTAACTGCAGTAATAGCTTGAAAAATATCAATATCTTACTTTCAAAGCTCCATAAACAAGCATTAGGGTGAAACATATCATAAAAAACACTATCATTAAACCCCAGAAATTGTCCTCTGAAACGATGAGTAATAAAATTAATTTAACCTCAATGTATAATATATAGAATATCTACCTCTGATATAATTTTTATGTTTATAGATTAGCATTGGGAAGCTGTTCTTATCAACTGTTTCCGAAGCATTGAAATCATTGGACACAATACTCGCGACAGTTGGAAAATGTTTTTCAAGCGCGTCATTCTTTACAAGAACAACACCAAGTGTGCATAAAGTCAGTAGCTGGATCACCTGTAATAAAAATATCACCATGTCACTTATTGATTTTTTCATACTTAATTTACAAATATACCAAATGAAACACTCCAATCAAGATTGTACCATGACGAACATGAAGACAGCCACAACATATATAAGATTCCTGTGTGTTTGAAGATGTTTTCCAAGGAAACATTCTCGTTTTTACGTCAATGCGCTGCTAAATATGCTATTTTCTTTTAATTACTCAACAAATTGACGTCCATAACAAATATGGCGGTTATTACAAAGCAGTTCGGTAAGATTACCTGTATTCATCCGCTGCTTGCGTAGTCTTCATATATTAGTTAAATTTACCTTCAAAATTTGTTTATTTTTTAGTAGAAATTTTTTTGCATAAAAAAAGATATTTTACGAATTAAATTACTCTTTAATTTAGCCAAAATATATTCCTTTCAGAAAAGTGGGCCCAAATATCGCGGACGAATAGATACCAGGCTAAGGTTTGTCTCTTGCGCATGTGTGGCAAATCGTAAACATGGCTGACGTTGTCGTAAACGAAACCGCTAAAACTTTAAATGAATCGGCACAAAATGCCACCTCAAAAATTCCTGCTACACCTGAGGGAATTGCAGTTGCTTATGGGAGTTTGGTTATCATGGCTTTGTTACCCATTTTCTTTGGCTCTTACCGCTCTGTGAGACACCATAAGGAACAGAAGGTAATTTTTGAGTTCGGCAAATGGTAAAATGAAAGTATAAACATATTAAATTTGTTTAGGATTCTGGGGAAAAGTCTGAGAGAATGACTCTCAAAGATGCTGCCATGTTTCCAATTATAGCTAGCGGAGCACTTGTTGGATTATATATTTTCTTTAAAGTAATGATATAGTATACGTGGCTCAAATAGGCCTATATTACTCATTGTTTGCTACCCTTTTAGCTGTTCTCCAAGGAGTACATAAATCTGCTGCTCTCCTCCTATTTCTTTTTTCTCGGAGTTTTGGCATTAGCACACATTTTAAGGTAACGATACATCTTTTTGCTAAACATATGTTTTAATAAATTCAACTTTTTAATAGCCCTTTCATCAACAACTTAGTTCCTGTTTCTTTTCCCAATAAGAGTTATCACCTTATTTTCTCTGAAGGAGAAGATAAAGATAAATCAGGTAAATAAAAAGATTTATTTGAAATTTGTCTATAAACTTACGCTATGAAAACAATTCTCTCTAGTTTAGTATTTAGGCTGTTTTCAATTAGCTTGATTCTTTGGGTTCTTTCTAAAACAAATTCAATAATATCTATTAGTCCGTAAGAGGGCGACAGACAATTACAAATAAATCATTTTATTAATAGTCTTCATTTTATTCCTAATACTTTATGATTGTTGCATTTTAGATGTTATAAATTACAAGTTCGATCGTCGTGACCTACTGTCTCTCGCCATCTCCACAGTTGTTGGCGTTTGGTACTTATGGAAAAAGGTAATTTCAAGCAAATTTTACAATATATTATACCTAAAAACAATACGTAAATATATATATATATATATATACAGTATAAACCCATATACATTTTTAGCATTGGATAGCTAATAACCTATTTGGATTAGCATTTTCCGTAAATGGTGTAGAACTGCTTCAACTAAATCGTTTCAGTACTGGATGTATGCTACTAGGAGGTCTTTTCATTTACGACATATTTTGGGTAATAAAAACTCTAGTAAATATAAGATTTTACATTATAGCTTGATTGTTGTATCTTTAGGTTTTTGGAACAAATGTTATGGTTACAGTTGCAAAATCGTTTGAAGCTCCGATAAAATGTATGTATCAGATTAATCTTAAGTTTTATTATTATAATAAATTATTAGTACGCAAAAAAATTTTTTTAAATAGAATCAATTAATCTGCTTTATATCATCGCGGATTAAGAAATAAATGCTTTATAGCTATATAATAATACTAATACTTATATACTTTTCAGTGGTATTTCCTCAAGATCTACTAGAGAAAGGTCTTGGAGCTACGAACTTTGCTATGTTAGGTTTAGGAGATATTGTTATTCCCGGAATATTTATTGCACTTTTGTTGAGATTCGACTATAGTAAAAATCCTAAGCAACGAATTTATTTTTATTCATCGTTTCTTGCTTATTTTCTTGGTCTTTTGACAACAATATTTGTTATGCATGTATTTAAACATGCTCAGGTAAATTAATAAAACATTTTTCACCCTTAATACTATAAATAATAAATGAACAGCCTGCCTTACTTTACCTCGTTCCTGCTTGTATTACTGCTCCTCTATTAGTTGCTGTAGTCAAGGGTCAATTGAAAGATCTATTCAGGTAAGCAGAAAAATATTATATTTTTTTAAAAATACTAAAATATTAAAGAACGGGAAAATTATTGAATTAAATCGAAAAATCGTTAAAAGATATTAGTTCTTTCTCTTACTTTTTAAATATAAATGTAATTTTGTATTTGGAAAGTACTTAGTTAAAAATACAATCGTTAAATTTAATTCACAATTTATTTACTGTAACTTATTGAATTATTTAAATTGAATGAGGTAAAAAGCATTTTTTTTTTGTATAATAGTTCCTCATACATTTCCAAATTCGCACTCTAGTGTGCTTAGCTAATTGAAATTAAATAACTAAACGATGGACATTTTTTTCGTTTTCAAGAAACATCTTATGAATATAATAGACTTTATTTTGAGTTTTTTTTATTGTGCTCTACTTTTTAAGTAAAAATATACATATAAAATTTATTGATCTGGAAAACAACATTCAATAAATAACACTAATTAATGCTATTTCCCTAGTTACGAGGATAATCCGGAAGAAGAACCTAAAAAGGAAAAATCCAGTGAATCAAAAAAGGCTAAATAATAATTTGAAAAATTTAGGATTTAACAAAAAAATTGAAATATAATGTGAATGTAATGTTTGTCCGTCATCTTCGTCATTGTTGAATAAATACCTCTGCGTTCATGTTAAATGTCGTTTAAAATATTTTCAATAATTCAATAAAAATAATTCCTTTCTAGACGAAAAACGTTACATTGCTGAAAAAGAGTAAAAATATCGACTTAATGAATTTTGCATAATTAACTACACTGTTGCAGAAAACGTCTTATTAATTCTGAGTTGGTCAGTCAACTGAACATAGATAGTCTATCCTTAGTTGTTTGCGGTTTGTCAATACTGAAACAACGCCTATAATCCGATTGCAATTGTTTGGCAGTTCACTGCTTGACGTTTTCAAGAGCTGTCTGTCAGTTTTATTTGCTTGTACATGACAATTGTATGGGAAAAAATACTATCTGGCAAGTTACTCTTTCTTTAAAAGTAGATAAAGATTCACTAGGTTTTGTTTTCTTAAAAACATATATCTTATTCTTCACTCGACAGGCATAAGCATTCTTTGCTTATTTAATTGGACTTGTTCGGAAGATATCAATGGAACCTCTAACCTCTCAACAACAATGACGGAGGTCATTGGCAACGTTACTTCTAGTAATAGTGATATTACAGACAACCCATGGGATGACGCCAAAAAAGATCAAAATAAGCAAGGAAAGAAAATGTATATTATAATAGGAAGTATAGTTGGAGGAATTCCTTTATTATGTATTTTTATTTGCGTACTTAAAGCCGTATGTTCATCCAAAAAAAAAGTTACTGCTAACAACTCGGATAAATATTCTCGAAAACGTGCAAAAGTTAGTCATAATTAAGTCATGCTGATAGCTTGCATTGATTTTATCTTATTGTTGAACGGGCCTTTATTATACAGCTACCTAAAACTATAATTTTAAGCTAATTTTTTTCTTTTTTTCCATACAAAAAATGACTAATGTAGCAAACTACACATGCTTAGAAAATGTATCTATTTTCTTACATTTTGAGCTAAATATTTATAAATAAAGTCTTTTTCATTTAAAAATACTGAAATACAGTTATTTTAATATCTTTTCTTGATTACAATTTGAAATATAGTTTCTTTTTGCTAAACTTTCTTTTAGTAATGAAAGTAGGTCACATACGCAGAAATAACGGAAAATTCTTTTTTGTAAGCTCAAAAGTTTTCGGAAAAGTATGTTGAAATTTCAATAACAAAGATTTTTTTGCCATTTTTAAAATAGAATTTTCTAATTAAGAAAGATCAAACAAGTGTTTCTACGAAAATTAATAAAAATCTATTAATTTCTACTTAAATTGTGTTGTAATGCGCGCTAGTCTATAAAACCGGAAGTGCTTGAGACTGGGACTTCAGTACATTGAATTTTCAACTACTAGTTATATTTCCAAAGAATTAGTTTTCTTGCAAACGTGTTCTCTCTTTGGTAATTTTTTGAAATGCCATCCTCAGAAGATTTTAAGCTTGAGATTCTTGTAAATAAGCAGCCAATTCACGAATATGTGGATAATAAAACAGGGAAAGTGTTCGTTGAAAGTAATCTTTATTCCCCAATTTCTTATCTTCAAAAAATTACTGAAAAAATTGAGGGACAAACTGTAACTCAGGTAATTAAATATAGTGACTTTAAATATTGTTTAATAAATTTGGAAAATCATCACTATTTTCTTATTTTATCTATGAGCGATAATACAAGATTTTCCCATGCAGAACGTTCCTGTTACTCCATATGAAATTCGTCTTACTACATCAAATAAGGCTAGAGGTCAATACTTTAGAATCATGGTTGATGGAATGAAAATAAAAGGAATGTCTATTACCCCTGGAAAAGAAAAGTATAGACTAAAATAGTTTACTAAAGAATATTTTTTCAAATTTTTTTCAAATGCTAATGTTACAGGTACGTTACGGGATTCCGAGATGGTAACAAAGTTCGAGAACTTTTATTTAGTCTACCAAACATGTCAGAAGTAAGGTTTTATAAATACTTTCGTTAAATTTGTATATGTCTGAATATTCTCAGCATAAGGATAGAATGACAAACGTTAATCGATCTGAAATTGGTACCATCAGTGTTGAATGTTGGAAAGGCGTTTTAAGAGCTCGCATTGAGGACAAGAGAAACCCTCTGAAATTCACACAAGCAACTAAGAAGGATGCTTATTTAGTGACAAAAGGCCAAAGCCTTTTGCCAACGTCCTGTGCAGGGAAAACTATAGAAAAAAAGAAAGATACTCGTAGTGTTGATAAATGGAGTCTAGAGAAAAAAATGAGCACACTAACTGTTCATTATCGAATGGCGAATGAACTTAGTGCTATTGGATTTACTGTAGCTGGCGGTAATATAAATGCTCCTGACGTAAAAGAAAAGAGAATTTCTGACCCTGAGAGAAAAAGGCCCCTAACAGCAGTTATAGACTTAACTGGCGATGATATTATCGAAGAAAAAGTTCGTAAGATCGATGTAATTAATATCGAAAATGAGAAAAATCAAACACGGCCGAATAGAAATAAAAAGAATGGTGTAAACAATACTGTGATAAACAGCCAAACTATGGTTAAAATTGAAAATTCAGAAAAAAGAGATTGCTCTGATAAATTGAAATCAGTCCCTACTGAAAAAGCAACTCAAAATGAGGATATTGCCGAAGACTCAGAAGAGGAAGTGTCAACTCTCATAGAAAATAACAGTAAATCAGAATCCGAGAATAATAGCAGCTTAAGTAACCACGAAGAAGATATGGATACAGAAGAGGAGTCAAATGAAGATGAAGAACAAGCTGAAGAAAATGATAAAGAGGAGACACTAGCTAAATCAAATGACGGAGGGGAACAAACTGATGTAAACAAGAAAGATAAGCAAAGCGAAGCAAATGAAGAACAACAAAGCAAAGCAGAGGTAAATCAGAAAAGTGAAGTTAAGGAAGATCCGCAGAATGAAACAAGGGAAGATCAGCAAGATGAAACAAAGGAAGAAGATCAGCTGGATGAAACAGAGGGAGATCAACAAAGTGAAGAAAATAACGAAGAGAAACAAATTGCAATAAGTGATAAAGAGGAAAAAACAGAAGAATTGGAAAATATTGAAGAAAGTAATACTACAAAAGAAGACGATCCATCTTCCCAAAGCTTACAAAATGAAGAAACAGCAAATGGGGAGAAAGAGAAGGAAAAATGTACAGGTGATAAGGAAAAAAACTCCGTTGGGAATATAGATAATAAACATACCATGGAAAACATTGATAAGGAAGCCGACGGCAATCAAAGCAATTCAGAATCATTTGACACTCAAAAACAAGAGTCTCAGAATGAATCATTTGCCAATGTAGATACTAGTCAGAATGTCCATTCTGTGTCTCAATTCAAAGCCATTAATGAGGATAGCGATAGTGAAGACAATTATGTATTATCTGAACCCGATGAAGACGGTGATCTAATGTCAACATCCTCTACAGTGATGGGATAAACTTTTCGTAGATCTTTATAGCACATGAAAAAAACTGATCAGGAAATTTTATTTTTTTCTTATACATTTATGCTCTCGGTTGCTGTAGAACCGAAATGTCAAATTTTATCGCGAAAAAACAAAGTTTTATTTAAAAGTTATACAATGAAAAGCTTTAACTTACATAATAGGAAATCTTAATTATAGCTTAAGAGGCTTCTAGTTGAGATCTTAATTATTCATAAAGAGTCCAAATTAAACGGCAACAAAAGATTGGATATTTATGAATATTCGATTGACGGCACACTAAATCAGCACATTCAATTGAAAACCTCATAAATACCAACCTCAATATGAGTCACAAAGACTTTATTATAAGTTCAATATTTATAGCAAGAAATCTTTCCTACTCCTGCTTAATGATACGTTACTTTTATTCAACTTTGATTTCCTATAATGCGACCATATAGAACTTTTCCGAGTTAAGTTAGTATTAATTGACTGCTTAGGTAATATAGGGTAACTTTGAATTATAGGCTGTTCCGATGCTTCTCTATAGAATATGGGCTGAGAAAGCCTGCTGAATGTATAACGAGGCAATTGCGTCTGAGTTTCAGGATCGAATATGCTATTTATCTCTGCCATTGATAAATTACCAGGTGATACAAAAACAACTTGAGGTGCGGCGGAAACTGTTGATACAGATAATTCGCTTCCCCTTGACTTATTTTTTAATGAATTAGCGGCCCAAAATGGTACAAACGACGTGAAAAATGTACAAATAGTTGCAAATATGGCAAAATAGAAGCAGAAATTTAAAGCTCCTCCACTTTTCTCAAATTCTTTTGTTTTATTAGAAGTCACTCCCAGCCTGCTTACAAATTGTTTTCTGACGTCTTTCAGCTTCCAAAAATAGACTATCCAAGATACAGCTACCATTAGGGCGGCTATTACACAGATTGTAGGTATAATTATCTTGAGGCTAATTGATTCAAAACAATTAACCAATAATGTTATTATCCAAGCAATAAAAATTATTATTGAAGAAGTTATTAACAACGCCGGTAAGGCCTGCTGCCAATCCTTTGTTTGATCTAGCTTAACACAAGAATTTCCCATTTCTATTCCATCCATCCATACTATAGTACATTCTTCGAATAAACCAGCATCTATTTGAACGCGAGTTTTCATTACACGATTAGTGAATTTCGTAGATATTGTTTCATCTATATGAAACCAAAAATTTAAGCCTACCGCTAATGATATAATAACAAAGTTTAAAGGAAGTAAAAACATTGTTAAGCAAGTTAATTCGCAAGATGCCATGATGTTATTTTAATTTAATCAATATAAAATCTATTACTTCGGATTAATTAAGTTTTTAAATTTAAATCGAAACAATTCTATGATATCATGTAATACAGTATTAAAAAAAATTGGCCATACTTTCGTCTTTTCTCCTTTCTTTTTTAATTGTTAACAAGTTTATTTGTTAGTATTACAAAATAAATAGGCTAAAAAAAATTAAGTTAAAATATCTATTCTAACTCACTACCTTATAATTATCATAATTAATGTAGGCTATAATTATTTTAATTATTCTCTATTATACAACAGCTAGTAAGTAGATAAGACACCAATACGGAAAATGTTATTGTTTGATAAGGCGAAAACAAAAGTTAAATACTAAAAGAAATTGTCAATTTTGTTTTTGAGCGAGAGAGAGAGAGAGAGAGAGAGAGAGAAAGAATAGAAAAAGAACAAATTTATATTTTTTTCTTTCTATTTTTCGCTTTTTAACCTGTAAGCATACTTAGATTCAAATAGTAGACCTCAAATATATAAGTTCTTAATTCTCTGTCAATATAAAATCCTTTAGGATTCGCATGCGCGTGCCATCTTGCGAAACCCTTCTCTTCTAATCTCTTCAATAAACGCCACCTCATAGTAAACATTTTGGAATTAAAAAAGTCCAATGCAGCTGAAGGGTCACCAAAGTGAATTTCAAATCCCAACTGCTTAACATTTTTCAATCCATCTCCTTTAAAGAAATTTTCTAAAACGTCCCATTCAATCCATTCAATATCAAATTTAAGATAATCAATTACAGAATCAACTTCGTCAAACTTTTTCAAGATTGAATGAAATGTAAAAAATTGAGCTTTCCGTCCTTTAACATCAATATTTGTATCTTTGCCATTAAGACCATATGGATAGACGGACACGAAAGAGTTTCTTTCTGCTTCATTACTTAAAGTTGGATCGAAACTTCTTACTCGGCATCCATACTTTAGTCCAATGGTGTCCTCAAAAGAGAGATCAGCTTTATAACCGAAAGAGTAAATAAGGCAAGGTGCTCTTGGTTTATAAATTCCGGCCGTGCAAATATTCCATCCACCTTCTTGTAAACTCCCTAATCTTTCTGATGAATGACAATGGATATCGGATTTTTGAAGCCATCTATATAAGCGTTCTTCGGCAATTTCGGTTGGAAGAAATTCATGAAGGTGAGTATCGTAGAGCGGTTCACTTCTGAATTTTAAATCATCTGGCAGTTTAACAGCTGGTCTTGAAGGAGATACAAAGTGATATAACTCGGCCTTATCATTAAACTTTTTATTATAGAAATATAGCGTGTAATATTCTGGATAATCTATACCAGTTCCTGACTTGTGTTTGTATTTCGATGGAATTGTCAAATAATTTACAAAACCAGCACTTTTAAGCTGCAGGAGCATTTCAGCATATCGCTCGTAACTTTCAGAGCTTGTTAATCGACTCAGGTACAAATTCATAACAGTATGCCTTATTCTTTTAATAGCATTCGAACCAAGCGCCGATTGAATAATTGGTAATTCATTTCCCTCATAATTTAAAATTAGTAAATCGACAGCAGAATGACCGTACTGGATCATAGTACTTGATATGGACTTATGGCGTTTTGAACCGATTTTAATATTCCTTGTTGAAAGCAACGAGTCTTCCAAATGAATATTATGAGGAGGTTTATTATTAGGTGATCTTGGAGCAAAGACGATAATATCACAGCCATAGACTCTCTGAAATGTCTCTTCAGCTTCAAAATCCTTCTCTGGATTTGATCTCGCAGAATAGACAATACATGGTATACCAATTTTCAAGCTTGCAGACTCGTCTCTTCCATTAGATTCGCATATGTTCAGGCCAGGATAAATATGCTGAATTTTTGAACATTCGCTACGATTGGCATTAACAACTGACTTGTGTAACAACTCCGCTGCAACACTCAAAGGAAGAAATCTACTTATGGAATAAATGTGTGGTAAATCATCTTTCTTTGAGGATAGTTCAGCCGGTGACATGAAATTGTCAACCTTAGAAATAGCTCTTTCGGTCTGTAAATAGTTTGGGTAAAGTTACCATAAATGAAACAAGTGTTAAAAATGGAATGGTTACCAATTGTCTGCCAGTTCTTCGGTATGTTATTAGAACTAGAACATACACTAAAACCGCACCGAAAATCGCTACTGCTTTTGTGTGAAAGAAGAATTATAATTATCTTAATTAACATCATAGATCAACACAACAAGAGAAATTTAGTTAAATAAAATTACAAACTTGTTTTGAATACCATCATAGCTGACCAAACACCGAATGCTCTTAATTCTTAAAGTAGAACTCGCTGTTATACAACTCAGATACACGTCTAATAAACAACACATGACTTGAGCAGAGTTCTTTTAAACGTCTCTTTTCTACATTAATTTTTTACATTACAAAAAAAATTTAGCTCGACGATCGCCCATTTTTATTACACGAAGTATTGATATAAAAATCCATGTAGTTGATTACTTAAAAAGATCTTTGTGTCTAGTTTTACAAATTATACGACTAATTCTAAAATAGAATAAAAATTTTATAATTGTATTTCAATAAACAAATATTGTAAATTCTAGTAATTAATCCATTTACGAAAGGCCTAACTTTTTTCCCGCTGAAAAGTTATCTCACGTGATGCGCATATTTACCCGGTTTCTGTTCCCAGTCGGTAATGAACACTGTTTATACAGATTGATCATCATTAGTATTAGAACCCATCTATTAATGCAGCCATATTTGTATTAACTGACCATAGATTTTTTCATAATTTCTAATTGAAAATATCAACTGCTAAGGAAAAATTTTTGTCACAGATAGATATGTAAATAAACTATTAAATGCTCTCGTCGTTGACTTTTTTAAATAAATGTATAAAGCTTTCCTTTCATCATTTTTTTTAGACTGATTCTTTTTTGAAAACATTGTTTCATTTCTCAAGTATATTTTCAAATATCAAATAAATTAAAATGGTGCCAATCAAAATTCCACAAAAGATAGTACTAAGAATGTCAACTTCAATTTCTCTGCATGATAGGTAAGGGGTAAAAATGCAAGCCCATTTATCACGATATATATCACTGAGAGATGCCTCATTAAAAATAGATTTTCTAAAATTGCCGAATCCTCAAGCCATGAAGACACTCAGCTTTTTGATATTCTGCAAAGACCTACCAATGGCGATGCAAGTGACACACTTACAGATAATAGCTCGGAAATTGAAGATTATTATAATAATCGCAAGAAAACTCCCAAGCAAAGAATCGTTCTAGCTCGACCTCTCCCTATTGGCATGCGATATACAAATGTGGATAAAATTAAAGTAATAGAATCTAATTTATTATACAATAGACCTCAACGAACATGCCATATTTTTCCCTCTCTTTTTATTCAGACGCAAAGAATCAGCGTTTTTGAGAGATTAGGATATCCTCGGAACAGGAGGTACTATAGAAATCGCAAAAATCGTTCACATCAAATAATCCAGAGATTGAATATATATACTCAGGACTACCACTTCAGAAATAGATTGTCGAATCTCAAACAAAATTTTCACTTAGGCATAAAAGGCTTTAAAAAAAATCACAAACAGTTGAGAGAAAGACTGAATATAGGTTCAAGAATCAATAAAAACCATTATCGTTCAGAAGTATTTCAATATCAGTAAGAAATTATTACTTTATTAGAAAATTAAATATAAATAATATTTTTTTTTGTTCAGTTATTACAAACAACCTCAAGTTAAGTCAGTTACAAAAGAACAATTGGATAAGGAATTGGATGATTATATGATAGAAGGTGATAAAATTTTCAACTCTTAAAGGAACAAGTGATTTTGTATATATTTTTTTATTTTAATATATTGGTGTTTAGCGAAAGATGAGTAAAAATTGTTGTTTCTTTTTGTTGTAAGAGTTTTGTTCATTATCTTATTTCGTACAAGTTTTGACTTTAATTAGTCAGTGAAATGGGGTTAAAGTTTAATAAAGACAAACAATTAAAGTAAAAATTTAACCTTGATTATATTATTTAATTCATTTATTCTTCTATTCTTTTTATATTTAGATATTTAAGAAGGAAACTTAACCTTCGTTGAGAAAAATTGATTTTATTCCTCTTATATAAGATATATATTTCGTAATATTTAAATTTAAAATATAATACTATAGGTGTCGCTCTTAATTCGAAAACGTGCCATACTTTTATCGCAATGTCAGGCGGTCGAGCACTAACAGCAACTGTAAGAGCTGTTTCACAGCGAAAATTTAAACCAACGAAAGCCCCAATAATTCTAGTAAGTGGATGAGACATGTGTAAACATTATAGATAAATGTTTTAGCGAGAATACTTTTTCATACTCGTTTGGATTGATATAAAAAGAGGGTTATAAAATAATATCGAAATTAAAGTTTCCTACGAATTGTACTGTTTATGCATAGAGGTTATCTTAATAAAAGTCACAACATCTCTATTTAGGTTTATTGTGTTACATTATTCATTGCTTATTTTAAATATTTATAGACAGAAGCCGCCGTATCTCAAGTAAAAACTCTGCTGAAGTTAAAGCCAAATTCACAAGGTCTAAAAATTGGAGTGAAAACAAGAGGCTGTAATGGCTTAGCTTACACATTGGACTACTTCACGGAAAAATCTAAATTAGACGAGCAAGTTAATCAAGATGGTGTGACCATATTAATTGATAGAAAAGCTCAGCTTTCTTTATTAGGGACTGAAATGGACTATGTTCAAGAGCCTCTCAGCTCGCAATTTGTGTTCTACAACCCAAATATTAAAGGAACGTGTGGTTGTGGAGAAAGTTTTAACATATAATAACACTAATGTATAAAAAATAATAATAGACTTTTTATTGGCTGTTGAGGTAATTTATTGTTAATATCTAATATCAACAAGATTGTCTAAGAACACAACAAGGTGCTGATTTCTATGACGATAAACAAAAGCGCTTATTCTCAAGTTAGTCGACCGGAGAAGCTTTCTCTTGTAAAAGATTTAAGTTTTGTTTAGTTCTTTCTTCTCTGTAAAACACAGAGAAATATAAATATCATATGTAATGAAATTAAGTAAGCTATTAAGTAGGGAGAAGATTATGCTTGTAAATGACTTTCAAGTCTCTGAAGATTTTGTCAAAGAAGTATGCAAACTTAGACAGCAAACAACAAGTCATCCATCGTGTGGTTGGACAAAGGATAAGTATCACTTATAAGCTATAAAATAATAAAGAACCTCTTGGAGGTTGCCTGGATATGCTCTGTTATACAGTTTATATTTATTCTACCCTCTGCAGTCATCCATAAACAATTGCAGACAAAAAAAATATGAATAATATATGATTGGGAAAATTATTACTTTTGATGGTTTCTCTTTTATCGGTGAAACCATTTTTTTTTTCTTAAAGCTGGAATAATCTCTAAGAATCTTTCTCTCTTTTTCTGCTTACTTAATTTGCGAATTCCTTTTTCAAAGTAGCGTATTCTTCTTGGTTTCCTTTTTCTCTTTCTCATAAGTTCATTACAGCCCTTTTTACCAGAACAACTAACCTTTTGGTAAAATGGGGTATAAAGAAATCAAATTCCTTCTCTGATCGACTATTCATAGAATTTACAATTTTTGCCATAGAAAAATAAAATTACATCTGAAAAAAACTTTTTATTTGGCCGAGGAAGTCTCTGCTTCACCCCCAGTTGGCGCTGGCCGTACTGAATCTGCTGAACTTTCCCTGGTCACGCAAGCCGATTTCTCATGTGGCCAGATTTGTAATAGATATTCTAGAACTTGGCTGTACTGCCTTAAATTAGACGCTGCGTCAGGGACGGTTGAAGGTGATGGACATAATAAAATAGGGCCGAATATTGACGCCAGAGCACCAGGCGTCATTTTGTTTATGTCGCTTTTCGAGGTCACGTGTCGCAGATGATCAAGAATTAGGTTAATTGTCAACTGATTACTTTTTGGTAGGCAATCTAAAATTGAGAGCATGAGTTGAGCGTTTCCGGCGGGATCCGATGGCAAGCGAACGCTTAAAGCATCCAAGAGCATTCGACAGAGGGCATTTGTAAATAAGGGTTCAGGTAGATGGCGTAAATAGTCTTTTAAAATCCCCGTCACAACGTTGATATCCGAAACGGATTGTGGAGATAAATCAACTGTTTTGGAACATTTCTCGAACTCAGCCTTTAATTGAGACTTTCTAATAGCAGACCCACAGAGTCGATAAATACCAGCGTGTTCCAAGCCCCTCTTTTCTACTTCAGCTATACACTTTGATACTACATAAGGAATCGGAGTGTCTTCCCTTCTTAGAACACTTTCAATTGGCATACCGAATAAATTAGTATGCCGTAAAGTTCTTTGAAAGAGTGTGGAAGCATCAGTAAACTGAACTTGCATATATAATGTCCCCTTAGGTTCTAAACGCAACGCTACTTTGTGGATATCCTTACTGCTTCCCGTTAAGAGAGCATGAAGGGGTAATGAAGCAGTAAAACAAAGTCTATGTCTTGTACTTGGATCCCACGAATAGATATGCACAAAAAAATTTCTTGATTTATCAGCCTCCATGTCGAATTTCTCATCCCAATCGAAATTTATTGCCCCTGTTCGAATCATTGTTCTTGCGACATGAGCGCCATCTAATTGAAGAACGCAATACAAATCTCTAAGAACAGTTCTGGCAGATTTTAATCCATGGGCGCTAAATAGATGGGTACTTAATAAACCCGTGTAAACTGAATTATTAGCAACTGATTTTCTTCTAGCCTCGTCGCATTTGATTATGTTGAACTCTTCAAGACGAATTTTCAATGGTTTCCGACCAAGTTGGAGCGATTTGCATTGGCCTTCACCTTCCGGTCTGCTGGGCCATTTCCGTTGCGGCGTTCTTTTTGGAACGCTGTTGTATTTGGAATTCCGACGCAATGAAGCCCAACTCCAATATTCCGCTGATGTATACGTTTCCTCTTCTGTTCCATTAGAGTTGCTACTTCTTTTAGATGCAGTAGCTAAGTAAAACAATAAAAAAGTTCAATTATCTGTCCAATTGCGACAAAAAAAGAAAAGTAGGTGGGAGGGTTAGAGGACGTCGCCTGCCCGATTCCGTGATAATTAAACGAATCAGACGATATGTAGGCTGAATTCCCTAACGGCTCTACCGGCTATTTTCGTTTACGTTTCCTAAATCACATGACGTGAACCGGCATCACAGTGTATTAAGGGAAAAAAAATTACATGGTCAGAATAGAAACAAAGAGAAGGACAAATGGAATATTTTATAAAGCCTTTTAGGCAGATTTTAAGCGAAAATTTTATTATTATATTATTGTATAGACATCTCTTCGCTCTCTCTCTTTCCTGCATAGTTTGATTTGAAATTCATAGCCTGCGTTTGATCGATATTTTCTATTATAAGTTTGACGGAAAAATCTATCTGTCTACTGTAAATTTTGATGAACCGATGACGTATCTGTTGGAGGATAAAACTTCCATTGTTTCCCCCCACCTCCAAATCCCCAGGCTACAAATCCTATGCTGTAAATATTCGTTCTTTTTGCCTCCCTTTCCGGTTCACCCATACAAAAAAAAAACTAACGATTTTAGCCGAAGGTTATCATTGCTATATTGCTTTATATCTTGTTTTTTTTTTTAAAAAATAAATAAATATAATATATAAAATATATAGGTCTAAAGCTAATTCAATAGCTTTGCAATCGTTGCAAAGAATATTACTTTATGAGTACTATTCCAAAGGACTGAGGGCCTAGGTATGCATCACATTATTTACGTATGCTCATCGGATTAGTAGAGAGTTTAATCTAATCTGGATTTTACTTTTTTTTCAACGATTTTAGCTAGATTTCTCAATTATTGTTGAGTATCTGAAAGATAAAACTATATAATATATCCTTAATAGGATTTAGCATTGTCGGTAAACTCTTTTCTTGTTCAATTTTCAGATTTGCTAAGTGCTGACATCTCTTGGTAAATTATTGATGTATGGAAGTTAATTGATAGGAATTGAATACGATTAGGCGCTTTATTTTCTGTTTAATGGATTGGGATTGAATATTTAGACAAATAACTCTTACTTTGCACAGGTATAGTATTCGAAGATGACGTCAGAACGGCCTGCAGTTCCGATTGCAAATGGTCTAATTTCCTCACCCAATCCTCTTCAGCGGCACCATCTTTCCCCGTATCAGCTCCGTAAACAAGTTCTGAATCCGATGTATAATCATTCCTTTGAGGTTTTGAATAATGTCTAACCGTACTATATAAAAGAGAACCGTCTGAATAATTCTTTTCACTATCTGAAGAGTAATTCGTTCTTCTTCTCCTTCTGGAAGCGGGTGTTTGATATCCTAGTTCCGAGTCGGAAGTGTAACTATCCCTTAATTCGTATGGAGATAAGTTCATATAAGTATTGTTCTTTTCGTGTAGATGAGTAGCCGAGGTGGACCTCGTCGTATTCCTGGGAACATAGACTGGTTGTTGTTCTATGGCGGCTAGCGACGGACAACTAGCATTTTTAGACGCCGGTCTTCTTCTTATATTTAAGACCAATCTTTTCGGAATAGACATTAAAATCACAACATCGTCCAAACTCATTTTTTTCACTGTTACAGAATTAACTGTCAAAATTTCATCTCCAACGTGCAATAGGCCATTCTGCTCAACCACGCTTGCAGCAGCTATCCGTGATATAAAAACGCCGTCAGCACGATCAGATCCGTTTCCTTCTCTTATATAGAAACCTAAAGATTGACCGGGACGTTTCAAAACTTCAACGGTCTGAAGTAACGACGTATCGGTGGACGCCATTCCTGTTTTTGCTGTAGAGAACGTAGCCAACGCCCTCTAGACACCTGCAAAAGTCTATAATCGATACGGCGTCTCTTTTCCATAACCGTTGTTTGTCGGCGGTTAATTGAGGGCGGTTTTTCCTCTTTTTCTTTTAAAATTGCTACCAGAGCATTCCTGTTAACAGCTTAATCTAATTTGATAAGTTTACGACTGGATAAAAAAGAAGAAAACCTCATTTAATTAGGGTACCTACGCATTCGTACTACCATTTTATTTTACGGTTTCAATTTATTCCTCTATAAATCCCTATATAGCCCCTCGGGAATTTTTTTGGACGGTTTGGTTGATTTAGTCCTATCAACGGGTATCTCTAACCCAAAAATAATGATACAGTCTGTTGGTCTCGATAGATTTTTTTCGTTGAAAAATATTTTTTTTTCCTCTTTTTGGTCTTTTCATTCTTATCATTTAATTCCATAAAGATCAAGTCTCAAGCCAGAAAAACTTTAAATAATCTCTTCTAAAGTAATGCTAATTTTTTATCCCTTGAAAAGACTTGAAACAGGAAATAGATGTTCTTTACGACTTTAACGCTCCAACGCATTCGCAAAATGACTGCAATAGTCTAAAAAATATTTTTTTCCAGTTTATATATTTATTGCTTAACGCCCTTTTATTTTCATCTCTTAACGAAAAAGTAGAAGGGAAGAAGGGGTGGGGGCTAACTAAACATTATACTGTAAGGAAAGAGAAGCTGGAAAATCCAAAGTAAAATGTGAAATCAGACGACTGATGTAAACGCTTTTAAAAATAGACGCCTTCGATTAATCCTCATAGATTGGTGGAATTTCTTAATAAATTAGGCAAAGAGTTGAATCTCTTTTTTTTTCACCTAATTTATTAAAGGAAAATAACTAATAAAGCTATAATAGATATGAACAGTTGAATAAAATGTAACAGAATACAGGGAGGAATAATAATAATTAGCAGAAAAAGGATGTTAATTCGTTTTTATGGCTTCAGAGACCTTTGCAGGCAATAAAACTAGTTAGTTTTTTCCTTCTCCAATTTATTCATTTCCATACCTATTCCTACACATATTAATGACATCAATGTAATCAAACTAATCTCGTTCATTATTGATTATTTAGCGATTTTACAATTATAGAACAATAAGCTCAACGTTTAACAATATAGTAAACAGTACTAGTTTTTTTTTATTAATAATTATAGGCTTATCATAAAACATGAAAACTTTTTTATCCCTTTTCGTTCCCCTCCGTTAAATAGTAAAATAGCACAACAAAAATAAAAAAAAACAGAATATATAGAGCGAAAGAAAAGTATAGAGAGAGAGAGAGAGAGAGAGAGAGAGAGTAAAGAACGCGATGATACTATATATTCTCTAATTAGATAGAAAAGAAAGGAAAAGGAAAAGAGAAAAGAAAAGGCGTACAAAAAAAATAAAAAAATGGGAAACTATTATTTTGTTGTTTGTGGTCTTTTCTACAAACTTTTGCAATTGTTTTATTTAATAATTTAATAAAAGAGAAATTTTATACTTATTCTATAAAAATCAATTAGACTTAGATACAAAAAAAATGATATTACTTTAGATGAAGACATTATCGGGAATATATTTATGCAAGACTATATACGTTATACATTTATAATGTACATTTTGTATAGTTTTCCGTATTAGGAATAAAAAGTTAATAATAGAATGAATTATATAAAAATTACACTCTAAAAAAAGATTTCGTATTATTACGTAACAATAGATAGACAAACTCTATCTTTTTTTTTATATATAATAAATATGCTTCTATTTATTCGGTGAAGGTATAATTTGTATATATTTTAAATAGTCGATTCTACGAGTTTGTCAACAGTAATCCATTAATTTAACGCTAATTAAAACATTCTATATTTATATGTAATAAGGGATATTTTGTTTTCAACTTGATTGTTTTTAATCAATGTAGTACAGAACCCTTCCAAGTTTGTACATGTACAATATATATTGTATTTATATATTTATTTATATACAAGATTTGTCTTAATATAGTCCCACTCCCATTTTCTATCGTTTACTGCTCTCTCTTTCTTATTCCTGATTCTCTGCCTGATCCTAATTAAAGGGTTTAATATTCAACGGTGCTTGATTATATATCTATGTTGGAAGTATAATAAAGCCGTTAAGTGAGAAACTATTTTTACCGTCAACTGTAAATACATGCCTCGTATATCTCGTGACCTTTCAGCATTATCGGTTTTTTTTTGTAAAAAAAATGACCGCATACAAAAAATATCATTTCTCGAATAGAGGATTAAAAAAATAAGATAGATAGGGGCTCAGACAGTAAAAGAAAGACGAATCGAAGTGAGAGAGACAGAGAGAGAGCGGGAGAGGAGAGATAGAAAATAATATGTTGACATCAATTGTATCGCATATCTCGACAACAGCTTGTCTTGGCAAACTTGGTTCATTTGTTGTAAAACAATCAAATGATAAAAGAAAATAAAGCTATCATCTAATATATAATCTGCTCTTTCTTTCCTAAAGGAAAAGGTACGGAAAAGGGGAAGGGGCGGGAGAGGGAAGAGAAAGAGAGAGAGAGAGAGAAAGAGGGGGAAACGCGAGTCCTGACGCCACGTTAGGTGGCGCATTATATAGAGAATTATTGACTAGGATACTTTTTTATATTCTTCATTAAACACATGCGTATAAGCCTAATTAATTGGGGTCGTTCTAATTAATTCCTCGCAATAGAAAGGTTTGAAATAGCTATCTACATTGATACTATAGTACTATTTAAAATAACATAGGGCTGAAAATCCTTAAAAGATTAAGAGTTATCTCCTTTTCATTTTAAAGAAGGGCGTGGCTTTTAAAAGGATAATTTATCGTGTAATATATACGATACGTTAATTCTTTTTACAAGTGTTGGTAATGTTATTACAAAGAATAAATTATTTGTATTTTAAAAGGGAAAAAAGGGGTAGAGTCATAATAAAACCGAAAGAGAGAGGGAGAGAGACAGACAGACAGACAGACAGATAGAATAATAAAAGAAACACCAGATAGATTATAGTATTTAAAAAAATTGACACTTGTATAAGCCTATTTTTTTGTTTTGAATAACTTTCTTTAAATGAGAAAGGAAAAAAAAGGTTTGTAATTGTTTTAAGTTTATAATAGGAAGTGAAGAAATTCGAAAAAAAAGCTTTTTTGTATTTATCCATAAATAAAAAATGTCTTACGGAAGAGAGATTCTCATCAATTTATATATTACAAACTCCCTACTGAAAACTATTAGATAAAAGAACTTATGTAACAGTAAGGCAATTGTTAAGGGTATAACGCTCTACGTCTTCGTAATCCTTTTCCGGATCCGGGATCAGTTGAAAAGGGCGGACCGGACAAATAATAGCCCGCATCGACCCCCATCAAGAACCGAAGCTAACAAATAATATAGTAGTAAATAAACAGACGAAATTTCCCGCTTACCAATGACAAAACTATTAAATTTGAGAAAATTACTTAATTAATTCTCCTACGTCCTGTTGTAGTTTCTTTTTATTTTAAGGATAAAAAACTAATTGAATAGATAAGCGTCACTTTTTCTTATCTGTTTGTTGTCTGTCCCTCAATCTCCTCCTCATATTCATTTCAGCTCTTCGTTTCTATTCCTAAAAAGAGAAGCGTGATAAAAAAATTAAAACGAAAAGACATAAATAAAGGAGAGATCGTATTTGTTAAGAAACAATTCTAACCAAGTTTTCCCACCTTCTCAAGTGGTTCAAGTGTTGGATGCTAAGGAATCGAATAGGTTAAATTGATTTCTCCATTTTAGAGTAATATGAATCTTAAAGATTTGT
Organism: Dimorphilus gyrociliatus; assembly: GCA_904063045.1. Classification (NCBI taxonomy): domain Eukaryota; kingdom Metazoa; phylum Annelida; class Polychaeta; family Dinophilidae; genus Dimorphilus; species Dimorphilus gyrociliatus. The sequence continues at coordinate 556,750 of CAJFCJ010000004.1, forward strand.
GATTTTCGTTTGGTTAATAAAGCTTCCGGTATAATCGTTAGAAGAGACTCTCCAATTTCGGCCTTTGAACGATTTTGAACGAAAATCAATAGAATTGGACTAATTATTGGACTGAAATGTTCATCTATCGGCTTTAATTTACGTGAAAATGTATTGCAAATTCTCCCAATAAGGCCTATAGTTTCTCAACCGTTTTAATTTATGCAAAAGTCTATTCCTTTGACATGCCCTAGGTTCAGACTTAATACGTTACTTTAATTCGGCGAGTTTCATCTCCCCCTTGGACACGCCAATTCGAAGGTTAACCGATATAAATATAAAAGAGAATTATTATACCAATTTATATAATGTTTTTTAACAAACTACTCTATAAATGACATACATTTTGAGCAAACTATACAATTTCTAGATAATTTAGAAGCTTTAAACTCGAGTATTAACCGTTCGATTTGTCATTATTAAAAAAATTCGTGCGAGAATTTTTAAACAATCATAGTAGTCTTTTACGGGTAAAACTCCAATCAATAGAAGCTTCCCTGGAGAATTTTAAAATATAGGTCAAAATTGACGAACATATTATAATGTTAAAGACGAAAGAAATAAAAAGGAAAAAACATTTTTTTAAAAAAAAAAAGTAATAAAAAAACTAAAAATCAAACAAACATTTAATAGAGCTTTGTCTTAATTTTGTTTAAATTAAAGATTATATAGAGGAAATAATACTAATTTGTATAGAAAAAAGTTCTTGCTTTTTATATCAAAATTCGATCAAATATGCTTATGATTTGAAAATATTAAGTATTAATAGAAAAATACACTGTATTATAGGGTTTTACCGGATAAGAAAACAGGAAATTGCCTATATACACAAAAATGCCATAATGAATAATTCACAAAATACATAAATGTATATATATATAAATTTATATATTACTACTGTAAAAAAAATATAGTACATTGACCACTCTAAACTAAGCTGTACCACAAATATATATATTTATATACAGTATATATATATATATATATATATATATATATATATATATATATATAGATATAGATACACTATATATATATTCATCATCATTCTTGACTTCAAAAGATATGCAATAGTAGGCCTAGTTTCACTTAGAAAAACTCATCCCATTCTTCCTATATAAACAGATTCACCAGGGAATGCAGCAATAAGGAAGCGAGTGACTAGAGAGTCAGCCAACTGCAAAGATTTAAAGTAACTTATCTGCCTGAAAACTACTAATCGAAAAATTTCCAGTAAATTTAGTAGATAAGGAAAAAAAACTGTATACTTTGTATAAGTAACATACATTTATAATAGTAATATTATAGTTAGGATTAGTTTTTATCTATCTATCTATCTATCTCTATCTACGCTTTCAAAAACATTACATAAATATTTGACATCCACGCAAAATTCAATTATACGATTATGAGAAAATTTATGATACATAGTCTAATTCTCCATTCCTGAGGATGAACGATGCTTGAACACGGAACGAGCGAAAAGCCATTCGTAGCGACAAAGTTGTACAAGTAAAATGATGATTGGTCTCGATCACTATAAGACATGTTGGATTTCTGGTGACAAAGTTTTGAGAACATCACCAAAAATACCAAACATATCAGATCGTGTCGGGAAAGATACTGGCTAAGCACGCTATGCACGCTCCTTTTATATTTGTTCGCGTACACTTACAATTAATTAATATACATGAGGTTTTTATCGCTTATATCAACGAATTACACGGCTTCCAATTATCGCGCGGCTGACAAACGCCACTTCCGTATGCGGGTTTAGGGTACTTCCGGTCGAAATTTCCTTGCCTTTGTTTGGTTGGTAGAAAAGACCGAGAGTTTTAGGAAAAATGCGACGGATAGTAGTATGTGCGAGCCTATTCGACATTTTGACCGACATTGACAAACTGTGACCAAAGTTCACTTGTTCTCATAGTTTTAATATTTTTCGACGTGTATTTCACACGGAACAGCTAGAAAATAAGCAACTAATTGCCTTTGGGTTAATTAGATAATGACTAGAGTCTGATAATTGTAACTATACGCTGATTATCGTCTAATTATTATAAAGTAGTCAAACTAAACAGTTATCATAATAGGCTGAGGAATAATTAGCGTAAATTTAAATACAATAAACAAAATACAGCGAAATTCTTATCAGAACAAACCCTGACAAACTTCCGTCTCCATAATTTTGTTAACTTCTAATCGCATGGCAAACGAAACTGATATTCGAAACCACGTCTGCTGTGTAGTAAGTCATGTGACAAAGGGTTATCGATTTCGTAAGAACAAAATGCATACGATTTAGTGAATCAATTTCTTTAAGAGATTCTTGAAAGGTGATTGTAAATATTTTCATTAACGTATCAATTTTTATATTCTTATACTTTTCTATAAAAATTGGCGGGAAATTTTTTAAAATATTATATGTGAAGGAAACTTTTTTTTTCCCTCTATTTTTATTATGTCTATTTTTAGATTGCATCTAAATACAGTTAAACAAGCCGATTATTCATATCATTGTTATATTTTTTCAATTCTCCTTATGTTAAGTTTCCAATTAAGAAATATTTGGAGTAATCGAATTAAAAGATAGATGTGTGAAATGCGATAGATGACACTAGTTATTACTTAACGGTAACCTTTTTGCGATTACCTGACTTAACCGGTTGAAGCGCGTGTTCAGCATTGATATTGCGGAATATCGAGTAACACTGTTGTAAAATGAATAGAAAGCCGAATATTATGATCACTGGTTTGTTTGAAAAGTAGCAATAAGAAAAAATAACTAATATCCTCTAAAAAAAAACTTAAACATTTTTTCCTTTTTAAATAAATATCTTAAAATTCTGAGCGATAAAAGATCATTTTATGGGGTTACAGGCACACCCGGAACGGGTAAATCAACTTTGGGTAGAGAATTGGCTGATAGAACTGGTCTGAAATACATAAATGTTGGAGAATTAGCCAAAGAGAATAATTTCTTTGACGGTTTTGACCAAGATTTAGTCTGTCCTGTTATAGATGAAGATAGAGTTATTGACGAAATGGAAGAAGATATGAATGATGGAGGAGTAGTCGTTGATTATCACGGTTGCGACTTTTTTCCAAAAAGATGGTTTGACCTTGTAATAGTTCTAAGGACAGATAACACGAAATTGTACGAGAGATTAGAAAAGAGGTAGATTTTTCTATCGTTTTTAAATAATTTACAGCTAAATTCCTAGTTTTTGAATATTCTTAACCCCACTCTCTTCCCATAAAAAAAATTGTAAAAACCCTCATAAAAAATTAAGTGTTACTCAGAAAAAGTTACAGTCTATAATAACGTTCTATAACTAGGCCATATTTTAGAAAGTAAACAATTGTATAGTACCAAAAGTAGATGCTTCCATTTGCGTCTCTCCTTTTCCATTTTATAAAAGAATCTCTTTTAGTATTTTATAATGAAGCTTTGGTCTATAAGAAAGACTTTCGAACGGGATATATTTATTTATCAATCCGTTGATGTTGAATAAAGTCGCATAAAGATAGTCGATAGCGAGTAGTCACATGTATGCATATAGGTTATATAAAACTGTTATATGAAACCTAATGCTAACATAGTCGTAGTCCTTTTATCTTTAAGCTTTATTTATATTTTATATCTATATGTAACATCTTCTCTCTTTTGAAACCAAATCATTTTTACAGATAATAAATAATTCATTGTTTTATCATTAATTCTTATTGAAATAATATAGCAACCATTTTTATTAAATTTTCCAGAGGATATAAAGGTAAAAAGCTTAGAGAGAATATCGAATGTGAAATATTTGGAACGCTTCTCGAAGAGGCACAAGAAGCTTACGATAGGCAAATTGTTCAAGAAGTAAAAAATGATACCCCCGATGATATGGAAGACAACTTAACAAAAATTCAAAATTGGCTAGAGCAGCGAATATGTTGATAAATAATGAAGAATTCCAGAATGTATTGATCCTAAAGATACACAAAAATATGTATATATATCTATATATATATATAAGTGCAGCTTATATTGTATACTGTATATGCTGTCGGGTGAAAAGAAAAGAAACTGCTATTGTAAATATGAGTTATTGTATGTATAAGGAGTTTTGTCTAATGTATTTAATAAACATAGAGAGAATTTAATATATTTAATGCTATTTATGACGTGTTTTAGTACGAAAAGATACTTACCCCACAAGTAAAAAGTTTAAACGAATATAAATCGCTGTAATAAATAGCGAATACACTTATCTAATGATTTAAGCTAAGCTTGACGTATGAAAGTATATATTCAGTTTCAAGTGATACATTACTTTGTTTCTATTTACGAATAGCTATTTTACCCGTTATATGTTAAAATATACAATAGTTTTCATCTTTTATCATCTCCCGAAATACTTATCTCTTTACAAGCCTATTATTCTTAATTTATCATATATATCCTCAGAGACGAATATTATCTATAAATAATTTATTACTATAAATTAGCAGTCTTGTTTTTTTGTTTTTTACGTGAAAAGATATCCTGTAGATATTGCCTATTGTATTTTAAAGAGACATTAACAGAAAGAGGGAATGAATGGGAAGAAGAAGCCAAATGAAATAAAGAGGGGACGAAGAAAACCTTGACGATTATCATTATTCGCATTCTCTATATTCTAAAAATAGGCTTAATTTATAATATTATAATATTTATTTTATAAATATGTTAAACCTTGTTTTCATCATCGTTTGCTAGCAAACTGTAAAGATACTTAAGATTATTATGAATTGAAAATTACTACACTACTCTGTCCCATTAATCTTTAGAAACTACTTGAAAATCGGCGTAAACATGTTATTTATGACCAAACTTAGTATAAATTGTCTACTTCGGTTAAATTCCATTATTTACTTAACGTAAAATTACTTTTTAATAATGAAAAAAAATCTTATTGGTAAACTTTAAAATGTCAAACTTGCACCTTATCTAATTATTTGATATCTTGTAACAAGAATCGTCTCAAAAATAGCCTTAGGGAATAGAAGAAGGAGGAAGGAGGAAAAAAAGCACATGGATAAATAGACGCATACTCAATTACTCAGAGACGAAAGGGAGGAAGAGAGAGAGAGAGAGAGAGAGAGTGTGTGTGTGTGTGTGTGTGTTTGCTATGTGGACCAATACAGTATATTATAGACTGTATATATATATTAGAATATATAGCTTTTATTCCCCAATCATTCATTTTTTAATAAATTCCTTAAACTAATGAACTTTTCAAATTAAAGTTGACGAAAGACAATTACTTCAAATTATCTTATCGATCAATAAACCTCATGGAGGAAAAATCTTTCTCGTTAGTTCGATTGAGATACGTCGATTCCTTTCATATCCAAAAGCTAACAAAGAGATCGAATATGCTTACATTTTAATGATGTATTGGAATAATAATTCTAAATATAGACATCATTCAGAGGTAGAATTATTGGGAAAATAGTGCTAATACTTTGGAGCTTAAGGGCAAGATATTAAAGCTTCTTAGCATCCCGAAAGCAACGTAATAATTGGTTTTATAGTTGCAATAAATTGGTTTGACCTTATTTTTAGCGGTAACATATAACTCTGGCTACTTTAGGCGTATTTAATAAAAAAAAACGTATAATTTTGAATGAATGAACGAAGATTTAATGAATTGCAATTCATTCATCCATTTTCTAGTATTTCCTCGCTCGATAAACATCTAGAAGAAACTCTAAAACGGTTTTCAAGGATACATTTCTTTTATGGCTAATTGAATAGAAATATCCTAAATATAGAGTCTTAATCATAATTATTTAAACGTGCGGTTTGTCAGCTTAGACTTTAATCTTAGAACGTCGATGAAGACCTAAAAATTTTGGAGTTATATTTTCAATTTGGTCCATAGCTGATTGGTCGATCAATGGGCGTTGTCTAATGTTGATTGGATATTAGAACTGCATAAATATAAGGATTTATCATCTTGGACAATCATAATCGTTTAGTTCGATGAGGATACATGAAAACAGGCTTGAAATGTGGTTGGATTTTTAAATTTGTCTAATTGCATAACGAGTCTTACTTCATGTAAATTCGTAAAGATTGACGCTAACATTCTTTCACAAAATCACCTTTTTATGAGTTGTATAAATGCAGGCTCAATATTTGACTAGAAATTAAAGCATTTAGCCAAGTTTTGGGCCTTATTTATACATTTCATTAGCCTCGAATAAATTTGAAAAACAAACATGAAAGTGCAATTTATTTAATAAATTAGATAATTAAATAAAATCTAGGTGTAAACAATTTCTAAGATATAAATAACTTTCTATAAAATAAATAGGTTATTTTATTCATAAAAGACTTATATATAAAATGAATAGCTCTTTCCTATCTTTTAGAATTGATAACTAAAGTTACCTTACACTTTTTTTTTTAAAAAAAAAAATATTTATAATTATTAGAAAGACTTTTATTTAATGTATTGAAACTAGATTGTTAAAAATAGAAGATTTTAGTTTATATTTAGTATTTATAATCCACATATACCATATTTTAAATTGTAATATCCTTTTTTAAGTAATTGAAAGCGATAAGTCTGTCATTTACCAAAAATATACTTGTTTTGTTTGTTTTGTTAATAAAGACAAACTGAATGAGATTGTTATTGTAAAAATATGCATATTTTAGATCTTTTTATGTAGATTACAAATCCTAAAAAAATTTGACTTCAAGATAAAACTTTTTTTTTTTAAAAAAAAAGAAGGAAAACCGTTAAAAATTTAATCCGAGTTGCGTATGTTTGTTTGCATGTTTGTAAATTTTTTTTGATATGTCCTCTCCTATTTACCCTATAGGGGAAAACTTTATATATATATATATATATATATATACTATATACGTATTTGCATAAATATTTGATACAAACAGACACAAATACCGCCTTATCGGAAAAATCTTATTGGCTAAAGACAACAGTACAAAATTGCTGATTGGCGGTGGAAATGGGTGAAAGAGAAAATATTTCATGAAGTTTATCTCTAGTTGAGTATCAAAAGTATATAAATCTGAAGAAATGATTTTAATCGGATTTGTATTGAACTAGAATAATAGTTTCTAGTTTGTTTCTGAGCAGTAACTACTAGTTATAAACCCTTTTTCTTATCAATTTGTTCGGCTGGTTGTCCTAAATTCAAATTCATTATTTGTCTAAAGCTAAGAAAATAATATTTAAATCGTTTTAGCCAAGTTTTGAGTTTGTGTTTAAGCATTCAAAAATAATTGAACAAAAGATGAAATATTAGAAGAAACATATTAGAATAAAGACGAGAAAAGATAGATTAAACAAAACGACGAAAGTATTTTATTAAAACTTGGAAACAATAGTAAGTTCGCTGTGTGGTTCTTTTATTATAAATAGACCATTTAATAATATTAAGTGCTAGTGACAAGTCATATTTCTTATCTCTAGTGTAATTGTATGGTCTGAAATCGAATGATAATGATAAGCTGCTTGTGTGGTCTAACAAGATAATTAGAAATCTTATAAGAAATAGGTTACCTACGTACGAAGTTATCATCAATTTTTACATTCAAGAGAATTGAATTTTATATTTCTTTTGTATGAATCTCATACAATCCGCTCAAAACAATCATAGATTATCACATGCAAGAAAATAAACATATATATATATTTAAATATACAAAATAAATATAAATTCATGAATATTTTCTAAGCTAAAATCAAGTAAAAAAAAAAAGAAGGTAAACCAACAATATAAAAAAATAAAAAATGTACATAATTAGGGCAAAAAAAAAAAAGAAAAAACAATTTTACCTACTGCATAATGCAGAAATAGCAATTACGAAAAAGTGAGTTGACGCGTCTTAAGTTTCTTTTTTCAAAAACAAAGAGAACATTCTCACAAAAAAAATTCAACATAAGTTTTTGTGAATATATTTGAATTAAACTTTAAGAAAAAATACTTAAAATGTTTTCTCGTGTTGTTTTTTTTTTTTTTCATCATTTCAAGATTTTCCCGGTTTTTCATTATTACTCGAATTAAAAAAGGATTTTTGGGAAGCCTGAGAAAAAGCTGATGACATTAATGACTGTGTAAGAGAAAAAAAAAGCAATAACGTTATTTAAATATATATATAGAAAATAATTATCATTACCGATGTTGCAGCATGACTCAAAATTGACTGATTTTGCATCAATTGATGATGTATATCGGAAGTATTACCAAGTTTATTGGTACTTTTCGTATCACTGAACGACATTGACCCTGATGTAACTGAAAGATTATTTAAAAGATTTGAAATATTTTAAAGGTGAATTTAAGAATGTATATGTCCTTACGTGAATTTGTAAAGGAAGCGATTGACAACGTATTTGATGGTTTATTCGCTTCATTCTAGAAATATTTTATTAAATTATCTCTTATTTCAACAATATCTACTCTGAATAATTGATACTTACTCTTACAGATGTCGTTATTGAACTCGACATCTGAGCGTCTAAGCCAGTAACTCCTCCTTGCGCACCAAGAGCGGCGGTAGCGGATAAAGGCAATGACAGACGAGCATTTATTGATAAAAGTTGCTCCTTTTTCATAACCAATCTTGAGATCTGTTCTTCTAACTTCATATTCTCGTGCTGTAGTTGGTAAAGACATTGAATCATAGCTGCAATATCGAAATGCTGAGAGGTTTGTTCCAGCATAAATTGGGAGGATTGTTCCCATTGTCGTTCCAATAACTGTTCCATTGTTGTTGGCATTTGAGAATTTGAGCTAAATGAAGTCAGAGATTGAAGGAGAGATTGTTTGTTTTTCAGTCCTGGTTTTAGAGGGGTAAAAAGGCCTGAGCTAGTTTTTCCATCTATGAAAAAAGAGAAATGATTGAAAAGTATAAGTCTTATGCCAAAAATTATTTATTTTTTCATATCTTACCCACTGCAGCTGATGAATTAGCATTTGAATTTGAATTTGAATTAGAATTTGCCGTACTGACCAAAGAAGATAATTTTGGAGTATTATCAACACTAGATGATGCAGATGTAGAGCCCGAAGATTTTTCTTTTCTAGACTTTTTGGCAGGAATTTTATTTTTAACGTCGTCACCAGAACTTGACGGATTAGTTAAATAATCTTTGACGGTTTTTGTAGGAGATTTAGTCCTTTTTTGTTGTTTCTTCTTTTCCATCGATAACGGTTTTTCTTTTTCCTTTTCTTTCTCCTTCTCTTTCTCCTTCTCTTTTTCTTTCTCTCTCTCTCTTTCCCTGTCTTTCTCCTTATCTTTTTCTTTTTCTTTTTCTTTCTCCTTTTCTGTATCCTTATCTTCTTTTCTAAGCGCGACAAGTTATAAAGAAATGAGACGGTCACCCTATAATATAATTTTTATCTAATTTTCAAAGCTTTTTCTTACTTTTTCGAATCAGAATTTGGGTTTTGCTTAACAAAAGTATCAAATGAATACGAATAGGCAGAAGTATTCGGTAGGAACTGCGACGATGGTTTAGTAGTGGCACTCATTTCCTTCGGAGGTGCTTTTAACGCAGCCTTATTTTGAGTCTGCTTATTCTCCGACGAGGAAGAAGAACTGGAAGATTCTGTAGATGAACTACTGGCTGTTGAAGATGAAGAATTCTTTCTTGAGTGTTCTCCCTTCTTCTTCTATTAAACAAAAAATGGAAGATTAATTAAAGCAATTGCAAAAAAAAAAAATACAGATAATGACGAGAAGATATGAATATTCAACAAAACAATATAAATTTTAAAGGCAATTTATTTACAGCAATTTTTTCATCAGTATTAGATTTAATTTCTTGGAAATTAGCTGATGTAAACTTTGAAGTGGAAGATGAATTACTTTCTCGACCCTAAAAAATATAAAAACAAAAAAACATTACAAAACTATTTAATAATATCATTCAATTCTTCAAAATATGTGTATCAATATAAACAAATATGAAATACAATGATATGTTCTAGTCGTCTTAATCTAGACTAAACTAAAAATGATCTATCTCCAAAAATGAACAAAGCAAATGAAGAGAAATATATACATATATATTTATATACAGTATTTAGGAATACAAGTTCTAATAGGTGGCGCTTTTATTGTAAATCATATTTCATACTGAATTTATATTTTTCAAGTTACATTTAAAAAATGAAAGAGAGAAAAGTAAAAGACAAAAACAAGATAAATAAAGATAGAAAAAAGCTAGAGAGAATTAGACGAAAAGATAAAAGAAATTTAAATATAAAAGGAAAGAGAGAGAGAGAGAGAGAGAGAGAGAGAAAGAAAGAGGCTAATAGATAGAGATATTTAATATCTTTAACAATTATAAAAAATTTTAAGCAAAGAAGAGTAGGCTTTTAATCACTCATCTCTTGTCATTATAGATTTTGTAACAGACTTATAATTGAATTAGAAAGCAATTATATGACACCACCTACTAAGCTTGAAACCGTAATTATTTAAGCATTTGAAAAATAGTCAATTTGTGTTTACTATTTAATACATTTAACAATTAAAATATTACTAAATTAATAATATACTGTATATATATATGTATAAAATGATAAAATAGATTTATAAAACTATCCATATAAAGCTTATTATTACTTTTTTTAGCTGTATCTATATGTTGTACGTTTAATAAATATGATATATAAAATAAATAAAAAAATAACAATGATTTCTTTCTCGTTTAAAACTAGAAATATTTACGAGATTAAGCAGATGATTAAATGAATTGATTTTTGACCAATATTTTGAACGTTTCATACCTTTTCCGGCGACTTGTCGGATTCAGCGACCGGTTTAAATGCCGGAATGACCTTAATGTATGTTCCATCTCGCTTCTGTTCGTGAACGTTCGTCGAAAAAATATATTAAAGTTAAAAAAGTTTCGAACGTTTTACAGAATAATAATAATAATAATAATATAAATTTAAATAATCGCTTATCATGGCGACACTTTTCTTATTTAAAAAATATAAACTACAAAGAGAGAGAGAGAGAGATAGTGAGGGAAAGAGAGAGAGAGAGAGAGAGAAAGAGATAAATAGAGAAAAGAAAGAAAAACATAATTATTGACTTAAATATATGGAAAAGAGAGCTTATAATTTGTAGAATAACCTAAATTAAATTGCCAAGATATTCGGGATAAGAAAGAAAGTAATATATATATATATATATATATATTTATACATATTACATACTTTTAATTAATTTAAGGAAATTGTGGAAAAAAATCAAGGAATGCAAATAATTAAAAATACTTTTTTTAAATCTGTTGGTCGCCAAGTCAAAATAAAAAAAAAAATAATACGAAAGATAAAAAATATCCATTTTTTTATCTAATTTTACAATAAAAACTGACCAATTTCCTTAAATGCTGATTGCAGTATCCGCAGTACTTGACATTGTCCATCATTGCTCCCTGCTCTTCGCACAATAGACCAACAGACTGAGCACATGTCACGTGAAAATACAGCTTACAACCAGGTTTGTTGCATTGCATACAAGCTCCGGTCGTGGCTTTGCTTGCTCTGTTGTTTTGTTCGCAGACGTAACATGTCTGTAAAGTATAAAGAATTTCCCATATATATAAATATATATATATATATATTTATGAATGTATAAAAGGCGAATGTATTAGTAAACGATATCAAAACCTTTCCGTATCTTTCATCAGGAACACTCTTAAGTATAATAGGCTCCATAGTTTCTACGTTACCAAACCAAGCTTCAGGAATATAGAGGGAACAAACAACGTGACACCACCCATTACTGTCTGTTCGTTTCATGGCACCCTCTCTTTGAGGACATAATTCACATTTCTAAAGGAGGAATAATCATAAATTAGATGAAAGATTAATCTTTTGAAATGGGCAAACATCACTTTAGAAAGATAATTAGGAAAACAATATTTTAAAAGGAATATTATTAATAGTATTCTGAGTTTTCTGCTAGTTACAATATGTGTAAAAAAAGATACAGAATATATCATCTATTACATTTACAAACAAATACAAACACTTTCATCATATTCAAGTCAATAGGTGCAAAACTTGTTTTTAATATTATCTTTTTTACTATAGTATATTATATATTTATGTAAGCTATTTGTTACTAAAGTACATTAGATAGTAATTTTCTTACTAGATTTATATGTTTACATTGTAAATGTAGTTTATTTAGATTTTTCTTTTTTTATGTTTAAAATAACTTCCATTTTGATTATGAATGTTGAAGTGTTTGTTTTGATTACATATTTTCACTCTTATCACTAGTCTACGTTGGTATAATGTACTTTTGTACTTACTACTCGAGCTGCTCTTTCTTGAGATTCACATTTTCTGCAATACCATGGTCCAGTCGGTACTGATATTATTCCGTAGCATGCTATAACAAGAGATCATTGTATTTAGGGAATGTTTAACCTTATTGCTGCAATACATTTAGCGGGAAACGAACCTTGGTGAACAGCAACCGTGCACTGCGAACCATCGCAGTAAACCAACGGATTTTCGTCCCATCCTCTTTCATCGGCACAAACACAGCATCCTCCTATCATCTCTTTCATGATTATTTTCGATTTGTGTAAAAAATAATTGATAATGTTTCAGTATTTGTTAAACAGTCTGCCATGTTGTTGGTGTGGGGTTGTCTAAGGTTTCTCTTCATTTCAAAGCGTACATTTCGTTACGGATCTCGGTACCAGTTTCAGTGTCATTTTACTTCCGGTTACTCTGCTTCGCGCGGCTGATATTTCTACGCGAAATATTCAAAAATCAATTACGATAACTAAACGTACAATTTGATTATATTACATAATACATTTTCAATAATTGTTAATAATGGTGTTTTACACTTTTCAATTGGAATTTTTAATGATCAATGTCTATTTTCAAACATTACACAATAACAATACTATTTATTATGAATAGTTACACCCACATTATGAAAAAAAACCTGACTCTTGCAGTTTTTTCGAAAAATTTTGAGTATTTGGTGTTCTTCCCTGTCAAGATTACCTCAGCTCTATATACTTTCTGAACTAAGGAGTGACGGATTTCCAAAATCAGTTGTTAAATTTCTAACATATTCTCAGAAACCAATTTTTCCAATTACGTAACGAAACTACGAAACAAAAACTCCCCATCTAAGTATATATAACTAATTAGGACATCAATAACCTTGCTAAAGTTTATTAAATAAAATAATTTAATAATGTAAACAACAACAATCACAAACTGTTAAATTTTGAAAATATTTTGAGGTAAATCATCTAAATTATTTATAACACTTTGATTTTTGCATATACCTTATTTGTCCTTAAGTTTCTATAAATAGATATGAGTCATGGCACTCGTGAAAATATATGTATATAAATATAGTATTTCTCATTATAACGACATTAATAAGTTAAAGCTACTACTGAATGCATTAAGTAAGTGTACATATCCCGTTTTTAGAATAAAAACATCTTAACCATTTCTTCTGTTTATAGAATGACCAGAGGTTTGCTTAGTGAAAATCTTGAGAATCTGGATAATTTAAATTTTAAAGAAGGCTCAATAAATAGGATTGAAAGGAACTGTACTAATTTAAGTCAAGATGAAGACGGAGACTCCCCTCTACATTTGAGCATTTACTTCCATAACGACAAAACATGTTGTAGATTGATACCAAGTATTTCTAAGCAGTCTTTAAACTTGCAAAATAACTTAGGACAAACAGGTCTTCATATCGCAACGGTTTTAAATAAAGTAAATGTTGTAAAGGAATTAATTAGCAATGGTATTGAACAAGTATTAGTTGACTGTAATGGAAAAACTGCCTTTCACATTGCGTGCTCTATGAACAATATTGATTTAGTAAAAAGTTTGTCGGGAAAACATTTTAACAAATCACTTCTGCAGATAAGAGATTTTCAAGGAGACACAATTTTACATTCTGCTTTAAGGAGTAAGATAAGAAAAGAAATTTTACTATATTTAATAACCGAATTAGGAGCTGATGTGAATATGATAGACTCAAGAAGTGGAAGGAATATATTTCATATTCTTGCTGAAGAAGGAGATGTGATGTTGTTTCGACTTTTACATAGTTTGTCAAAATGTGCAAATTTTAGTCTTTTAACTTTCTCTGGACATTCAATCTATCAATTAGCTATTGGGTGGGAGAAGGAAGAAATAGCAGATTATCTCATTAAAATTGGTGCCGACGACGAACCATATCAAAGTACAGATGACGAGTACGAGTCCGAATCAGACGATAATTTGGATAATTTCATAAATATGTCTACAAGGAAAAATTAACATAGAATAATGAAGTATGTTTTATATGATATTTCCTCAGTGAGAAACTTATCTGTGATGCTTGAACTGTTTTCTTATTAATATTAAAACTATTTAACTATTACAACATAATAGCTAAATTATTAACATAGTTTTTATTAAAAAAGAAAAAAAATGTGATTTCCTAATATAATGAAACAACCAATTGTCATAATTTCTTAGTCAATAGTTATTAATCAATAAAACATATTAAGTATGGATTTTCATAAGGAAAAACCAAAAGAAAGGGAGTTTCTTCTTTGACAATCTTTAAATATTAGAAACAGATATGTAATTTGACTATGGAACAACTTGGCTAGCTTTTCTCAAACTTAAATAACCGCTTACAATATCTCCAGGAAGTAACTTGATTCTAGAATATTCTTCCTTATTTGAGAATCTTAATTTGCTTAATGGATCCATATATTTCGCCTAAATCCGAAAAAAAGTAATTAATTCTTCATGAATAATGAGAAAATCAAATTACTAACAGGAAAACCGGATAAGTCTGAAAACTTCGCGGGCGGAGCAAAAGAAGGTGGAACATCAATAGAAGAATCTGGGTGGGGGAAAAAACCAAAATGTTGTTATTAATTGAGTTCATGTAAAGTATCCCAAAGCCTCTTACATATTATTTGATCTGGATTAGTCAACATAGATCTCTCCATTGTAACGATCTGTTTTAAGCTTTTCCATATCCTAGAACGTTTTGAAGTACCAGTTCCTTTACAAGAATGCTAAACAATAGTAAGGAAACACGAATTACTGATAAATATTTTTTCCAAGTGCAAATGTTTGATAGTTTATTGATTTTGTTGTCTTTTATTTACTTATTCTTTTAATAAGAAGTAAAAGTGAAAAGTGATAATTTTTGACACGTACTCATTTTTTATGAGCCACATATCACGACCTATAGATAATCATATATCAGACATTATGATTCAATGTAAAATTTTCCAAAACTAATTGTTTACACATAACAACACGTGTATATGGCGAATTTTGGAAATTTCGATGTGTAAATGTGAATATGGGAGATAATGGATAATTGACTGTATAAATAATAAGTTCCCAACTTAGCTGGTTAAAACTCACCACAAAATTAGGATTTTTGAATGGGAGTTTTTTCTTTTGAACTTCTTCGGTACATTCTTCTTCATTAATATCTTCTAAATTTATTGATTGACTATCAGTATCTTCTTTGTTAATATCTATTTCAATGTTTTCCTGCTTTTAAAGTTTTACTTGTATTATCGCTCACTCGATATCTAATAAATTACGCTAAACAAACCACTTCGGGAACTTTTTTCTTTTTAGACGTTGGCAGAGACACTCGAATTTTTGCTGCCTTTTTCCTTTTCTTTTTAGGTGGACTTGAAGTCCTATCGGCAGGGGAATTTCTAGTTGACATAAGAGATCATAAAAATGGTACCGCTTGAAATTCCACTTAAAATTATTTTCTCAATTTTCTATTAAAAAGCTATTTTTATTTTTTTAAGGATTAAAAATAAAATATAAAAAAAAATTCATCTTCTATGAAAAAAAATTGTTTAGCAACCACCCCTGTTTATTTGACACGACAAAAAGTTTATGACTAATACAATGATGCTTTGTAATTTAAACGAGAGTTTTAGTCATTCGTTCCATAGTTCATATCTAAAAGATAAAAACAATTTATTATATAAGTCAAAAAAATTTCTATTCGTAATTTAATCGATAAGCTAATATCTTTGGGTTTTTCTAATCTCCGAGTGTGAAATTCCCAAGTCAACAATCGGTTGTGATCATATCATTTTGGATAAAAAAAAAATAGAGTAAAACACTTAGGCCTATTTTTTAAAAATAATAATTTATGACGAGTTAAAACTAAAAATTTTTGTACTTTATTTATCTTGAATAGTAATTATATAGTTTACGACTTTCTCCACTAAATCCTTCCTTCCTCCTATAAAAGTCCAGAAAAAGTAAGAATACAGTCAAAAGTAATGCTTTAAAAAATTATGAAGGGAATATAATAAAAGTGGGGAAAGGAAGTAAAAAAGGCGAAAGAAATTTTATGTTCGTGTTCTTATGTCATAAATTAGATATACTTGTATTACTAACTTTTCATTATTTTTCAAGAAAATAGGGGATATATAGATTGGGATAGGTGGATGAATTATGCCTCATTTTTCTATATACAGTTTTAATAAATGCTTTATAATATCTAGATACTGTTTTCTGGTGCATTGGTGAAGGAATAAATATATCTTTGCATATGAAAAAATGGTAACGCAACTTGAAAGTGTAACAGTCTATACAAAAACACAATGCTTTTCAACTTGTGCTATCCTCATCGGTTTTTTTAAGTTTTTTAAATAGTTCTGCCATATATTGACATCTTTCAGCGATCTGAAATTAATATTAGATTAGAGGAATACTTTCCATTAATTAATAATTAATATAATTTACCGCGTGAGGATCTCTATTCATTTGTTGTGCTAGTAAAAAGAATACGCGAAACGAACAATCTTGGTGGTGTTTGCATGTTTCTAATATCAATTTATCTTCTTCTCTTGTCCAGGCTGTGTTTGTAATCAAATAAATAGATTGATAAATAAACGTAAATTGTACATTGGAAAATAAAGCACGTACGTTCGTTTGACGGTTTTGGCATTTGTTGGGAAGTTGTGGTATTAGATTTTTCTTTATCATTATTCTCCGCTTCTACAGTTTCGGGTATATTATCTGCTCTTGGAACGCTAAATTGTGAATTATCAAGGTCGACTTCGCATGCTAGTGGAACGCTAAATTGTGTGTCGTCAAAATGAACTTCCTTTTTCTCACTCTCGTCCAATATATTTAAATGTTCGGCAAGCGAACTAAAATCTTTTGGAATAGAATTTTCAACTATTTCATTGTCTTCTTCATTGTCCCCCTCTAAACTATTTTCCAAGTCCATCTGGGAACAAACAGAATCTTCAGATGAGGAAGAATCATCACTCTTCTTGGAAGGACTATTATACACTATATTTACAGATTCCAATTTTCTATTTTTTTTCAAGTACAACTTCCCGTTTTTTGTAGATAAACCACAAGACAAACAATGTCGAAGTCTAACTGGTCCTTGGCCTTCGTGGCAAGTGCAATTGCACTTTTCAGAACCTTTGACCTCCAAATCTTCATCCGGAGGACAAACAGCCGTTTCAAATTCATCTTCAGGATTGCTTTCTTCGAGATAAACATCTTCATATTCTTCGTCTCGAATATTTGATTTAGATAAATTGAATAAGGATTCAAAAGATTCAAGTAAACTTCTTTGCCCTTTTAAAAGCGATCTTATCTTCTCCTGTAGTTCTTTTTCGGTAATTTTCTTTGTAATTAATTTGTGAAAGGTTCGAAAAATTTTATGAAGGCTATAGGTTTGATTTTCAAACACAATCTACAATTGAATTGCGAAAAATAGAGTATTATTACAAAAACTGATGTAGGGAAAAAGACAACTTACTTCGCATTTCCTAAGAAACAATCGAAACCTATGAATGAAGATGTAATCTTCGTAACAATTACACTTAATAGCTTGAAAAGGTAACAAAAGAGCCGAAAAAAGTCGTACGATAGTAGGATAGTCAACAAATTTGGCTGACAATTCGCTATGAAGCTAATTAAGGAATTAGGCAAAATGTGAATATGAATGAATAAATGTACGTATATAATGGTTTACTTTTAATACTGATTCATTTTCCATTACTCTCGACTTATTGAACTTTACGCAAGCTTCCAATAATTCTTTAAATTTTTCACTTCCTGCCGTCGTTTGTACCAATTTACAGAGACCGACAACAAAAGATTTTTCTTTTTCAAGTTTCTAAGCACAAAACGAGTTTTTATTATGTTTATTTTTAGGAATTCAAAATATAATTTGAATAATATATATACTAACATTTGGGTCTTTGTCTAATAATTCGTCGTCCATTATTTTTTTAGCTATCTCTTGTTTCAATTTACTATTAATGTCCTTTTTAGTTTGTTCGCTGAAAAGATAATTAACTTTATTCTATACGAGTACAATAGCATTTTCTTACATTTGTGTGTTTTCCTTAGGATCAATATTCTCAACGTCTTCGCAATCCTTTTCTTCGACTTTTTCTTCAACCGTTTCCTTTAACTCTTTCTTTTCTATAGATAACAATTTCCTTTTAGCTTTATCAGTCAAGCGTTTGGCTATAACTTTTGCAGGAGATAAATTCTTTTTTGGTGAGAATGACTTTAAACCCAGTTTCGGAGGAGTACGGTCTCCAATTAATAATGAGGCAACGCTTAATAAAAATGGGCTTTCCTCCTCTTCTTCGTCCTCCTCTTCATCTTCTTCTGCGTCTTCCTCATCTTCGTCTTCATCATCCTCTTCCATTTTCATTTCTTGAGTTTCACCAGCAGCATTTGCCTCTCCGGGATCCTCTTCATCGCTCGATTCACTACTTAAAGTCATACCCAAATTAGTATAATCTCCATCGATTTTGTCAACAACTTCCGGTGTTTTAGCTTGAGTGTCTTTCGGTGAAGTTGACAGAGATGCCTAAAACAACAGTGTGTGACGCAAATATAAATAATTAAAAGGAAGAAATTAAACATACACTTTGCTGCTGAATAGTCGCTTCTTTTTCCGGTGAGGATTCTGGAGTATTTAATATATCTATACTTTGATATTCTGGAGTTGGGGGAACTGGAAGGCTTTCTGTATCCATACATTCTACACTATTTTCCTTCTTAATTACACTATCTTTAGAATCATTAACAGGATCTTCCAATTTTACTTTAACCTCTCCTTCAATACCACAGGCGGCAGCACATGCTTGTAAAAGATCACAGCCCTTATCCATATTTGTAATTGCAGTTTTAGCCGGTGAGTCAAGTAATATAATTTGTGAAGAAGGAGGCCTATTTTGAGCAGTACCGAAAGGAATTAGATAAGTAGTTTCAGGAGGTTTCTGTTTTTCTTGAATGAGTATAACTCTACAAAAAACTTAATGTTACTGTCAATCAAGTATAAAAGAAGAAAAAACGAATTATTCATCATTTCAATTCTAAATAACTTACACCGGTTGTTGAATTTTTGGTTGGAGTTTAAGTTTTGTATCCTTTTTATCTGAAGATTCTTTCACATCTCTTTTACTTTTCATTTGTTTATATTTCTATTGAAAAAAAATGTATAAGAGACTAATATGGAGGAATATAAATATAATTGTCTATTTACCAAACACCATTTAGGACCTATTGTGCTTATCGCAGAATTATTAATCGGGGCAACAATGCTGGCTAGTTCCGTTGGTCTTGGATAGTCTGGCAGTCTTCCTTCCTTTATATATAGAGCTACAGCATTATTCACTCGCGTTGTCCTTTCAGAATTAAGGACTTCTATATGATTCCTAATACATTCCCCACTAATAGTTGGCATGAGATAGTCCGATATTAATTTGCAGCTTTCCAATTGTTCATTATGAAAATTACTCATTTCTGATATGGCTATTGCTAATAAACTAAAATAAAAAAAAAGTATAATACAATAAAAAAACAAAACCCAAAGACAAAAATGTACTAACTGATCTTCAGCATGAGTAAAATGTTTCTTTTTCGTACTTGTATTCTTTCCGCTCGTTTCAGGTATTTCATAATTTTTCGATGGTAACAAATCCAAATGCACAAAGGCTTGACTATTCATAAAAATGTCCTTTTGTCTTGCAGATAAAACTTGTTTATATCTCTTCAATTCATTCTCGCAAGGAAAATAAGTATCAACTTCACAAACTTCTAATGCTGCTTTTAAATTCCCAGGTATAAAAAATGAAGCCGAAATATTGTTAATTTGCATAAATTGTTCACCAAGTAATTGTAATTCGAGCTAATAAAAAAAATCAAATAAATTACTTCATTGAAGTTATAAATTAATTGAATAAGTTCATAATTACTAAAAATGTCTTAGAATTAATTGCACTTGATTCAAAATGTTTCGATCCAGCCGTTAAGACAAAAGTCTGAGCTAAAATTTGAACATGCTGAAAAAAATATTCTTATAGCAAATAGCTAATAGATATTTAAAGAGTTTTAGTATACCTTTTGCATCTGATGCATAAGCTGCCGACCTTGATGGTGTGTTAGAGAGAATACTAGTCTTGGTTTCACTGGCTTACTCTTTTCTTTATCTTCGGCGATTAAATCTTTACCCAAATTATTTTTTATCTCAATTAAATCCTTCAAACGCATACTTCCAATATTCTTATTTAGGCTGTTTGAACGTAATAAAAGGTAAAAAACGGTTTTCTAATAAACTAGTTCAATAGTTACCGTGTTAAATCAAATTCTTTTTTCGTTTCGATCGTATTCACTTCTTGTTCAGCTTTAACCTCTTCATTTTGATCGGTAAAAGTTTTTTCAATATCTTGTCCATCCTCCGATACTAAATCACTAAATATTTCATCAATCAAGTCCGAAACCTCTTGTTCTGTTGAGAAAAATTGAAGAAAGAAATATTTCGACTTATTACTTATTGTAAAAACGAACTTGGAATTTTCACTGCTTTGTCACTACGAAATTCTTCAGTTTCATCATCTGATTCATCCATTTCTTTCATTACATTAAATTCTTCATCGTCCTCCTCCTCATTCGTTACATCCATTTTAGGGTCCTTACTTAAATTTGTCAAAAATCTTAACCAATCTGGATTACTATCCGTAGATAAATCATATAAATCTGGAGTAACATCTGGTGCTAGGAAAGAAGCTTCTATTTCACTTAAATCGCATTCTGTTAGAGGATGCTTAGATCTTGTACGTTTGGCTATTGTGGGAACTTCCTAAAATTTATGAGAAAAGGAAACAAGAGTTATTTTATACTTCAAATTCAGAAGAATTTACAACAGTTTGAAAATATAAGAACAGTTAACATCTTAACAAAGAATATAATATATAACATTATTATTATATAATATTAGCTTTTTAACAGTGTAATTTACTATCTGTACACATCTTCGACTCACTTTCGACAAACGAGTAACATTCATGTCCATATTCTTAAGTGGTTATTAAAAAATTTAAAAATGAATTATAAAAAAAGACTACAAAATCTTACCTGAGAATCTTCAGTCGCTGTCTTAGGAGTCATGACTTGATTTTGAGGTGATCCTAAATCCGCTACCGAACTTTTACTATCTATATCACTTTCTTCTTCCGACTAGTAAGAATATTATTATTAGATACAAAAAGCAAAAAGCAACATATTGTCTCACATCATGACTAGGCTCGTAAACTTGGTCGTTGTCATCGTCATCGTCAAGGGCATAATCTAACAGAGATTTTTCAATTTCTTCGTTGATCCAATCTGATGATTGTCCTACCGGCTGCTGACCATCTTGAGCCCTATATTTAAACTTGGCTCTAGTCATCTTAGGTTCAAACAGAGCATCATAGAGAGAATCTATATTTTCTTCCTCCTCTTGAATACAATTAACCTGTTTCGAAATGGCCTCTCTGACATTTTCCAGAATGTTAGTCTTCTCTAGTTCCTAAAATAAATAGGTTGAATATTAGTTTCTTTCTTCAATTCGATTATGAAAACGGCTAAAAAGTCTATTACTTACATGTACAATTGTAGTTGCATTCCTTTTCGATATATTATACTTCTTTTGAGTATTCTCTAAAACTTTTGTTATGTTTTCGATTATTGACATATCAACTTCTCCAAATTCCTCATCATAGCTATCTAATTTCTCGTCATCTTCATCTTCCTCGTCCTCCTCTTCCCATTCATCGTCATCGTCCTCGTCATCCTGATCGTTGATTATACTTTCTGCCATTTCCTTTCCTTTTTCTATTAATAACTTATCTTCGGAATTTTCTCTTTGAGTTTGACTGAGACCTGGTTCTGGTGGAGTAACCATTATTTTTTTAGGAGTAGGTTGTTCATCAGGCGACAAATTCAACTTTCTCTTAACCGTTTTTCTTGGCGATGAGTAGAAAGCTGATTTTTTCAACGAGGATTTGGGTGTTTTTAGACCGGATTTCCTATTGCTTCTTACTGGTGTTCTGGATTTAGATCCACTTTTTCTGGGTGTTTTTACCCGTCGAACAGGTGTTTTCAGGCCCTGAGATTCCTTACTGAAGGAGGATAACTGACTAATGATATTTTCAAAGGACGGATCATTTTGAGGAGTTTTTGACTTTCCAGTAGTGGGAGATGTTTCTAGTACTTCAGGAGTTTTCTCAGCAGTTTCTGGTTGGGCGATTTCTACAGGAATTATCTTTGAATCGGAACTTGGCGAAGATTCTACCCAAGCTTCATCAGCATCTACATTTCGAAATCTAGGATTTTTCTTTGGAGTCCTGACACTATTTTTCGTAGGTGTTTCCATAATTTACGACATATTAGAAAGTGGAAAACTATAAATCTTCCATTGATGCTCAATCGAATAAAGAGAATAACGCGAATCCAATATTATTCAAATAAAACATAAGTAAAACATTCCTAATTTTTTATACCAATTTTCGTGAAATTTTTAGAGAAACGACAGGAACGTAGAGTGGTACCTGACCCAGAAATTTCTGACACTTGACTTTTCTGCAACATTAAGAATAAAAAATATTGCAATTGAAAACACTTTTTATATCTATATTTTAATCATACAAAATAGTAGGAAATTCTAATATGAACCACAATTTCCTTAGATGTGCTAGAAGACGTAAACTTGTTGATACATTTTTAGTGAACTTTTTAAGTGCTATAAAATAAATCAAAGGAAAAGTTTTCAATACTAAAATAATAAAAATAACAGATATTCTAATATTTATACAAGTTCAAAAATTATAAGAAGCTTAGCGTTTTCCATACGAAATTAATACATTAAAAAAGCATAAAAACTTATTTTATTATCATAAAATAATTTTTCGAGAAATTTTCTCTAACAATCCGAACATCTTACCAGTTTTTATTCTCGGCTCATATAAACGTGACTGATACACATGTAAGATTTCTTGAAACATGGAGCTAACTGAAGAAGAGCTTGCTAAATACGAGACATATCGTAAATATAGATCACCGTTAACGGCCAGATATGCTAGTAGGGAGATGTCAGAAAATTTTGGTGAATTGAAAAAATTTATCACTTGGCGAAGGCTATGGTTATGGCTTGCCGAAGCAGAGAAGGTCTGAGTTAAAACTTTAATTTTCCAAATTATCTTCTTTGTTTCATCATCAGGAGGTTGGTCTAAAAATTAACGTTGACGGTAAGATGAGAGGAATTACCGATGATGAAATACAAGAGCTAAAGGACAACTTGAAAAATATTGACTTTGAAATGGCAAAGTCAGAGGAAAGAAAAAGAAAACACGATGTAATGGCCCATGTTCATACTTATGCAGCAGCATGCCCGAAAGCAGGCGCTATTATTCACTTAGGTACAATATCCTCTTTTTACAATTTAAAACATGTGCTATAAATTTGATTGTTGGTGTAAATTTTCACAGGCGCAACGTCCGCGTATGTTGGAGACAATACGGACTTAATCCTTATGAGGGATGGAATAAATATTCTATTACCAAAGTTGGCCAGATGCATTGATAGATTGAAAAATACTGCTATAAAATATAAAGACCAACCAACATTGGGATTGACACATTTACAGTAATTAAAATCTTGATAAATATAGCGCAAAACTTAAAAAGTATACTATTTTCATTAGACCGGCTCAACTTACAACTGTTGGGAAAAGATGTTGTCTTTGGCTTCAGGACTTTTTAATGGATCTCCGCAATTTCCAGAGGGTCAGAGATGATATAAAATTTCGAGGAGTGAAAGGTACCACTGGTACCCAGGCAAGTTTTTTGGAATTGTTTGATGGCGATCATGATAAAGTTGATAATATTGATGAAATAGTGACAAAGAAAGCTGGTATGAAAAGGTAAAATTGCCTGAAATAAGCATTGAATAATTACTTTTATAATTCCTTTTTACTTAGTGCTTTCATAATATGCGGCCAAACTTATACAAGAAAAGTTGATGTCGACTGCGTTAATGCTCTAGCTTCTTTTGGCTCTTCAGTTCATAAGGTGAGAACAGATTTATATCGTTTTTCGTGTATCCAATACAAGCGTCTATAAAGTTTCCAAATATTAACTTTTAGTATATTTATGGTAATTTCTCTTTTGCTTTGCAGATGTGCACAGACATTAGAATACTTGCGAATATGAAAGAAATGGAAGAACCCTTCGATAAAGATCAAATAGGATCATCAGCAATGGCGTACAAAAGAAATCCAATGCGCTCGGAGAGATGTTGTAGTTTGGCTAGACATTTATGCAGTCTGGTGCAAGATACTATGCACACTCATTCTGTCCAATGGATGGAAAGATCTCTCGATGATAGCGCAAACAGACGACTTTCACTACCAGAAGCTTTTTTAATTTCTGATATTCTACTAGAAATTATACAAAATATAAGCGAAGGATTAGTTGTTTATCCGAAAAGAATAATGCAACGAATTAGCGAAGAATTACCATTCATGGCTACTGAAAATATAATAATGGCCATGGTCAAAAAACAACAAGATAGACAGGAATGTCATGAAGAAATAAGAAAGCTTAGTCAGGAAGCTGCTTATGTCGTTAAAGTTGAAGGAGGTAGAAACGATTTAATTGAGGTACATATTGTTGAAGGTTTTTTATTCAAAGAGAATGTTTTATTTTTTATAACTATCAATTAAATACCATCCTCTTCTCTATCACAGCGTATTAAGGCCTCAAGTTATTTCAAGCCCATTCATGACGAATTAGACAGTTTACTTGACCCAGCTACCTTTATTGGACGGGCTCCAGAGCAAGTAGTAAAGTTTATAGAATCTGAAGTTGACCCAGCTTTGAAACAATATCAAAATGATCTGGAAGGAAAGTCAGAGTTTTCTGTCTAAAAGTTGTTGGCCGTAACGAATGCTATATTTCATCAACCTAAATTTCGAATAATAGGTTGAATTATTAGTGTCCGATTGTAGAAAAGGCTAATACCAAAATGAATAAAATAGGCACAAAAATTGAGCAGTATTTGAATTTTCTTCTTTATTCATCATCACAATTATATAGTTTTAGGCATTTTAATGATAAATTTGGTAAAGTAAACATTTGACTTTTATCGTTAAAGCCAACTTTTGGTAAATCTGTATGGGTTGAATTCATTGTTTTAGAATCATTAGTATAAGAACAGCATCTTACCTATTAGATAAATAGGAGTGCCATCCTTTAGAGAGAGAAGTGAATTTTTATGGCTCTGGCTAACCTTTGCAATAAAGGTAAACAGTTGGCCTTCCATTGCAAAGGCAGAAAGCGATAAAAATGCTAAGGCCTCAGTTGAACTATCCATAGAACCGTTGTATTCTATTATCTTGTAATATTTCAATTTTTCCAATAGCATTTTCCATTTAGTGTCTCTTAATTTGAGTATTAGTTGTAAATGATCCGCATCGTTAATATCAATATAAGAGTAAGCTGTACCATCTTGAACAAGTAGTCTTGGGAAGATTTTGAAAATTTTTAAACGCTATAATAAAAGAATCCATACTTACTCCAAAGATAATAAAATACCTGAGGTAAACTTGAACGTCTACTTGTTCCGAATTAAAAATCAGACGAATTTTATCCACCTTTTGGATGCAACCAATAAACTTAAAGACAGAACGATCTTCGGGAAATTGAACTCTTTTACAGAGATAGCTAGTTTCTAAATTCTTTAAAATATTATTTTTATGAGACTTGACGTCAATAACATAATATCTAATATAATTAAACGAATCCAATGTAAATTGAATAGTAACTCTGTTTGAATTTCTAACATATTCCAAATTATATAAATCAATGCAACTACCCACAACAAAATTTTGTTGCAGACAAGATGGATACTGAACGTTAACAGTATCCAAGTTCTCTTCATCAATTAGTTCGAGAAAGTATAATCTATTCGAAGTATTAACTGAAAATAACAACGTTACTTTACAATTTGCTACAGTATGTAATGAAACAAATATTAGAGATAACCTTCAATTTTTGACGTTTTAGCTGTTATTATACCTCTTAGGCTGATGGAACTTGAGGAACAATATGAACTATAAATAGAAATAAAATGATTTAACATATTTATTATTTTAAAAGTGAATATTAATATTCACCAAGTGCATTTTTTCGAATGTTCAGTTTGTATGTATTTAATAGAATTTATAGCATTTTCTGTTTCTCCTATGCATTCAATATTTAATCCTTTCTTTGATTTTATAAATAAGATGTGTCGAAACTGTAGACCGATTACATCACAAGCAACTGTAATATTGTCTTTTTCTATTGATAATTCATAAATTTGATTCATATCAAGATATGAGGAATACGTTCGACTTTCCACGATAATTCTGCAATCTTTAAGATCTGATCTCTTCTTACATAAGCATTCAGTATTATGGAACAATACTTGTATTTCAATGTTCTTTATTTCTGGTGTAACAACTGATTTTCTTAATACAGTAAACATTAAATTAATCAAATTCTTTCCAGAAAAATCTATTTTGTTGACATTATCATTTAAGAATATAATATCTTCTCTTGAAAATATCAGACTATAATTCAATTCGTTCATTTGCTCAGAATACATTTCAATTTCTTTGAAACAATAGAAAGAGTTAATAATTACCAAGTGATTGAGACAATCGTTAAGCTCATGAGATTTCATTTTTCTTGAGCTTATCATTGACGTAATGATAACATTAATTTTTCCGGTTTGATCAATCAATTGTATTCTACCATTTGGATCCATTCGAAGGATTCCGATTAAGGTCTATTAAAAACATTGTTTATTTCTCATAGAACAATTCTAATAGAATAGAAAAATATATTCATACCCAATTATTCATCTTTTTAACTAAATCGTTAAAAATTCCATTCGTATTTGAATATTCATTAGATAGTTTTTTATTTATTTTTTCACCAAAATTAATCAATTGACTAAGAGTTAAAATTTTCCGATTAGAATTAAAATCATATCTTTTAAGGATATTTATAATGAAATCTACAAAAGGGCTGAAAAATATAAATATTATATCTTATTGTATATATTGTTCTTTATCATTTATACTTTTTATTTGGCGGATTTTTATCCCTAAAGAAGAGGAAATGAAACTTTTTTAGTGTAAATTCTATGGGAAATAATAATATAACTAACTTTATAAATTTAGGAAAAAATTTCAACCGAACCGTTTCGTATATTGATTTTAATTCATCTAAATTTTCTTCCTGAACCTTTGAATAATGCTTTATAAATTTAATCTGGTCGTTATAATCCATTAAAATCCTTGTAATTTGTAAATTATTTGCCACAAAAATATTAAAAAATATTGAAAAAAATTCTCGAGGTTAAGTAGTGACACCTACCTGCACTTCGGTGCAGTGTTGGAAAGCTTCTGAAAATATACTTTCTTCTCTTATCTACAGATATCTACTATTTACTTGAATATTGTTTGAATACTAGTTTAGATGTTTGTATATTTCATATATTTAAAGGTCACAACAAACATAAACACAATCAAAAAATTACTTCTTTTTAGATTTACTTTTCTTCTGTTTTCCTTTATCTTGTAATTCTTCTCCTGTTGCAAGAGTCAACTTCTTTTTAAGGTCTTTAAGAAGTTGTACTTCGGCGTCAATTTTAGCTTTTTCAGCTTTAGCGGTTTTTAACTCTCGTACGACATTTCCCTAAGAAAATAAATAAATTCAGCTTTGTATTTAAATCAATCAGAATATTTACTTGTTTTGTTATATCTTCTTTTAGTTGTTCTACATTAATATTACTAATGTCAATTGTTTCTTTTTCGCCACCATATCTAATGTTAAAATGTACATCCTTGGTTATAATTTATTATCAACAGCTAAAATAAAACTTTACTTATTTCTCCATTCTTCAGCTTCGGCATCTTCAATTTTTCTAAATAATGGACTTGCCTATAAATAAGATAATAACAAAATCAAATATTCTTTCGTTTAATAAGAAATTAAATTTAACCAATTTACCTTTCCAATAACATGTCCTTCTTTAAGGTTACATCTTATCTTTTCGCTAATTGTCAGAATACTATCAGAGGCATTTAGTTGTGTCTAAAAAGTTTTTTAAAGTTATACAAAAGTTTAAAAGATATGATTTTTGGGGAAATATAAACCTGAATAGTTTTGCTTATGGAAGGCATATATGGATGGAGTAAAGTGGCTAGCTGATAAACAATATTAGCTGCTAAGCCAACAACACTGGCGGCTCTTTTCCTACAAAAACAAAAACGTAATTTCATTAGATTAACAAATCGGAAGTATAGATATTAGATGTAAATTTACTTTTCATCGTCTGATTGTTTTAATTTCTTCCAGGGTTCATTTGATTGAATGTACTGATTACCTAAACGGCTGATATTAAAAATCCATTTGATTCCATCGCGAATTCTAAGTAAAAAATTATAGATGAGCTTATGAACTTCGTATTATAAAAATATTGACAAACCGGAGATGTTCGAGAGAGTCTATATAGTTGTGAATCGATTTGTTGATTTCAGCAAGTAAATTTTTATCTTCCTCATTAAGAATAATTTCCGGAATTTTGTTTTCAAAGTACTTGTTTACAAAATTCAGCGCGCTAATAATAGCAAAATTACAAGTGATAAATAATCTAAAAATTACATATCAGATATTATTACCGATTAACGAAATTTCCTAAATTATTTAATAGTTCGTTGTTATTTTTTTCTTGAAAATCTTTCCATTGAAAATCAGTATCTCGTCCCTCAGGTCGAATATACAATAAATAGAATCTGCGAGTACAAATATATAAAATGTTAAACAATAGAAATGAAAGGTATGAACAAACAAATAACCTAAATATATCAGCTGGAACGCCGGTTTCTTTGGCATTATCACCAAATACACCAACGCCACGACTTTTTGAGAACTTTTTACCCTCATAATTTAGATATTCTGTTAGAAAAGAAATACAAATATTATTAATAATCAATTAATTAAAAACCAAGAAGTAAGTAGTACCAGTGGCACTCAAGCTATTAACTTTTGTCCAAGATTTTTCTGTAGCTAACAGAGTGCAAGGGAAAATAATGGAATGAAAAGGTACATTATCCTTGGCCATAAACTCAACATATTGAACTTTTTCAGGATTTTTCCACCATTTTTCCCATTCATCAGTATAATTAGCAGTAATAGAAATATAGCCAATTGGGGCATCATACCATACATAGAATACCTTTTGAAAAAAAAACAATCAGAAAAATAGATTGATAAATTTCGAAAATCCACCTTGTCTCGGTATCCTTCTAATGGTACAGTTACTCCCCATTTAAGATCTCTGGATATACATCTTGGTTTTAGACCATCTCTTATCCAAATTTTTGATATACTTTGAGCATTAGACGTCCATATTCCTTTATCAAATGATTCATCCAAGTATTTATCTACTTCATCTTGAAGCTGTCAACAAAAATATTGACATTATTGTTCTTTTTATTTAAAATTATAGTACTTTTGGTAGATCGAGGAAAAGATGATTTGTCTTCTTCACTTGAGGAGCTTCTTTACAAATAGAGCATTTTGGATTGATGAGTTCAACCGCGTTCATCAACTTGCCACATCCGTCACACTAAAGAATTATAAAGTATGTTAAAGACTCTATACTCTGGCTTCCAAAAACTTACCTGATCGCCTCTAGCATCTTCATATTTGCAAAAAGGACAACCTCCAGTAACAAATCGATCCGCCAAAAACTTCGAACAGGTAGGACAGAATAGTTGTTCCATTTCATCTTTAATAACATTTTTATTATTGTAGATTTCCCAAAATATGCTTTGAGCAATTCTAAGAAAGGAGGAAGCTCTCTTTTAAAGACAGTTTATACTTATAATAACAAAGTAATTACTCAGTATGCTTTTCAGTTGTTGTTCTGCCAAAGCTATCGAAGTCAATATTAAACCATTCATAGATTTCTCTATGTAGAGCGTTATATTTGTCACACAACTCTTTTTCCGTTATTTTTTCTTTTAGTGCCTTTGTTTCCGATGCTGTTCCATACTCATCAGTTCCACATATGTATAATGAATTATATGTGCGTAGACGGCAAAATCTATAAAGTGAGTTTTTTATTTGTTTATACAAAGATAATTGGTTTAAAATGGAAAAAAAAGTGATAAAATTATGTTGTATTTCGCGAAGCTTGCCTTGAATAGACATCACCACTTAGAACACAACCAATGATATTTCCTAAATGAGGAACATTATTAACATAAGGTAAGGCGCTTGTAATAAGAATGTTTTTCTTATCGTCTTGAGGCAATCTGCATTTAAAACAGAACACAAACATTAAATGGCATTTAGCTTTTAAATTAAGAACTAACATAGGGTGCTGCCTCTCTAATTCGATTGGGGGGCAATCAGTTGTCCAGAATGTAACAGCTTCTTCAATATCTTGCTCAGTTATTTTATCTTCTACAACAGCTTCTACGACTTCTACATCTTCCTATAAAGAATATTGTTGTATTCGTGTCAGTGATAACACGTGGATTTCAAATTTTGGTACAAACCGTTTTAGCTTTAGCGGCGATTTCAGAATTAGCAGACATGCTAGGTAATAATTTAGTAAATCCAATGAAACAATTAACAACTAACAATGTTCACAGAAAATGCGAGATTATACAAAATTGCGTCAGTTGAAAACTCGTCTGCTAATTTATGATCTAGAAAGTTGTAATCCGGCACGAAATATTACTTACATTTTTGGTATGGAACTCCACCCAGGCAAAAAAAACTACCATTTCTCAGGGGATACATGCTGCGTTCTTTATTCACTTACTAGTCACTGAAATCGGATTAATGTCCCGTCTTGGATAAAAGTAAATATTAACAATGGCTACACCACGCAACATCGAAAAGAAGAATCATGGTGAGAAATAAAACAACGACATTAATATAGTGAAGTCTAATGTAGTTTATTATTTGTAGATATTAATCAAGCTCAAGAGAACAAAGATGAGAGCAATCGAAATGTTAAAGATAAATCTTCTTCGGCAGAAAGTAGCACGGGCGCTGTCATGATTATTGCTTGTATATTCGTAGCATCTGCATTTGCACTATTCCTCGTTTATATGTATTCGCCCAACTTGGAGGAGTTAGTTAATTATCATTTTAGTTAATTGATCTACTTAAGATGTAAATATTTTTAGGAATGAAAAGAAATACATCAGAGTGCCTACCAATATAGACGACGCAAAAGAATTAGGAAAAATTTTATCTCGTTATAAAAGGAGATACTACTATCAAGTTTTATTTGGATATTTTATTTCTTATATATTGTAAGTATAATACTAATATATTCAATTTTTGAACAGCTTATGTAGCCATACTGATTTGTGTATAATTTAGAACTTCTCTATACCCTATACTCTAAAATTTGCGTAATATGTTAGAAGGTCAAACTGCGAGTATCGTTGTTTACTGGACGTAGAATGTAAAGAAAAGTGAATAATCAAAAAAAATCTAAAACACAGAATTTTGTTTTTCAGTTTACAGTCTTTTGCTATCCCTGGGTCGATATTCTTAAGTATCCTGTCTGGATTTTTATTCCCTTTTCCATTGGCACTCTTCTTAGTATGCTTAGTATGTATACAGTTTTAATTTAAGCAGCTAAATTAGAAAATTAACAATGAATACATCTAAACAGTGCTCGGGGATAGGTGCTTCATTTTGCTACTTGCTGTCATATCTGGTTGGGAAGCGTCTAGTCAACAAGTATCTTCCTCAAAAAACTGCAGAATGGTCGCGCATTGTAAGTATTGAATTACAAAATAAATTCTAACAAAAAAAAAGCGTAAATGTTGAAATTCAATGAGGTAAAAAAAACAGAAAATGCATTTTAGTATTTTTATAAATACTCTTTTATCATAATATTTTTCATTTGGAATGGAATCAATTTAACATCTGTGCTTGACTTGAAATAAAAAACAGTGCCTAGGAGAACCTTACAACCAAAAACTTTTGACATTTTCGTATTTTATTATTCTTTTTTTCAACTGATTTTTACCAAGGGCAAAGGCACCTAGTAGTATTTGTAAACCGGAATGTTAACCTATATTATATCTCTATATTTAAGTGATTATTGATAAGTCGTATTTTATAAGAATTCTGAAATATTTACTATCTAAGTTTTTAATATATATACCCTTTATTTTTCCTTTATAGATTGAACGTCAGAAAGATAATTTACTTCACTATATTATTTTCTTAAGAATTACTCCATTCCTACCTAATTGGTTTATTAATATAACATCACCCGTTCTCAACGTTCCATTATCAATATTTTTCATTGGTACCTTCATCGGTAACTAGTCTAAAATACGAAATATTGTCTTTTTATGTCATTTTATTCGTTATTTTTTTAAACAGGTGTTGCACCTCCCTCTTTTGTCGCCATTCACGCTGGAACAATGTTACACAAGTTAACTTCTTCGTCAGATGCAATTTCCTATAAATCAATTGGGGTTTTAGCCGTGTTTGCTATTGCCTCCTTATTACCTATACTATTTAAGCATCGTTTGAAAGCGAAGTTCAATTAAATTAATAGTAAAAAAAGAATTAAATACTTAAAAAAGAACAACTTAAACGATATCTTTTAGAAATTCTAATTAAAAATGTATTAGTTCTTAAGTTCTGCCAAATATAATATGACTATTTAAAAGCATAATCGTGAAAGCGAACTCTTTAAATATCGATTCGAAAATGAGAAAAATGTACTCATAAGTTTTTCTTGCCTTATCAAAGCTTTTGTCACTTATGACATGTATAGAATTAAATCATTTGTAAATGTTTAAATATAACTTTGTCATTTGTGAATATGTTGATTTATTTAGATAAGATAACTTAAATAAAATCTTCCATATTTCTCAATTAAATATTCAATGGAATTCTTTTAATTTAGAATATGTGCATTGATTACTATAAAAACTACTAAAGGTGATAGATAAACTGTCTTTATGAAACCAACTTGTCCTTTCAAACTTTGAACGATGATGCTAAAATGTTCGTATTTTTTAATTTATAATTTATATAATATAATTATATTTTAAATACAAATAGCAATAACATTTCCAAGTTTATAAATGTATTCTATTCAATCCAAAAATTATACGAAAATAATTCTACTTCCGGTGATCAAGAAAACCTTCGAAGTTCATGTAGTGAAGCACGTTTTAACTTAAAAAAGAGATTTGAAATGATTCCCACTAGAGTGACGGCGCGAACTCCAGTGATCAGATTATTAAAGTCATGTAATTTTGGTCAAAGACGAAATACACTTTCTCAAAGACTTATATCAACCACTGTTGCTGCAAATCGAAGTTCATCGAATTTCGACAGCAAAGACATTAATGAAATAATCAAGCCAGTACCAATTAAACCGTTCGAAAACCGATACGAAAACGTAGGAGAAGAATTGTGTGGAACTTTAGAAAAGTCTGAACTGATTAAACTGCTTAATAAATTTTATAGGCGACCAAATTTGAAAACTCTAGCAAAAGAGCAAGGACTAGACTCTAATTTATTGCATCAAGCTTACGTTTCTTTCAGAAGATATTGCGTAGAAAGTTCTTCTCTACCAGTTGATCTTCATATTGTTCTCAGTGACATCCTTCAAGGTTCTGGTCATGTTGACGATATCTTTCCTTATTTCTTACGACATGCTAAAACCATGTTTCCTCATATCGATTGCCTAGAAGACTTAAGAAAAATTTCAGATCTTCGTACTCCTGCAAGTTGGTATCCAGATGCTAGACGATTGCAAAGAAAAATAATCTACCACTCAGGACCTACAAACAGCGGGAAAACTTATCACGCCCTCGAGAAATTTTTATCTGCAAAAACAGGTATCTATTGTGGACCCCTTCGTTTACTGGCTGCAGAGGTATTTGAAAAAGCTAATCAAGCTGGGACACCTTGCGACTTAATAACCGGAGAAGAGCGTCGTTTGGTTAATCCCGATGGTCTTTCTTCCAATCATGTAGCATGTACGGTTGAAATGTCTAGCACATCAACGAGTTACGAAGTAGGAGTTATCGATGAAATTCAAATGATGAGAGATTCTTGCAGAGGTTGGGCTTGGACAAGGGCACTATTAGGCCTCTGTACCGAAGAATTGCATATTTGTGGAGAAGGTATAGGAAGAACAAGCTCAGTTTCAATAAATAATTCTAATTTGATGTTTGTTTTTAGGTTCAGCCATTGACCTAGTTGAAAGATTAGCTCTGGAGACAGGTGATGAACTGGAGGTTCGAAAATATAAAAGGCTTACAAGCCTAACAGTTTTAAACAAAGCTGTTGAAAATTTCGATAACGTGAGAGACGGTGATTGCATCGTTTGTTTCTCAAAAGCCGATATTTACCATGCAAGTAGACAATTAGAAAAACGAGGACGATCCTGTGCAGTAATATATGGAACGCTACCTCCTAGAGCCAAACTGGCTCAAGCTGCTATGTTTAATGATCCAGCTGATAAGACAAAAGTAATGGTAGCCACAGACGCAGTGGGAATGGGTTTAAACTTGAATATAAAAAGAGTTGTGTTTTATTCTCTTATGAAACCAATTATAAATGAAAAAGGAGAAAAAGAAATGGATATTATTCCTCCTCATACTGCTTTACAAATCGCAGGAAGAGCCGGAAGATTTAATACAACTTGGCCAGATGGAGAAGTAACAACCTTCAAAGGGTCTGACCTGCACTTACTCAGGAAATTATTAAAAGTAATAGAGTAAAAACCGCTCAAGTACATTTTTCTATATATAATTATTACCTTTTCAACAGACAACTGTCGAACCAGTCGAATTGGCAGGTCTTCATCCAACTGCTGAGCAGATAGAACTATTTGCTTATCATTTACCAAAAGCTACGCTAACAAATCTTATAGATATTTTTATGACTCTTTCAACAGTAGATAATCGTAATTATTTTCTCTGCAACTTGGAGGATTTTAAATTTCTCGCCAATATGATTGAACATGTTCCGTTGGCATTGAAGACAAGATATGCCTTGTGTTGTGCTCCTATAAACCGAAAACAGCCATTTGTTTGTACAATGTTTCTAAAATTAGCCAGACAGATTTCCAGGGGCGAACCTTTAACTCATGATTGGGTGTGGAGGCAGTTGGGCTGGCCTCT
Organism: Dimorphilus gyrociliatus; assembly: GCA_904063045.1. Classification (NCBI taxonomy): domain Eukaryota; kingdom Metazoa; phylum Annelida; class Polychaeta; family Dinophilidae; genus Dimorphilus; species Dimorphilus gyrociliatus. The sequence goes on from CAJFCJ010000004.1 coordinate 592,400, forward strand.
CCAAATGCCTACAAACGTGACCGATTTAATGCATTTGGAAGCCGTTCACGACGTCCTGGATTTATATTTATGGTTAACCTATCGTTTTATAGATCTATTTCCCGATGCCGATCATATTAGAGATATGCAAAATGAACTTGACGATGTCATACAAACTGGAGTAAAAAACTTAACACAGTTATTAAAGAATGCGGAAACGAGTTCATCATTCAACAAAAACATTTTGGAAGACGAAGACTTTGACGTTACAAGTAAAAAAATGAGACGAAAGAGATTACAGTCGATAATGACAGATCAAGAAGATGTTAAAAATTCATTAACTGATGCTTTTTCAAGAGCATCTTCAAATAGAATGAACGATCCAAGATTAGTAAATTTCAGTAAAGGACCTCCATCTGTTAAGTTGAACGAAGGTCAATCGATGGCCGATATTCTTGTCGAAAGAGGGGTTCTCAGCAGAGACATGTTATCTAAGCTTAAAGATGAAATTCTGGAAGAAAAAGATCATAGAGGAAGAAAAGGAAGATGGCGGAGGAAATAATTAACTATGAAATCTATATAAAGCTAATTGTTAAGACTCTGTAAATAGTAACATATATATATATATATATAAATATATATACATTTGCTGCACATTTATTGCTTTCAGATGAAGGAAACTGTCAGCTCGAAAAAACTCAATTTTACGTTGCGGCGTTTTTTGTTTTGTTTTGTTGTTGATATGAAGCGTCTCTTTACAACTTGAAAAACAATTAAATTAATTAGATCTATTTCTAAGTTGGATAAGATTTCCTTCGTAGTTAATTTATCTAACAATTAACTATGACATAATCCCAGGGGGCGCTGAAGCAAGGTTATGTGGGTTTCTTTAATTACAGAACGCATGCTAGGATCGTTACGGTTAGAAAACACGGATATCGACTAACCATTACGTGTCTTTAATAGTGAATGGCTATAAATTAACCGGATTTTGTATTTGAGAAAAGTTAAAGGAAAACAATCCGTTCTGTATCTTCATGAAAGAATCATAGTACTTCGACGACTTAAAAGACTTTATGAGCAAATAAAGGGAAAAGAGCAAAAATATCAAACAAGCTGATAAGGATTAGTGAACAAAAAGATTTCTCTCACCCTCTAGTAATCTTTCAAAAAGAAAAAGGTGTAAGAGGTCAAAGTCCATTGGAAAGGGATTATCCCCATAGGATATATTGATATATAAATATATATATTCATATATATCCGTAAATTTTGTTTACTGCCCTTTTCTTTTATGTTCACTACAACAAAGACATATTTGCGTCGTGAAACGATTAGCTTTTGTTCATTTGTTTATTCACGAATCCTATTACTTATGTGGATACTTAGAAAGTTGACGAATTTTTGATTTTCACTTGTCTACAATTATGATTACCACATTACAAACTGCCGATGGATCAAGGCGTCAAAGTGTCTTTATAACAGATTACAATAACCGCTCTGACGTATGCGTTGATCAGAAAGGAGACAGAAAATACTGCGATAATCATATATGTACCCCACTTTGTGATCATCATTCCAATTGTCAACCAAAGGTGAGCTTTGACTGACTTTACTAATTAAGTGTAGGATTTTACCCTTTCGTTTTCACCTTTAAAAAAGGTACTTTAGACAAGTAACTTTCATAGTGATGAAAGAATTTAGGGCACAATACTAAGTATATATAGAAGCTGAACAATAAGAAAAAAAGACACATTAATAATTCGAAGGGAAAAAATTGTTAATTGAAGTGTTAAAGTTTATTCAACACTGCTAATCATAATAAAAAATACACTAAAGGATAATTCTCTTGCATAATTATTCATTACTGATTCCTCGGAGAATCTAGAGGAAATGCGGTATAACTCGAAGTTTTGCATAACTTAACTAGAATCTGTCTTTATATTCAACATTAAACGTACGCCTTCTCTCCTAAATCACCGATATAAATAAGAGATATTTTATTCTATTAAATACTAATATTTAATCAGGTGTTCTACTCCTAAAAATTAATTCCTTCTTCAGTGTTATCATTTCATTCCATTAAGAGCCGATAAATATTACCTTGGAGAAGATGGAGTTCCTCATAGAAGGTCACCGTCAATTCTATCAAGAGTCAAAGAGTTCAGCGGTTTAATATTCATTGTTATTGTTATTACAATAATAGCTGCTTTAATGACTACTCAGAAAACTGGTAAATATATATCAATTTATAAAGATTTTTTTCTATGTGATATTGGTTTACAGAGAAGGATTTATCAATGGAAAGTAACTATACTCTAACTAATTATACAAACTCGTCGACGTCTATTTAAGACACTATTACATTCTGTCTTTGATTGAATTTCCTATTGAAAAAAAAAATGATATACATTATTCTATTTTGATAAAATGCAAAAAAACGCATCTTCTTAAGTCTACTTTATCTTCAATATATTTATGGAAATGTATCCCTTAAGGTAAGAGAAAATAGGATATTAAGACGGCAGATATTTTGATAGACGACTTAGTTAAAATTGAAAAGGAAATGAATAATGGATTTTATTGATACTTGGTCTAATCAAATATGAATTATCGTTTATTACATAGTAAACGAATAGCATGACGAATCATTGGCGTCTCTTGTAACATACTTTTTGCTTCTTCTGAACTACAATTCGTTAAGCAAATTATAATTGCTGTTGGAACTACCTTACCCATTGCAGTTGCCTTTTCAATGTGGCTACTGATTGGCAATGATAAAATTTCTTGGTTTAAACTATTTACTTCATAAATAGCTTTGAGTAAACATTCTTTCGCCATTTCATCATTACATTTACCAAATGTCTAAGTGTATGATTCAGAAATATAGTTTAAAAACATTTAATATTCAATGCATTAATATATTTGATAATACAAACTTTTATTAAGTTTAATGATCTAAAGAATAGCTTATTGTTGCTAACTCGCACATCTATCATACGGTTCTTATACACCTTACCTGTTGAAAAAAGAGAAAAAAAAACAATTATGCTCCCTTCAAATGTTGAATTGATTGACCTTTCTATAGGACGAAAAAAGCTACCTTTCATAATATGGGCCCCGGTAGAGAGAGCATTACAAACCGCTTTTATGACTAATTGCATGGTCCACGAATTAGCATTATCAAAATTTCCAATGGGTAAGTTAATTACAACAGAAAATTCTAATAAATTAATATCTAAGTCATCCTTCGAAAAGGTAATTAGAATTTTCTTTGCCGGGCAACCATTTAAACTATTTACTGTTATCTTATCTGTCAAAAAAAATAAAACAAATGACCCTCAATTTCACTGATGAAAAAGAATCGAGAGAAGGGTAATACGTGTCTTAAGCCGATCAAGATACTGTCAAAAAAGCTGAATTGGAATCGTTCATTAATCTTTAAGGAAAATCACATAGAATTTCGTAGTAAAATTCATTTAGTTTATCAAAACGTCGAACGCATCTTGATTACTAACCTGGAGTCAGGAATACAATAACATCATACGCTGTTAATTTTGGTGCAACAAACTGGATAAAATATTCCAATGAAATATCAGCCTGTTGATTCAATTAAAAGTATAATATATACAATATAAGTTAAAAATTAAACTAATTAAATTCCTACTTCAATATTTTATTAAATTCTTTTTACCTTAAAGGAAAGATCTCCTTCGACGTTATTTAAGAATTTATATCCATTTTTCACATAACCAAATATATCATAAATGTCTATGGAGAAGATAAAATGAAAAATTTTAAAATATACAAGTTACATTATCATTTACTATTTTAATTATATAAAATCAATGTCTATATATAGAACAATTTCTTTTACCAGCCCCAAAAGTTGGCACGCATTCAGAAGCATCCATTAAGCCCATAAAACCAACTAATTCCTTTCCAACGTAGCAAATTCGTCCTTCTCTATTTAAAGCCTCACCACAAATGTTGATTCCCTTAGCTATTGGACTTTTTTGGGTATAGGCTAACGCATTAGCTTTTTCAGCTTCTTTTAAGGCTTTTTCTATTAAAGTTTCTCTATTGATATTATTCTCATTAAGAGCTGTTGCAAGTATTGTGTACAGCAGTATAATAGTTGCAGTTCCACTTTTCATCCTACTAGATCCTGTTATCGGTTCCGGCTGATTAAATAGACTTCCATCAGAAATGATAACATTTTAATGAAGTAAACGACTCACTCCAACTATAGGATTAACCACAAATGCAAGCCCATTTTGGCTGTACTCTGCCATTCTTTCAGCAACATTCAGGAACGTTTTATCCCAATCTTCTATCTTAGAATTCCTGAAAGTTCATATGAAATTCTCAAATACAATCATTTAATACAAAACTTCGCGTTTGAACCTGGCTAAATTTATGGGATTGAAGCCAATCAGTACTGGAATGAATTTATCCGTATTATTCAAACAATAGTCTAATTGTCCAGCGACGAAAGGAGCTGATAATCCACACGTTACACCAATAAAAATTACTTTATTAAAACCCTCTGTTGCCTAAAAGAACAGCTAGTCTCTTATTACTAAAACTTTTTTGATTAATTAACTAAACCTTGAGTAAACAGTTTTTTCCTTTTTTAGGATCATCTTCAGGTGCTTCTTGAGGTGTAAATAAAGCTCTAAAATTGATTATTTAGACCTCTTTATCATATTTAATTATTTAAAATTGCTTACAAATCTCCTCCTGCAATAATATATCGAATTTTTAAATTATCTCTATTTATTCTATCTTGGAAAAATCTCTACAAAATAAAAAGTTAATTTAAAGAAAACTTTGTTGCTCTTTAATTAATTTATAAAAATATTACGGAAACTAGAAAACTTATCCTTCCAGATGTTCCACAACCACTAATAACAATACAAATTTTCTCATCCGATGATACAATATCGGATATTACTTTCGATAAGTTTGATATGGTTTGAATTATATTTGGAGAAAATATAGAATCCTATTTAAAGTAAACAGTTATATTGAAAATCGAAATTGGCAAGTAGATAATAAATTTTTTTTACTGATTTGTACTTTTTCCATCCTGAAAATATCTCTTTATCGCAATTTTGAAGAATATTAACGATCTCTGATAATGAAATAATAAATATTGAAAAACTTTTATCTATAGTATTTTGTTTCAAATAAATTACCAATGGTATCAACATCATCAATTGTTGTTGAAAGATCATTTGATTCTTCAGTTATCGGACTTTGCATGTTGGATAAATTCATTATAAAGTTTACTCTTTTACTTTTGCGATAAGGAAAGGCCTGTTTATTAGGTTTTAAAGTATTATATAATTTCCTTCTATACCAGTTTAGATTCGGAACAAAATTGTATACCCGTTGTCGATTGGCCCTAGAGCGATGAATAGTGGAATTGGTTTTATATTTATTTTACATACTGTAATACTACGCGCTAAATTTATGATTAAATAATTAGTCATATAAATACTAATTATTAAATAATTTTGGGGAGATAAGAAGATTATATGAAAAAATAAAGTATTTTTTATATTGTTTTCTCATTTTGGCGTAGAATAAACATTCTTACAGAACTATTTTTTGCGGATGATTAGTAAGTTAAGCGGAGCTGGCGAGTGCAGACACTTTTTAGTAAAAAAGATGTGATTTAAAAGATCATAGGATTAAGATCAAAGAAAAATCGATAGAGATTTCTTCGAGGACGACCAGTATTACAAGAAATCATGGGAGGATGTATTGGAAGTGAACCGGCGCCTCCACCAAATCCTAGTCAGAGGTTGTCAAACTCTTTATCATATACCGTCATAATCGCTCATTTGACTGTAAATTTTAGACAGAAAATTACACATTAAACATAGTAATTTATGTTTATTCATATGCCTATAAATATCTAGGCCGGTTAAAGTTATTATCATTTGAAAATTACTATAATTTCTACAAGTTTTTATCTAAGTGTTTATATTCTAGGTCCTAATTAGAAATAATCTAGTTTGTCTTCTGTTTCAAATTGAATAAAGTCGTTGAAACAGACACATTCAAAGAGCTGTTTTTCTTAAAAGGTACATTGTTTATTAATGTTCTTTGTTAAATTTAAGTGAAGTATTAATATGTTTGAAGCAGATTATTCATCTTGAATTACTAAAGATGTATAAAGCAAATAATTGATAATATCATAAAGGGAAAATATTAGTAATTTAATTACTAATACGTGATAATTTGTAGAATAAAAACATGTTTTTTTTATATACTAACATATATATATATACATATATGTCTAGTCCGCTCTCTTTCCCACTGAATGTCTGTCCGCCTGTCTCTCTCTTAATAGGATACTATTATAATAATAATGTATTTTTTTATATACATATTGAAAATAGGAAGCAATGCGATATCAGTATGATCTCATCAGTATATGAGTGCCCAGTTCACTTAATTTCCTAAAGTCAATGAAAAACACTCTGACTGATGAAAAAACTAGACAGCATAAATAATATAGGTTATACGACGCAAGTTCATAAATATTTCAAACATCATCGGACACTTGACTATACTAAGATATTCTGTGCAGTTTATAAATTTTTTATACAAATACCTAATACTTAAAATAAAGTAAATAGTTGCAACAGAAAAGAGTTGTTTGATATGACAATCAATTGAAAAACATAGATTTCGTGATTATTTATACTGACGTAAAGTTTCTATCCAAAATGCCAAGCTTATGTCTGTTGGATAGATTGCATTTTGTTATTTAAATGTTCTTACGATTTCTGGTTAAAAAAAACACCCAATGCATTGAGAGTCATTGAATTGAACAGAAGGATGATTCATAACTATTTTTTTCTTATTGTTACAGCAGGCAACCACCACCCCAGATAGGCCACATAATTGGTGAATTCAGTCCCGCACCACCTTTCAGTTTCCCGCCAAATCAGGATTTAAATGACTCTGATGGTGCCTCAATGACACCTACCCACTCAAACCGAAAGATATTCATTGCATTATACGACTATGATGCAAGGACCACAGAAGATCTGAGCTTCAAGAAAGGAGAGCACCTGGAAATACTAAACGATCTACAAGGTGATTGGTGGTACGCGAGGTCGAAGACCAGTCGACAAGAGGGTTACATTCCGTCTAATTATGTTGCTGCTTTGAAAAGCTTAGAATCAGAACCGTAAGTATTTTAAATCTTTTTATATGAATCATAATATGGCTGCTTAAGCACCATGTTTTTCAAATATTAGAAGTTGCCTCAATTCTCTTACATTGCTTTCGTCAATATAAAGTATATATAAGTATCATACAAGAATGATCAAATTTTTTGCTTGAAAAATGCCATAGGACGGTCATGGCTTTTTATTCTTTGAGCATTTTACTTCTTTTTCATATTTAAATACCCTTCTTACATTTAGGTATTTTTTTACTGTGCCTTGACAATAAAGATGTCTATCCTTATCAAGGATCAAAATTATACGTTGCTTTCGTGACGTAACAATAGCATGCATATAAACGATCTAATAAAAAATATTTTAACATGTGATATATTTTTTCAAGACAAATATTCTATCATAAACGAGATACAGTATATATATATATACACAGTATATGCTCTTGCTTTCAGTACGAACCATTGAAGGGTTAACTGAGCCATATTTTATTTATAGTCAAAACTTTTCATATCTTTCTCTCTCTCTCTCTCTCTCTCTTCTATCTTTGCTTTTTCTCTCTTTCTTTTGTACACATTTTGAACATACAGCACCCATATTGCCGGATTTTTAACCTTTATACAATATATTTATATAAATATATGCCTGTAATATTTAACCAAAAAGTCTAGTTTTTCTTTTTATAAGAAAAAAAGATAAAGGGAATATGGACAAATGAAACATTTGCGACCTTACCAGTGGCAACTGACTATTTTTTTTTCACTTTGAAAATTTTGCGTACGTGTGAAAGTCTATCGCCGAAGACGTTCTATATATATTTATACACACAATATATGAATATAGAGTTTTGCAGCATGTGTATTGTCAGACAAAACTACTCAGCAACTTTTGGAGTAGTAATTAATTTTTTTCATAATTATGTTTAATTTCTATACTAATACTATTTATTAATGAAATTTCTTTTACAGGTGGTATTTCGGTAAAATAAAGAGAATTGAAGCTGAGAAGAAACTATTACTTCCCGAAAATCAGCATGGCGCTTATCTTATTCGAGATAGTGAAAGTCGCAAAAACGACTACTCCTTGTCAGGTGAATAATCGTATATTTAACTATTCATTTGTTCTACAAATAATATTGGTAATGATTTTATTATAAAACAAACATTTCTTTCGTAGATAGTATTTGTATTCAATAGTTTAAAAAAAAACCAATTTTCTCTTTATTCTTTATTTCGCAAGTTAAAAATTGGTCTGAAGTTTACTTTTTTACTACAGTTAGAGATGGTGATACGGTCAAACATTACAGGATTCGACAATTGGATAATGGCGGATTTTTCATTGCTAAAAGGGTGTCATTTGCAACCTTACAAGAACTAGTAGGTCATTATACAAATGATTCCGATGGTCTATGTGTCAATCTAAGGAATCCATGCACTTGCGTAAGTATTAGTTGTAAAACTTTTCATTACTTTTTTGGCTTTAGCTCGCTATTTCCACGTCTAAAGAGCTAATTGTAAATAAATTTCTAGGTTGAGAAACCACAAACGGTTGGTTTATCGTACAATACCAAGGATCAGTGGGAGATTCCCAAGAGCGATTTAAGAAGAATCAGAAAAATTGGCCACGGACAATTTGGCGAAGTTTACGAAGGATTATGGAATAATACAACTCCTGTGGCAGTTAAAACCTTGAAACCGGGAACTATGGATCCAAAAGATTTCTTGGAAGAAGCCCATATCATGAAAAAACTTCGCCACAAACATCTCATTCAATTATATGCTGTCTGCACAAAGGATGAGCCTATTTTTATTGTTACTGAATTAATGAAAAATGGCTCTTTGCTGGAATATCTCCAAGGTAGGGAGGATATCCTATCCCCCTTTACTTACTAACATTCTCCTTTTTATATTTATAGGAAATAAAGGAAGAATTTTGAAACTGCCAACTTTAATTGATATTGCTGCTCAAATTGCCAGTGGAATGGCTTATCTAGAGTCGCAAAACTACATACATCGAGATTTGGCCGCTAGAAATATTTTAGTAGGAGATAATAACATGGTAAAAATAGCTGATTTTGGCTTGGCCAGAGTTATTAAGGTAGGATTATTTGTGAATCCAGCTCTTATCAATGTATTTAAAATTATAAATATTAATTATAGGAGGATGAATACGAAGCTAGAGTGGGTGCTAGATTTCCCATTAAATGGACGGCGCCGGAAGCTGCCAATTTTAACAGATTTACTATCAAATCCGACGTTTGGTCTTTTGGTATTCTTTTAACTGAAATTGTTACTTATGGTCGTATACCGTATCCGGGTATGACCAACGCTGATGTTCTTCAGCAAGTAGAGAACGGGTATAGAATGCCTTGTCCTCCCGGATGTCCCCAAACCCTTTACGAGATTATGGTCGAATGTTGGAATAAAGATGAAAATCAAAGGCCCACATTCGAAACACTGCAATGGAAATTGGAGGAGTTTTTTACATTGACCGGCAGTGAGTACAGGGATATGACGTCTATGCCTATAAGATGAAAGAATAGAAATGGGAAATGAATACCTTTTATAAAATTCCCGTGGTTCTCTATTTATTTGTGTATTGCTTATTTCGAGATTAAAGAAAATGTTGACAATTTTGCATTCGTTTTTTTTATCGCGTGATATTCTGTAGTGCAGAATCGAAGGTAAATAGATCCATTTATACATGACTCATAAAGCAAACATTTATATATATATAAATATATATATATATTTAAACATACAGTATATTCTATGTATATGCACATTTATGCAAGTATGTACTGTATACTCTCAATTTTCGGTAAGTACCCATGACCGGTTTTTCGCTTGATGTCTTACGTGGTCTCTGTACAAACTAGCTTTAATTTGTTTAGTAACATAGCAAATTGTTTTCTTTTGTTCATGAAATGTTCACCAAGTGCTAAATGTACGCTTTCTGTTTAGTGTTTTAGTGCCTGTAATAAAAGTCAATAATATGCCAAGTATACAATCAAATGAGAAAACTGTTAATAAAAAAATGAATTTATATTTCGAACTTTGTTGTAACAACTTTTTTTACATTGAATACAAAATTCAATACTTTTAGAGCCAAAATTTTATCTATATACAAAAATATTTTAACTTTTATTCGTTTAGTAACATAATAATCATAATCATAATAATCATTCGAATATATAACATAAGCTTCAAGTGGCTATCAACAAATTCATACTTTTTTATCGCAAAGAAGGGAAATCTTCTTCAGCTATATTAAACGATGACTGCGTGCGCAATGAATGATCGTCAGATAATCCTCTTTCAACCTTATGATCATCTTCAACTCTGACAGCTTGAGCCTCTGGTAAATCTAAAATGTTTCTTCCTCTGCTGGCTCTAGGGCGCTCTGTCAGAGCATCTTCCGTTTTCCAAGGGCTTTTTGATTCAGCTTTTATATATCTATGATCCTCACGAATTGAGAGTGATCCCATCCTACCAACTGTTTGCCATTCACCATCTGATTGAGGTTTTGTGCTTGATCTATTGTTCGATTGTCCTGTTTGAACAGCTTCGGGTAGAGACACGCCACGAGATGCTCGAAACTTGAGCTCTTCTTCTCTACGTTTTCTAAACGCTCTATCGCAAGTAAAGCCTTCCCGACCTGGAAAATCGGGTTCAGAGAGAGTAGAGTTTGGTCTATTTCTTTCTCTATAGTTGGAAAATGGTTCGTCTTCAAATCCATTTCTCAAAACTTTTGCTGATCCAGCAATACTAGCTGCCGAAGGGCGATGATTTGCGCTCATTGGACAACCGTACTTAGCGCATAGAGTGTCAAACATGGCATAGGCCCATCTCCTTACTGTGAAAAGTGAATATAAATACAACTCTTGGGATGCAATTTATATTATATCGAACATACCTGAACCAAGTGCACAATGTAACACTTGTTGATCATTTTCGGAGTGAAATTCACATGAAGTTTGACCTTTGTGAATATATTTACAACTGAGTAGTCTTTTAATACAAGACTGTAAAGGAACGGAGTTTTCAAAATCCTCAAAGGCCATTAATTCTCTAAATATTCGACCTAATTCGTATACTTTCCTAAGGTGATTAACTTTTGAACACTTCAAATATAGTTTAGCTTTGTTGCTCAAAAAGTCAATACAATCTTCAACACTTTGGTGGTCCACAAATTCATTTGTAGCAATAGTAAATAATGGAGGATACTCATCAAGGAGACCATTTGGATTAATAAAATTGACTAATTCATTCCATACGCCAAAAAAGTTGTTGGTGCCATGTTCGTTAGGAACTGGAATCTTATGAGTACTTGCACTGTGCTCAAAGGCTATTTAAGAAACAGAAAAAATGTAATAAAGAATTTCATATTATATTTTACATGTACTTGCCTGGACCTTTAACACCGCTTGGAATATCGGCAAGTCGATCAAACGGTTTCAACAGTCTATGATATTGTTTCGTAATACCATCTCTCAAGCTCATTTCAATCAATCCAACTTCAACTGGTACATGTCCTTTCTGATCAAAATATGGAAATTCATCCATGTGACATAAAATTTGAAAATCGATCAAATAAAATTTGATATCGGCAATGACGCTTTTGGTTAAGAACCGGCGACTTACGAACTTGCCGATTTCATAATCAAATTTTTGTTGCTTTTTTTCGTAGGGATTAGCCGCCGAAGTATAATGTTGTCTCTGGTTGTCCTGTCTGTTCTCTTCTTGATATTTTTCCTTGTGTCTTTTTGCCTTAGCTTCCAATAGTTTCTTTTCTGTTTCGGGTAATGAATCAAAACGAGGTTTCAACGCTTTCACCATTTCCTGATCTGTTCGTCCCTGTCCTTTAAAATCTGCTCTATGTTCTCGTAAATATTCACCAAATGCCGTAAATTGCTTCTTATTCTTCTTATTTCCATTGTGTACTGTAGGCTGGGTGGCCATCTTGAAAATTTCTAAACCTCTTCTTTAATATCTACGCAATGCCAATTAAAGTAGTAGTGGTCAGTTGGCGGTCTTTCCCCGGTTTTTATAGTTTTCGGGCAGTGTGATTTTTTTCACTTCCGTAAAAGAGCTTCATTCGTAAAAATATAATCATCATAATAAAATTTCTTTTAAAGTTTTTTGAACTTTTTATTTATTTATTTTAATACCAAAATGCAGAATCAAATTATTTATGAACTTTTAAAAGGGCGCGTAGAATGAAATGCGTCAACTTTACTTCTATATTCACTAAAGTAATTTATATGTCAGCCTAATTACTATATAAAAATCCTTATTTATCATAAATAACTTGACTAAATGATCTGTTATGGTTTTATGTCTTAATTAATTGCATTAAAGTTTAAATTATAAACTTCCGGTTCCGAAGATAATTAGAACTGTTTTTAGATTGTTCTAGAATTCTACCAAGTAAAATTTTAGACACTACTCATGTAAAAAATGTGACAAAAATTGCAAACCGTTAACTTAAGCCTATGTATTCAAAATAGCGATGTTCGTTGTCATCTCTTATACAAATTCACTTAAAATTATTACATCAAATTATTGATATATCAAATTTATTACATTAAGCTATCTATTATTTATCATTGTATTCAAACACACGAGGCTTTACATTCTGCTTCACCCTTATTGTATCTTTTGATGATTTAAGCATTTATAAAAAGTTATTGTAACAATAATCATAATAGCTGTTGTTACATCACATCTGTTGCTCACTCTATCATTCTTCTTGCAAAGAAAGGCGTGCTAAATAGTCTCTTATTTCTTCTTAAGGCGTCAGATATTAATTGAAACTTGTAACGATTGCATTATCGTATTATTGCATTCTAATTGATATTTGGAAAGATACGTATACGTCACAATACCCTTAACCCTCTAAAACTTCCCTTATCGATCCTCTATAAAATTATAGCCACGTGGCAGACCAAAAATTTTATTACTCTCTAAAACGAACCAAGAACACCAGATATACAGTATATATATATATATATATGGTCTTTTTTCTGATTATTAGAAACACTGATACATAATATAATAGTTATTTTAACAATAATTAACAAATAATCGTTATTACGTTGTTCATGCAAAAAACATGTTAGACAACATTTTCTTTGTTTTTTTTAATGCTTAAATTGTCGTTGTCCTTTAACTGGTTATCCAGATTGATAAATTAAAACTATACATTTTTTTAGATAGCTACACATTTCTAATCATTTTAGTTTAGATATTTTCGATATCATATTTCAATTGTTCTATTATGTAACTCGGCGATGAACAAGGTTTTAATAATTCTAAAACTTTGTTGCGTAACTTATAGGAAGTATGAAATAAACCTTAAAATGCTATCACAACTAATTATAATCATACTTTTTGTAAAAGTAAAGCTTATTACAGTTCGGAAAATTTTGTTATGTATGTGTGAAAAAATCAAGAGTAAGACTGTGTGAACAAATTTTGTTATAGCTTATACTATATGAAAATATTTAAGATGGTTTCTTGTTCATATGTATTTTACACGAACCCATTTTCGAATTCCCATTCGTATCCAGGCTAATTAACGAAAAACCGGTAGAAGAAAAGAAAAAATGGCGGACTCTCAGGTGGTGAATTTTCATAATATTTTGATTAAAAATATCTACTTTTACGTAATGTTTAAGAATAACTATAAATTGAAGTACTTAAACTGAATTTTCTCTATGATATGGTTGCTGCCTTGTTTATTTATATAGCTGTAAAGAGTTAAGATACGTCGATTTAAGGTGTACGGCATCTGTATAATAATTTGTTTATGAGAAGTTTGAGGGATTAGTTTGAATATTAAGCACTATTTCTTGACGACAAAATATTAGATTAGATCACAAATATAGCGTCGTCTCAGAAAGTTCATTCGGTTTTAGCTCGCATTGATCAGTTCCGGAGGTATTTATCAAGATTCGCACGTGTACCTTTTACAACAATTATATTCATTGTCTCAGATTTAAGATAGTTACATCAGATTTTGATTCAGAATTTACATGTTCTATGCAAAGATATTTTCGCTTTTTGCTCTTAAGCGTTAAATAAGAAATCAGTATAGTAGTAATAGTATGGAACAGGTGCGAATTACAGAGGGGTTAATTCAATGATGTTTCTGACATAAAACCGTTATATGATGAATACATAGATATTTTCGATTTTCAAAATATGTTGAATATGATAGAATGCAAACAGTAGATTAAAAAAAATATTAGCAATCTCGAAAGATTATCTTGTGTTTTTTTTCTTAACGTATTGTTATTTTCACTAGGAAGCGGAACGGGTTGAGGAACTGAGTCGTCAAATGTACGAGACGACTGACCCGGCTACACGAGCTTCAGCAGAAAGTACTTTGGTAGAACTGGCGAATGCGCCGAACTGTTTGGAACTATGCATATTAATCATGGATAGAGGAAGGTCGCATTATGCCCAAAATATTGCAGCATCTACACTTGCGAAAATTACTTCAGCGTTATCACCGCAGCAACGTCTCGATCTGAGAGCCTATTGCTTACAATATGTTAGAAACAGGGGAACTGATATGTTACCCTGGGTACTTTCTGCAGTTGTAAGTCTTTGGTCGAAGGTTGTGAAACAGGGTTGGTGGGACGTAATAGACGATAAACACGTTCTTCGAGATGTGGTTAACCATGTTTCAAATATGATGGAGGAAACACCATATACCCCAATGGCCCTAAAATTATTAACTCAACTTGTCACAGATATGAACTGTACAGAAATGGATTCGGGGAGGGCTAGACACCGAAAAACGGCCAGTTCTTTTAGGGATCATCACCTATACGATGTGGCCCGGGCTGCAGTTACAGCTTCTCGAAGAGGCATAAACGTTGGCAGCCAGGTACGTTGAAACTGATTTCTTTGCTCATTATTAAATGTTAGAGGCATTTGCACTACTAACAATCAAGCGAATCAAAATTATATAACATGTACAACTTCAAGGTTAATATAAGTGAACAAGGTCATGTACTGTTCATATTATCAGAACACTCGAAGTTTATAAATTAAATTGCTCAGTCTTTTGAAAGTATAAATTAAAATTAAACATTTTAGATTTGCTTCATTTTATTTAAATTGATAGAGAGAAAGAAAACATTAAAAATGTTTGTACAATCATTTACTCTACAGTATATACTTCATCTACTGTATAATATTCGTATATTTATATATATTAGTACATATATATATATATATATATATATATAAATTATATGAATATATGCAGATGTTGTTATATATTATTTATTGACTTTATAATTCCATCGTTAGTGTTACTTGTTTGTATGTATGCGGTTGTCAGGGTAATAAAAGGGATTCTCATAATTTTCAGCTGTTATATAATACCTATATATAGATTTTTTTCGCTTAGTTGAACACACACAGAAATGAGAATAGAGATGACATAATGCATTAACTTATAATAATCTATTATTCGAATGATAAACCTATTCTCATTAAGTTTATCTTGAATAATCGAGTGCTAATGTTTGGTGAATTATCGTAATTTCTTGAAATTTTATCTCTTCACTTGGAATAAATTTACGAATTTTTTCAGGATATTTCATCGTCCGCTGTAAAATTAGCTTTAGCATGCTTGAATTTTGATTTTATTGGCACTGGGTCTGAAGAAATTTCAGACGATTTGGCAACTGTTCAGGTTCCAACAACATGGCGTCCTTTATTTCTAGATTCTGGAACAGTGAGAGTCTTTCTTGACTCTTACGTTTTTTTACAAAGTTCAAACGAATGCCACTATGCTCTCAGTTGTTTGGTTCAATTGGCTTCGTGCAGAAGAAGTTTATTCAATAATTCCGAAAGGGCCATTTTCCTATCATCTATCGTGGAATGCGTTCGAAGTATTCTGGAACAAGGCTCTCACACTCTTGCTCAAAATGAACTGAATTATCATGAATTTTGTAGACTGTTAGCAAGATTAAAGAGTAATTATCAGTTACAAGAACTGGTAAAATTAGCTGATTATCAAAAACTTCTTGACGATATAGCTGGTTTTACTTTAGTGGCACTACGAAGTGTTTGGCCAGCGGCTCCCAATAGCGTACATTATGTTTTAGCCCTGTGGCAACGATTGGTGGCCAGCGTACCGTACGTGAAAGCTGCTGAAAATCACATGCTGGATACGTACGCCCCAGAGGTAGCAAGGGCTTTCATTCAGATGAGATTGCAGCATGCTGCTAATGACGGCGACGAAGAGTTATTAAAAGATTCTGGAATGCTTACTCAACAGTTAGAACAACTGGCAACAATTGGCAGATGTGAATACACAAGAACTGCACAACTCTTATCAAACCTTATGGATGAAGCCTGTAAAGCGTACGTTGCTAACAATACTGATACCGTACGAAGGCAGCTTGCTTGGCTTATCTACATGATAGGTGCTGTAATTGGTGGTCGGGTTAGTTTTTCTTCAACTGATGCTCATGATGATCTAGATGGAGAACTAACCGTTAAAGTTCTACAATTAGTGAGCGAAGTCGATAATAGGCTAGCTTTAGGGCAGAGGTCAGAACATGTAGATAAAGCGATTCTATTTTTCTTTGAACAGTTTAGGAAAATGTATGTCGGAGAGCAGGTATGTAAAATTTTTACATATAATCTTCAACAGCTTTCTTTAGTTTACTTTTAGAGTGATAATTTATTTTTTATTTTTAGGTACCTCGAACTTCAAAAATGTATAGAAGATTACAAGAATCATTAGGATTAGGAGATGAAACCGCTGTTTTAGGGGTTATAATACATAAGCTGTTAACAAACTTGAAGTTATGGCCAAGTCCAGAGCAACCTGTTGTTGTGAAAACGCTGTCAGTTTTGTCAGACCTTTCTATAGGATATTCTTCAGTTCGGAAATTGGTGAAATTAGACGCTGTCAAAGATTTATTAGAAAGACACTCTCCAGAGACTGTTCCTTTGCTCAGACCGCCTCCTCCACCGGTGGATCCTCGGCATATGAGATGTAGGTCCACACTATATACTGCTTTAGGACGTTTACTACTACTTGACTTAGCTGATGATGACGAAAAATTTGAATCTTTTATGACACCAGTAGGTGTTGCTCTGGAAGCTGTTGAAAGAAGTATGTCATCCAACGAATCGCCGGAGATGACTAAGAGAACTTTAGTAGGCCTTATCAGAGATATAAAAGGAATAGCTTTTGCGTTTAATACTAAGAGTTCGTTCATGCTGCTACTTGATTGGCTAATGCCTAGATTTACTCCTTTATTAAGAGCTGTTTTAGAAAAGTGGAGGGACGATCCAAATTTGAGTACACCGGTTCTTAAATTATACGCTGAGTTGGCACAAAATCGGAGTCAAAGATTACATTTTGACGTTTCTAGCCCTAATGGAATACTATTGTTTCGAGAGATCAGTCAAGTAAGTACTATCCGTCAAAATATATACTCAAAACGAATTCCACTAATAATTTTCACTTTAGGTGATAGTACTCTATGGAAGAAAGGTCTTGGAAAGTGGATCAACAGATACCAGTGACATTTATGCTCATAAATTAAAGGGTGTTTCAATTTGTATGCAAATGCTTAAAGCAGCCTTAGCAGGAAATTACGTAAATTTTGGTGTCTTTGCTCTTTACGGTGATCCGGCTCTTGAAGATTCCTTGCAAATGATAATCCAAATGGTAACATCATTCTCCAGAGAATTGTTGTTGCAATACACAAAACTTGCTCATGCTTATTACGCTCTGATGGAATGTCTAGCTCAGGATCATGTAAACTTTATAAGCCGACTAGAACCTCAGATTATCGTGTATATATTGTCAACAGTCGCTGATGGACTTAGTTCATTGGACACTGTTGTCTCTACATCCTGCTGCGCTATATTGGATAATATCCTTTCCTATGTTCTCAAGAAAATATTTCGGCGGAGGTCGAATAATAATGATGATAACGATACCCGCCTAATGGCTGCTCTCGACTCCAATTCACAGATTCTACAACATATGCTCAGTACTGTTCTTCATATGGTTATGTACGAAGAATGTAGAAATCAATGGAGTATGAGCAGGCCACTTCTTGTATTAGTATTACTGCAGCCCGAATGTTGGACAAACTTGAGGACACAAATGGAGCAGCAACAACCTGAGAGTAAGAGAGTAAGTATGTCTAGGTGCTTCGATAATCTCATGGAGGGAATCGAAAGAAACTTGCTTGTGAAGAATAGAGACCGATTCACCCAAAATCTAAGTGTCTTTAGAAGAGACGTAACGGAAGTTTTAAGAGGAGGAGCAAATAGACCTGCTGTTAGGGAGAATGAAGCTAACGGCGCACCCGGTGAAGCTTTAGATATGATGTCGTAAACTGAGTAAATTTTTGACGCCATTCTTTTTCTTATCTTGTTATATTACCTGATCAGAATACATTTTTTTGCATGACAAAGAGAAACTATACTGAAAAGAAATGTATTTAAAAAAGAAAACTGAACAAAACAAACGCCTTTATAACTTATATATGAAGATTTAATTATATTAAATATATATTAAATCTTTTATTTGTTAAAATACTCGATTATTCAAATTCTAGAATAAATAACTCTGACAAATTTTCGTTAAAAGAACCGAATTAGAATAACCATGTAACATCTGGCAGTATTGAATCGCAATATCCTCTCTTTCCATCCACGCCTTTTCTCTAATATGCTGGACTCTATAGTCGAAGCTAATCCGACTTTTATTAGTTTCGTAATGTAATAAACTGTGATTCTAGCACGTATGGAAAAATCTTGTAAAAACAATATTCGATCGGTTCATCTCTAAGAGCATGAGAAAAATAATAGGAAACTAGATGAAATGATTCCAGTTTTCTTGTTCTTTGGGAAAACACTTTTATTCTCAATAAAGGGTAGCTTATAATAATTAATATGTATAAAGCTCTCGTTCTCATTAAAAAGATAGTTAGTAAAAATCTAGGTTAAAATATAAAGATCTAGGGTTTCTTTTACATTTCTTCGAATTTTAAAAAGCAAAGAAATAAGTTCTGTTTTTTGGATAGTTGACTAAAATGAATAAACAAACAAAGAAAGCAGACTACTCTTACAAGCTTTTTACTTCTTTTACTTTTCTTGTTTGTTTTATTTTGAAGCGCTAACGCGTAACCATTCTCGATGATAAGAGTGAAGAGTTATCTCCATCGGTATTTTTGAATCTCCTAAAATACATATTTTACAGTCGGCTAAAACCTTTTTCTTTTGTTCTGTTGCTCTTGAAGCAAAATCTGCACAAAAAGCAAAATGCATCTCCTTCTCTATTGCTAAATCGTTTCCCTTTTCCAGTACCAACTTTATCTCATTATTTCCTGTTGGTCCGCAACTGTTAACTTTAAATTGCATTTTCAAGTAGTAACTGGAGTAATTAACAATTGATAAATTATCAGAATAGATCTCTTAATTATTGTTAAGATATTTGTTTGGTCAAATAATTTGTTAAAATAATAAATTTGAATATCAACTTACAT
Source organism: Dimorphilus gyrociliatus (assembly GCA_904063045.1). Taxonomy (NCBI): domain Eukaryota; kingdom Metazoa; phylum Annelida; class Polychaeta; family Dinophilidae; genus Dimorphilus; species Dimorphilus gyrociliatus. The sequence continues at coordinate 612,116 of CAJFCJ010000004.1, forward strand.
TTTAAGCTTTTCGCTTAGTGTTCTAACTTGATTTGTTACGACAGCACAATCTTCTTCTCTGCCAAATTGCCATTTTTTCCCCATTTCATCAATGATAATTATTCTACACGTTCTGTAGATTTCACGATATTCCGGCGAAAGTTTCGCATAAAAGTACTTCAAAAATCTACCATGAGCTAGAAAGCTTAGATTCATATTTGGTCTAGTTGGAGGCTTACTCTTAACGACCATTTTAAAGATATTATCTTCAATAGCTTCGGATGAGTCAACCAAAAAGTTCAATGCACTTTCATAAAACCTGGATATTAATTAGGACATTGAACATATCCAAGTAAATTTTAATTAATTCAAAAATAGCTTACACTTTTATATCTCTCGCAATAGACTTAGAAAGTTCGGATACTTGAGGGGCAAGAGCCATGCTTTTTTTTCGAATTGAAATGTCACTACGAATGACTTCCTAAAAATTTGGTCACTTATCATTAGTACTCAGTTTTTTTTACCCGTTGTCCATAATTAAGGGTGGTGCTATTTTACCAATTTTTTAATAAAAAAATATGAAATATAAACTAAAAATAACATATATTTTAATTAAGTCAAGTCTTTATTATGTTATTCTAAAATTCAAAAAATAAGGTAGTTTAAGAAAATTTAACTATAACTTTTCATTAAATTAAAAAAGTTTAATCAGTAAAAAATTTTCTTTTTCATTTTTAATTATATTCTTTAAACTTGTTAAAGATATAGGTCTTTACTTCCGGTGTTTTTATAATTCTTAACAGATTAAACGCCATCTGTAGGTTGATTGAACAAACTAATTACCCACATGGGTTGGTTAAACTATCAAAGTTGAAGTATTTTTGAAGTTTTTACCAATTAATTTTTAATGATTCATTATAAATTATTCATAGTCCTATTCAATTTTTGGGAAAAGAGCGTTGAATACATGAGAAATTAACGTGAAAAAGGTATTTTAGTTGAATTTCGACTCACTCTGATACCCTATTATTTGACTGTTATGAATATAATAATAGTTTAATTACTTTTAATTGGTGTATTTCAATAAAGTGTAATATTACAAATATTCTGTTGAATTCATCTATTTGCTACTTACATAAAGCATAAAACTAGCTGAGAAAAAGAAATTGAACATTAACAAATAGTCATTATAAAGTTTATCATTCGAGGCTCTTTTTTGTGTTTTTCTTATTAATAAAATCTAAAAATTCCTTAATCTTTTTACTTTGATGTTTTTCTGACACTTTCTTATTGAAGTAATAATCTTTTTATCCTAAAAACATTATATGTTCAAACGTTAAAAATTGAAATTAGATATTCAACTGTAATTCAGCGACATCTATCGATAGATCTTTCAATAAACACAAAAGTTCAAAGGGTCGGAGGGATTGAATGAAGAACGACGCGGAGCGCGTGGCAGCATATGGCGAAAAGGAGGCGTAGTACAATATAGACGTCTATTTGAAGGAAAACTGCGCCGAATTGTCGCAGCGGGTGACTTATAGATGCCGTCATTCGAGTAGGGGAGGTGTGGAACTTTGTCCAGGTTGATCGCCATCTGTTTACCCTATTTCTTCATTGAATGAATTAAATGCTAATTGACTCACACTTAACATTTTCCTTAATGATTAGTAGAGAAAGAAAAAAGAAGAAAATTCAAACGAAACTGTACACCTGACCGTGTCTCATCAATAACTCACGTCCAATCATGACTCCTTTCTTATCTTTTTCCCTTTTCTTCCCATAGAGTCTTAATAACATTCCTTTTAAAGTACAGTATATGCCAAACTTTGATAATAGTAGTTGAAATTAGAGATACGTAGCTTTCCTTTCATCCTTATCTTTATTTATTTATTCATTTTCTTTCTCTTTTTCTCTTCCTATCTTGCTCTCTCTCTCTCGCTTTATCTATCTATCGTATTATTTCTCTTCTTATTCCCTTTCTCATTAAGAAAAAAGGAAGAAAAAAAAAGAAGACTAAAATGAATGGGACAAAAGAAAAGAGGAGTGAAGGGTGCTGTATGTAAAATGTTGAGCAATTGAAGGAAAGTTGTTAAAAAAGGCGACTTTTTTTGGCGTCAATTAAGACTGTCGAATAAGTTGTATATAGGACAAATTATACGTTCCTTTCATTAGGTTATAATTGCAATTGAAAAGTTGTTGAGTGTGTTTTTTGTTAGGTAGGTTTAATTTCGTATGGTTTGACAGATATATAAAAACAGAGTTCCGTTTGATAAATTGGGCGCTGATTACAGGGTGTTTTTTTTTGAAGAGTCTATCTTTAGAGAATGTCCTTTTTTCTTCATTTCTGTCTATCTCTCTTCTCTCTCTCTCTCTCTCTCTCTATCTCTCTCTCTATCTCTCTCTCTCTCTCTCTCTCTCTCTCTCTCTCTCTCTCTCTCTCTCTCTCTCACTATTTATCTATTTACCAACCCCTAATTCTTTCTAAACATTGTTTTTTTTTCTATCCTACGTCCCCTCTCTACTTTGAAGAGATTAAAGGAATTACTGAGAAAAAGATTTAACTAAATCACCCGTGGAGGTAATTTTGTCTACTTTACTTGTCCTTTATACTCAAATTGGCTAAATCGGCTTGAATTTAGTTCAAAATTAAAAAAAAAACCCCTTTAGCTTAAGATAAGTAGAAAAGGAAGGAGAATAGAAGGAAGTGTACAGTTTTTCAAAACTTACTTTACCGTTATAATTCTTTGAAAATCTCCACTACTTTTTGTTTGACAAATAGGGATAGGAACCAAACACTAGTGATGAAGGAGTAAAAGAGACAAAATGTCTATTGTTTAAAGTAATTGAATTAATATCATTACTAGCATTTTTATGATTATTCATCGTATACTTAAACGGATAGAGAGAACAAAAAGAACTTTGTACATTTTTTTGAAGCTTTATCCACCATTGTAACAGAGTATAATAAGGTTATTACTTACGATTGATTGACCCTCAATTACATTCTTTGTTTGAATTCTTCACGAAAAAAAAATGGTTAAAAAACAATTGATAAATAAGCTTATTTAACTTGTAATTGATAATGATAATAACAGTTATTTTATTACATTATTCTCACTTTCTTTGACAAACTTTTTCGATTATTAGGCCTACGTTTGTTATGTAAACACATTGTGTATGTTTAACAAAGTATACACGTACATATAGTATATATATATATATATATATGTATATTTTGGCAGACATTCGATAATCGTTAAAAAACGTTAGGAAACAACTTTTTTTTTGTTCAAGGATTTTATTTTGCAATTCATCAAAATAGAAAATACTTAATTTGCATATTTAAAGGGATTTAGGAGAAGAAATGAAACATTAAAAGATTATATTATCGCTATTATGCAAAACAAAGGGGGGGGGAGAAAGTTTAGTATTAAACTAGTATATATATGTATATATATATTTTCTTTTTGCACAAAGTACGAAAGATTCTTGTTTAATTAGCTTATAATTACTGTTTTTGTATTATTGAGAAAAGGTTATAATAACATTGAAAAAATAGTTTAAATATTAGTCTTAAGATTTTTCCAAGTATATCATTTGACACTTTTATATGAAAGATATCATTCTTTCTCCTTTCTTCTCTCTTTAGTTTTTTCCCCCTATTTATAGATTAGAGTTCTTTTGTACATATCCATTTCCCTTTTCTTTTATTCTTGATTAGTCAATAGTCTAACTGTTACTTATTCATTCGTCATTAATTTCTTTTATTATGTTGTTTACGTTGCTAATTAGAAGAAAGAAAATGTCATGCCGAGCTAATAAAAGCAAATGCTTAAAGCTTATACATCCTCTTAGTTAAAATTTCTATTATCAATTAAGTGACGTGTGGACAATAAGGAGACTGCATGATATTTCATAGGATAAAATTAAGATAACAATAAGAAACTAATTAGGAAACTTTCTAATCTATTTGGCCTATATATTTAACTTGAATTTTATTTGAGTGGCATTCCGCCCCTTTTCCCACCCCCTCCTAAGGATAATGCCTAGGCTTTCTATATTGCGCTTTCTTTCTTTCTCTCTCTCTCTCTCTCTCTGTCTCTCTCTTACTTACTTTATATAAACAGTAAACAAAATAATTTACCTTTTTTTAAGAGCAAAGAGAGAGAGAGAAAAAGAAAAACGATTTTATCGTCTTTCGGTTTTATTTGCTTGAGTCTTTTTTTATTTTAAGCAATAAACTCCTCTTATTGTTGTACAAAAAAACAATTTGAAAAAAAATACCCTTTGTTTATATCATAACATCAAAAGAAAATTGGAGAGGATTAGGAAGACGAATAAGATAAAGACATGCGAAAATTTCACTATGATCTATTAGATAAATATGAATTGATATTCTAGATTCGTTGGATATTTTTTACTCTTAATCCTTTAATTAATATTCCTTATTAATTAAACATTGTTACTTAATACTTTTTTTTCAAAGTTCTTTTTATGTTCGCCCATCATTTGGTACCGCCCTCCCTAACTATACATTGTGTAAAAGTTTTATGTGCTTTGGCTCTTGATAAACACTTCAGATGCTAATTAAGGTCAATGTCGTAATCCGAAAAAAGGTCAAAACACAATGAATAATCTCTTTGAGGATTTTAAATTTTCGTTGCATTATTTCTCATTCAACAATGCAAGTTAAGTTTCCGACGATAATGGATATATTATATTGATGAAGAAAGGTGTAGAATTGCTAAGCAGGAGAGGGTTGTGTAGAGAACATCGATGTGTGTGAGCGAGTATTCAAGGGGTGGGGGGGATAGATAGAAAAAAGTAGACGGGGAGATTGTGGGAGGGATTTTGAATGGTTGACGAGGGTGAGGAGAGGAATGAGGCGTACAACCGCCCACTTTTTTTCTTTCGATTTTCGATTTATCGACTTTAGTTTGTAAAAAAACTCGGACGGCAGTATGAAAAAAGCTGACAAAATCCATCAATCTTTCTAAACAATGTCTCCTTTGTCGCATAACTACAAAAGAAAATAGAGCCGTTATACCGTTTTATAATCTTTCGAATGCGAATTTTATTCCCCGCAGAATAGTCCTATAAAACTCCCCTGGGGTTAAGAAACACTATAGGCCTCCGGAATGCTGAATGAAGGCTGAATTAGCTTCGTTCAAGGTCAAAGGTCAGGTTACATTAAATCGTGTATGTTGAATGAATAGTTGTTGGCGCTAATGTTCGGTCGTGACTCTATAGAAACGTGCATGAGAAACGGAAGAAGAGAAAGATTGGTAATATGCATAGAAATAGCAGCGGTTTGTTTAAAGCTTATGCTTGTTGTATAAATATACCCTCAATTACATATTTTGGGTTAACTGTCTAGAATAAGGTAATGCTTTTTTCACAAATCTAAATAAACTGTTGGCCTTTAAACTAGCCTTATCGTTTATATTTCCTCTCTTAGCAATCCATCATTTTAAACTATAAAAATCTACAGGTTATCTGACTATTGTTCTATCATACGATTCATTTAGATCTTTAACATTTCAATTTTGTTTATTCTTAAATATTAGTAATATTTAATGACATATTTAAAGAAAAAACAATGTAAAAACGTATTCACATAAGTTACATATGTATATATTAGGTTTTTGTTTTTATCTATTTGTTTTCTTCTCTTTCCAATTGACCTCTCTCGTGAGGCGGACTAACAAATCAGTCATTTACGCGGGAGGGACTATATATTTAAAACTCCCGCAGCAGCTATTCACTTATGTAATATAACGTAAATGTTAGTCAAATTACGCCCTTAATAGACTTATAATTAAACCCCGCTGCTATTTTTCATTCTCATAAAAAAAGTTTGCATTTTATTCGACGTCTACCTTTTTATCGATGAGATTATCTTGATAAGGAGGGGGGTTTTTTTTGATGCTTCAGGATGAAGAAATGTGGCTTTTACACACACATACACTCTCTCCCTCTTTCTTACCGACTCCCTACTAGTTTATTTCTTTTTGATAACATCACATTTGATAAAAAGGTAAATAGAAAGACGCCGAAAGAAATTTGTAAAAATGTCCATAACACAGATTGTAAAAAAAATAATAATGTAACAAAACAACGAGGAAGGGAGGAATCGATTGGTTCCAGTTCTATCTCTCTTCCTCGATACGATTATCATACTACGCTACACGCTTGTGAATCGAGAAGCGTACTGTCTGTAATAGTATATTCTCCGGAAGTAGCTGACGACACGTCACTTGAATCATATTCAGATTTAGATACTGCTCTTGGACTATAACGATTCGATCCTTCTATTGATAAATTCATATCTGTTATTGATCCGCGTCCACTGTCGGATTGTTTGTCTGAGTGCTGTTTATAAGTTTGTAGAAGCTGTTGTACTCTCTCTTGGCCATCAGGAATTTTGTTTGATGGAGGCTGTTAGGAAAAAATAAAGAAAAATGCTCATGAATATTTAAATTTATTTAAGTATTATTTATCCTTTAATTGGTTAGAATAATTCTAGAATGTCTCCTAATCGGTTTTAACCTGCTAAAAGGTTATTACGTCTACTTCCTAAATAAAGGAAAATAGAAAGGTGACGACGGACCAGAAGGGCGAAAGAGCGTCCATCCTATTACATAATAGCCTGGCATATTTATACTCGCGCGTCGTTTGCAGACGCCCTCTATTTACATTACGAGCGTAAGAGTGTTGTGCTTGATATAGAATATTATTTGTATAAGCAGATACGGTTCACTATTAATTTGTCCTCACTAAAAATAATATTTTGTTTCAAGACTATATAAGTAAAAGAACTATTTTGAAATACTGCACTTCCTAGCTCGTGTGATATTACCATATAGAAACTTAATCTATTCCAGCCACTCAATTTATTTCTTTATTTTCTCTCTCTCTCTCTCTCTCTCTCTCTCTCCCGCTCAGTTCCCTTTATACTCTTAAACAGAGGATATATTCTCATTGTATTATGAAATGTATTGTATATCGAAACCTCCCACTTTTTTTTCTTTCTAGATTAAACGATAAACTGTCGCCCGTACAATTAATAATTCAAACCTCATTCAAGCTTGAATAAGATTTTTTTTAACTTTTATTCTAGTCGTCCTACCCTCCTCATAGATCTACTTTTTCTCTCTATTAATCTATTTCCTTCTAGCTGCTCTTCTTCTCTCTATTCCCTTTCTTTGCCGAATAGGGGATGGTAATATTATTTGTCTGTTAATAAACTACTTTATTGCTTTAATATGCCGTTTTTAGCTGCTAAAGAATAAAGGATACAAAACACGCCATTTACGCATTAAAATCGCTTAAAATAACAGCGTGTCAACGCTCGAATTCATCCTCTCTTTACGCCTCTTCCTATTCTTTTAAAGGACAACTGGCGAGAGGATATCTTGGTTTCTTTTTTACGGGGGTTGATTACTTTCACTCTTTATAAAATACCCGCATATTTTAGGAATAAAATTATCAATCTAAAAATATTTACATGCGGGAGAACTTTTTTTCTTCTCTTTTTTATAAGAAAGGAAGAGACAGACGTTGAACGATAGAGGTCAAATATGGTTGAAAAAGAAAAAAATTTACGATATTAATCTTACCTGAGGATATTCTATTGATTTTTCTTCGTCTTCCTTCTTTAATTTATTTATCTTTCGCTTTCTTCTCAACTGTACTAAAATCGCTGCAATAAGTGCTATGGCTACAAACAATGTGCCACATATAATTGCGATTATTGCATAAAGTTTGCCGTCATTAGACGCCTTCGCAGTTTCCGGAGACACAGTAATGGCAACGCTACAAAAAGCCTCGTAATTTCCATCTTGAACCTTGACCCTTAGCGTTGTGATGTAATCGACGTAGCCTCCTAAATCCTCTTTTACTACAATCCTTCCGGATGTCTCGTCCAGGCTGTAAATATCCGCTCCGCTTACGGATTCGATTGTATAAATAAGGCGGCTACCATCTAAATCGGACGCTTTTATTGCCCCGACAGATTCGCCAATTTTCGCATTAGAAGCCACTGTTATATTAGCGTCGTAGACTAGAGGAGGATTATCGTTGACGTCCAATACTTTGACTAGAACAGTTATTTTATCGCCTTCAGTATGATAATCTGGATTATAAGCTTTGACTATTAAAAGATAATCTTCTCTTTCTTCTCTGTCCAATTTCAAGTTGGTTTCAATTATACCCGTAGTTACGTTAATAGCAAAATTTCTATGACCACTGACAAACTTATAAAAGGTAATGTTATTGGGGTATAAATCTGGGTCTATAGCTGTAACTTTGCCAACACGTTCTCCTGGCTTTCTTTCTTCGATTACTTCCATTTCCAAGCGTTCTTTTGGGAATACAGGAGCATTATCATTCTTATCTAATACTATTACGTTTATGAAGCATGTAGAAAATAAACTAGGAGAGCCAGAATCTCTTGCTATTACGTGAAAAGAGAAAGTATCTAAATCCTCTCTATCTAATGATTTCGCTGTTCGGACTATTCCAGAATTATCTACTTTTACAAGATCAATAGGCTCTTTAATTTCAAATGTTACTTCTCCGTTCAATCCAATATCTCCATCATGAGCTTTTAATTCTACAATAATTGTTTCATCAAGATTCTCCTCAATGTATGCCGTATAATTTAAAATATTCAACTTTGGAGTATGATCGTTTTCGTCCGTTATTTCAACTTCAATAAGCTTTTTTGTAGTTCTTCTAGGAGAACCAGAATCTCGACAAACGATAAAGAATGAATAAGAATCTCTAAATTCCCTATTGAAAGTTTTCGTAGTTAGAATATTTCCAGGGTTTGATTCATAGAAATTTCCTTGAGTTTCTTCCAATGCACACGAAACTCTGATATTAGAACCATCTTTATCCCGTGCTCTGTAATAGGCCACAAAAGTATTTTTAGGACTGTTTTCTTTCACTTCCACTCTTCCGTTCTCGGTAAGAACTGTCAAGGTCACTTCGGGATCAAATTCGTTTACATCTTCCACATCGATGGTAATCTTAGCAAAATCTTCGAGAGGATTAGATGCCTTATCCCTGGCGTAAACTCTAAAAGAATATCTTTGGACTGCTTCATAATCTAATTTGTTCTTTAATTGTAATCTTCCAGATGAGTCTATTTGAAATCTATCAGAGACTTCTTCGCTGACAGAATACATAATTTCCCCATTTCTCCCAGCGTCGGAGTCAGTAGCGAAGACCGTTAAAATTGTTCGATTTAATCCGAAATCCTCAGGGATTTTTTTCGAATACGTTCGAGGATTAAAAATTGGCCGATTATCGTTTGAATCGCTAACGATTACCTTTAGGGACATTTTGCCTGTTTTACCTCCACCATCTATTGCTTCTAGAACCAAATTATACTCTTTAAATATTTCCCTATCCAACTTTTTCTTCAGCTTTAAATAGACGTCACCGTCCTCCCCAACGACGTCGAATGTGCCATCATTTTTTGTAAGTTTGTAGTTTTGTATAGAAAAGACGCCGTTGTCCGCGTCTCTAGCCCTTGGTAAGGGTGAAATACTTTCTGTACTTGCATCTTCGCGGAACGTCACGTTCCACAGGTCAACCGGAAAGGTTGGAGCGTTATCGTTAATATCGACAACTTCTATTATTGCTTTAATCATCGTCTTCTTCGAACTACCGACTAGAACAATGGAAAGAGTAACATAGCATTTGGACACAGTCTCTTTACAGATCGTTTCTCGATCTAATTTGGCTGACGTTTTTATCAAACCATCCGCCGAAAGCGTGAAATTAGAATGGCCATTTAATAAGCGAAACTCGTAAGACGTTTCTATTAATCTGCGAACAGAGTTAAAACTGTGCAGGTCGAGTACTAGTTTCCCGGCGTCTCCCTCTTCTAGAACGCTTCCACTAACGTCTAATGACGTCACGGCGTGGATGATGTAAGCGAGTACGGCTGCACAAAGCATCTGTATGGGGGGAAGGGTAAATTAAACGTTACCACGCGTATGACGTAATTCATGAATAAATTAGATCGAATCAGTCGCACGAGCGCGCGCCCCTTTTTTTTTGTCAAACTGACTTCAAAAAGACCGTTAAAACGTCGCGGTGCTTATATCTGTGATACAGTATACACATACACAAAAAAAGAAACGCCTTTACTTTATCACACCAAACAGTCTGAGATGTTAAGAAGATTAACTTCTTTTTTTTTTCTTTCTTTTATAAGACACTGTTAAACGAATAACTTTTAAGACTAATTAATAAACAACGACTTCAAATAAAAGACTATTTAAACATGAATAGTCGTTAAATAACTATTCATTACCTAGTTTTCCATGTTTATATCAACATTAACAAAGTTGTAAAGGTGTCTAAATATACGTTATGTCATATTATTTTATATACAATCGATTTACGCCTTACCCTGGATTACTGACTAATTCAACTAATATTTTGTTATTAGAGTAATTTAAAGCCGGGTTGGCTTAGAATAAGAAGACAAATCTGCAGAGTTGAAACACCTTCTTTAAGGCTTGTTCTTTAAGCGGCCGCTAAACTCTTTATGAAAGGTTAACGAGAAAGAAACGACAGGAAAATTACTCACTTTATGCCCAGTTGCTAACTCGTTCAACCACTCGAAAGTAAGCAAGAATAAATTAGATTAAAACGTTAGAGATTACATTCCTTTTTGTTACTGATTGGTGGCAAAAGGGTTCGTTAACCGAAAGGAACGTGCCAAGTTTGGGCGGAATAAAATAGATGAAAAAGAGGTTAGACGAAAGGTAGGAGGGAAAAGGGGGCGTTTAGCTTTTAGTCGTTACCGACTTACAGATGGAGCGTTTTATGAGAAAAGCTCGTAAGTAATCCTTATACTAAAATTTTCTGTCCAATATAACTTTCTGCCTTACTCCCCCTTTCTTGCTCACTCTCTCTCTCTCTCCCTCTGATAAACAAATTAGTATTAGAAATTCACAATTTCAATAATTCTTTATTCGATAACACGCCCACTTTTCCTCTTTGAAAGACTATTATACAATTTTTTATATTTGTCAACCATAGCAATTAAAGTATTAAATTTATATAAATTAAACTGATTAAATAAACAGTAGTAAATCCTCAAGCTAACGAAGGAAAAAAAATAAGAAAAGAAGAGAGAAAAAAGGGGATAAAACAAGAAAAGAACGATTAGTTAAGTGGTTCGGTATGTATTTTTTAAAATAGACCATTGATAGATTAAATACAACAATGGATTGAACAAGCCAATTATAAAATGGTCTTACGTAAAAAAAGAGAAAGAATGAAAAAGAGTAGGAATGAATAAATCAAAATCCAATACTAAACTAATACTTCAAAGCCTATTCATATACCTAACACTAGTTTATTTGCGGATTAGGAAACGAGTCAACAGAAGAGTTGTTAAAAAAAAGAGAGGCGAATAAGAGGCGGTAGGCGGGCTTTAAGAAGATAAAAAAAGAGAAGAATATGAATACATATTACACACATATACACACGTATATTTATATATAAATATGCTTTTAAGACATATATTTATATATATAATATTTAATCACGTGATTAGTATGTTTTTTACAATCCACCCACACCTAATACCCTTTTTCGTATTGTAAGCGTCAATTTCCACACACAAAGTTATATCAGTCTTTTGTTGATGTTATTAAAGTGAAAGAAACCTATAGGGAGTCCGTCGTGACTCGACCAAGCCGTTAAAAACATTGAATGAGAAAAACTCTCCGTCGATTTCCTGTTCGCGTGAGAACGCTCTATTACTTTTTTTTTATACAAAAACCAAAAAAAAACCAACGAAAGGAACATCCTTCTAACCAACCAGGAGGTGGCGTATGTCAGAAGTTTACTACAATTTATATAACAAAGGGAACGGAGAAGGAAATACCAAGTGTGGGAATAAAAGTCTAAAGAATTATTGATTTTACGCTTATCCGCTCATTATAAGCGGCGCTAAAGTTCTAATCGACGTCCGACGAGCATTGTTGGCAGGGTTGATTGGCAGCAATTCGGATGGCTGGTGATTAATAATCGAGTGGCGATTTTAACGACGAGTCGCTCGCGTGACACGATCGTTTCTTTTCGATTATTTCCCATTTTATTTTATATTTTCATTTTAATGTACATTAATTAAATGGTATTTAGGCGAATGGATGAGTTTAACATACTATTTTGCTAATCTAATAGGTTAAACAGCATCCTATTTCGTTATGCATCCACCCAAAACGAAATACCAATTTTAAGGGCGACTAACCATGCAAAACTGGAAACAATAGGGAACAAGACCAACGCTCTATGCGGTCTATTTTTCATTCTTAGCCTTTAAAGGAAATAGTTACGATCATAATATAGCGTTTTTGATTAGAAGGAATACCTAACATTTTTTCTTTCAACTAAAATTGTGGTCAAAACAGAAGAAATTCGATAGACTAGACGAAATGATAAATGAATTTTACACACATACATACACACAAATACATACACAATCCTCGAGATACGAGTAATTAATCATAGTAAATTAGGAAAGCGTGCCATCTCTGTTCTCCCCCTCCTCCCTTTCTCCCTCCCTTTTCTTGTAACAATCATAATAATACCCTCTCTCTTGGGAATTTATTCCAAATGTAAATAAATTTAAATGTTTGTTTCTTAGATATTTAATTACGTAATAACAGAGAATATATTAGATCTCATAAAATAGTTCACTCGTTTCAGGCGAACCAACTTTTTGCTATGTATATAGTATACAAAAGATAAATGCTAGCTGGCCACCTGCTCTTTGGCTCCCCAGATGCAAATCTTAGTGGGGGTCAAAACAGTTAATCATGTAAAATCAGAAAGAATATGGAAGCATATTGTACGCGTGCACACCGTCAGAAATTCGTTGTCCGTTCTCATGACTTTAATTATCTCTAATATTTACTAATTTGCTACTTCCTTTTATCTGTTTACAATACAGTTCTCCTTCTTTACAGAGTGAATTACGAACATATGCATACATTTATGCATCTCAATATCCCGAATTAGATATAGGCTTAGAGTATGAAAGCTCTCACGTATCTCTCTTTCTCTCACTCACTCACTCACTCTCTTTCTTTCTCTCTTACCCCAACCTCACGACCTTCCTCTTTGGAACGGTTTGCAAATAATGTTGCACTGTTAAACAAACATCTGATATAACTCAGGAGATGACTATCAAGATTGAAATTGAAATTTCTATTGAAAATGCAAAGAAACACGTACACGCGCAAATAGTCAAACCTAATAATAAAAAATCGGGAAAAAGTGGTTTTTTCACTCTAATGAATGAAAATTATTGAATTAGCTTATAAGGGTAGGTTACCACCTCCTATTCATCAAAAATTTTATAGGGTAAATGTACTCTTATGAGTACAATCCCTACTCTTTTCTCTCTTTTTCTTGTATATTTAACATATTGTATTTCTACTATATAGTAGAAAAAAAAAAGAACTATTTGGACAGGGGACACGTTTTGAAATGGACACCCAACGATTTTACGAATAAACAAATAAGAAAGATGGTTTGGAATAGATTCCAGAAAATGAAAGGGAAAACGAAACCAAGGCATTTTTTATTCCATGGAAAAAAATACCTCTCTTCTCTTCTCTCTCAAGTAAATTTACTTGCCCAAAACATTCGATAACGATAAGGCAACTCAATTATCACTAACGTAATCCGAAACGTTTATCTCCCCTTTGGCTTTTACCGTAGACCGATAAAAATCGATTTCGTTTACTAAAAGTCAATTATTTTCCTTATTCACTAACGAGTTCTTCTTTTGTATCAAGTCGGATAGAAAATATTATATCTTTTATAGTGTATTAACAAAGGGATATACGCTAATCTTTCTTTCATTTATAAAAACTATGGTTGATTAACCGTAAATGATAAATGACGTAGAGTAAGGAAAAATCTTGAAAGAATTAAACGGGTTCACTATTTATTATTTTGGTAAAATGTCAGCGAACGCTAATGGTCGTAGGTTGGGGAATAGTAAGATATATAGTTTTTTTCTTCTCCTTTATTCGTCTTCTTTACAATTCTTGTAGCTTTTTTATGCATCCAGCGAAATTCTTGTAACGAGATAGCGAAAAATTTTTTCAAAGCTATTCGAAGGTGAAGACCACAATTCTTTTATTCTTAATAAAAAAAATATTCCCACCTGGCCACTTTCGAAGTGACCACTTCCTCTTTTTCCCGCGGCTAATTTTTAAAATATTCTCTATCAACTTTCTAATTGGGTATAACTTTACCTCTCGTTCATATCTTGCACTACATACAAAACTCTGATTTGATAGGCTTATTAAACCTTTAAAAACTTAAACAAACATGTCACGTGTCAAAGATTTTTATCGAAACATGCCTTATCGCACAAATATAGATAACGTAATGATAAACATAATTTAGTACCTTATTCTGTAATAGGCCTTAAGAGGTAGGAAGAAATTAGATAATAAAAAAAATAAACTCCTCGGTATCCGTGAGAAAGTCTCTTCCGTACGGTTTCGCGCCGCGATCTGAAAAGTATCAGCGAGTCACGTGACATGTTGTTAATCGCCTATTGGCTGTCCGCTTTCTGTGTTTGGTTTACGTTTAGCGCCCTTTTATAAAAAAGTGACGTTTTCGAACTAAAGCGCTAACGAATTTCTTTGTCTTGAGAAAAATTAGTGAAAAAAGAGAAAAGTTCTTTCCAGGGGTTTCTCTTTGGCATAAAATTTTCTGTATTCGATAAAAGCTAGAGGTGTTATTTACATTCCAAAATATCAATGAGAACCATATTGCACTTTATATTTTTGCACGTGACGTCACAAAGTCTATAGTTTGTCATGGTTTGTTAGCGTCACCTGATTTATAACATACATTTATATGTATGTATGTTTGTGTGTGTGTGTGTGTGTGTATGTACGAATTCGTAAATAGGTATGATTGCGTTGCGTGTAAAGGAAACAGTTCATTCATCGGAAAGTTTGACATCGAGTGAGTAATGGTAAATTTCGATGTTTGTCAGTAATCTAACTAGGTTGTTAGAAAAAGTTCGTTAGAAAAACTTAGCTATGACATCTTTTCAAATTTATCGCGTCAAGACACGTAGTATATACAAGTGGAGTCTTTTTTTAGGATTTTAGATGATTTAGTCCCATATAATAAATTTACTGTTACTATACTTTTCGAAATATTTATAGAGTCTTACCATCATAGACAAGCCTTCTTAACTCAAAAAAAACTACATAAATATTGTCTCGAGTCTACAGGTTATTTATTTCTAATGACAACTGAGACAAAAATGGCGTCATAATAAAAAGAAATAAAAGTTAACTTTCTTTTTTAACATTTACCTGTTAATTGCGAATGAATACAAACTATATATTGTTTGACTTAGACAAAATCCAATATACTCTAGATATTTAATATAAATTAAAATATATATAAATATGTTGAGTTTTTTAATGATAAATATCGAAAGTGTTCAAAGAGAGCAAAGGTAAGAGAGTAGGTTTCGATCAGCTATTAAATCTATATTTCTTTTATTTCTTAATAGTTTTCGAGTGGGGGCCACTTAATAACTATAAACTCAGTAAGGGTTGTAGATTTACCTTGTTCCTAACAGTAATTACAATAAGAATAAGCGAAAATATGCATATTTTTCAAATAACAATAAAAAAAATACTGACAAGTAGACTATATATGCATAGGATAATAAAGAAAAGGAAAGATCAACAATTCGTTTAAATCGCCGCAAAAGTTAACGGCCTTAGTTCAGTCAGTTGGCGGACTAATGATACGTTTGAATTCCGTCGAAAAACTTCACCCCGCGGTTTATTTGAGGCGGCTTACATCAAAAGCGAATGTAGGCCTAGCTGGGGCGGTGAGTCGGGCCCTTTTTCCACCTCCCCGAAGCCTTATATATACAAATAACAGAGAAATATATACCGACTCTTTGAATAATTAAGTTATTTAAACAATAACTTAACATCAATCAGGCTATCGTATTTATAGAGCTCTTTTATGTAAAAAATTTGCATTATTAATATCATCGAAGAAGATTTCTATAAATGAGCACGTAACTTCTTATTCGACATTTTTTTATTATTAATAATTTTAACGGTAATTTTTCATTATTATCATAAAAGTATACCTTTTAATACAACTGAAAACAATAGGCATAAATAATATGACTTGAATAAAAACTACAGATACGACAATCATTTTCATTCTGTCTATCCCTCATTCTCTCTCTCTTTCTCTCTCTCTGCTCATTTGAAAATATATGCTTTTAAAATGTCACGTGATCGTTTTTATTCGCTTTTCTTCTAAATTTTCTATTGAACAGTCATAAATGCAAAAGAGAAAAGGCAGAAAGAAGTACTTTTTGGAACGTTACCGCTTTTAAAAAAAAATACTGTATATATAAAGAGGAGAGGTTATTATTCATATTTAATTTGTTCCTTTTATAAATATCTATAAGGTTTTATTTATATAAATATATGGGGAAGAAAAAAGGATGATAAAAGGATGGTGATGGGTTCATTTTTTATAAATACCCATTTTTGATTAAGTACCCTTTCCTCTCTGTTAAAGACTATTATACGATTCCTTTGAATTATTGTCTGTCTCTTTCAACAAGTCATTAATTTCCTTGTTTTTTTTATTATTACTCGTCTTATGAGCGTTCATATTGGCTATATAGGGGAAGGTTACTACTCCCTCTCTATTCCTCTCTCTCTCTCTCTCTTTACCAAACAAAACTATAGTATTTAATCGTTCATTTTTTTTTTACAATTGTTCTCAAGCGTTTCTTTTCAAAGGAAGTCTTTTATAGGTTTTTTTCAAGTGGTGGTTCTTTTCTAAGCAGCCTCTTTAGTACCTCTAATATTTTTACGAGTAAAACAGTTTCTTTCTCTCACTTTTCCCCTCTCCTCTACACTCTTTGACTAAGAGATTTTGTTTATTTAAAAAATCATTTATTAAGTGAAAATATTTAAATATAAATACGCCATCTGGCGATATAAGTTAATTCTTTCTTAAGAGATCTACAGATGAAGATATTTCAACCCGGGCTATTACGCCCTGCCCGCATGTTATAAAAATTCGATTGTTGAGACGTCACGTGACCCGTAAAGGAATTATGCGGGTCTCGCGAAAGCTTTCTTCATAAAAATGTTACCCTTCCTCTTACTTTTTTCTCTCGGTTTTTCTGAAACTTTGCGACTTCACGTTAATGAAGAGACGCCAATTGGCTTTCGTCTACTGGAATTAGAGAAGAATAAATCCTACCGCTTACTGACTGATACGGATTTATTTAGATTATCTCAAGGTGTTGTTTACGTAAACAACAGGATAGACAGAGAAACACTGTGTAAGCCAGGCCCTGTATGTGCCACACAACTCGAATTTGCAGTATTACCAATTGAAAAATTGGAAATTTTACGGATAAATATAACTATAGATGATATTAACGATAATCCACCTATCGTTAAACCGGAAATTGTAAGAATTAAAATTACGGAATCGACACCTTTAGACGCACTGTTTCCGATTGCTAGTGTTAAAGATGCCGACGGCGAAGATTACGGTATTAAAACAGTTCAACTGGAAGATAGTTATTTTGGAGTTGTGCACGAATCGGATGAATTACGTCTGATATTGAAGAGGATGATCGATTACGAAAGACTGGATAATACGATTATGAATATGTCAATATCAATAAGTGACGGATATTACAATACTTCCTTGTCAATTATTGCCGAGATAATTGATATAAACGACAACCCCCCAATATTCGAAAAAGAAGAATATATCATTGATATCTATGAGAATTTAACTATAAATACGCAGATATTGAACCTCAAGGCCGTCGATCTCGATTCAACAATCCAATTTCGATTAGTAAAGTATTCATTAAGTACTAACCAATATTTTGGTGTCGATGCGTATAATGGAACTTTAAAGTAATAATGAACCGCTAAGCGATATTTAATAAAGCGTACTATATGTATATATGAACTGCATGCAGTATGTATATATACAATGTATACATATACATATTGTGTATATATTTATATATATACACGGCGATAAGAGTATACATAACAGATATCTTTCTTCCCAACGTTTTAAAACACTTTTGACCCCTTTTTTTTTTTAAAAAAAAGAAGGCGTTAACAACTATTATCGGTTCATTAATACTTAAAGAACCCTTAAAAAGCTAAATTACGAAGCGAAGCGGCTGTTTCACCTAACTGCTACAGCTACTGATGCTGGAGGTCTATATTCCAGGACGTCGATAATAATAAGGCTTTTGAATATTAATGAGAGATCGTTTCGAATCAAAGTCACGCCCATTACTGGCTACGATAATGAATTATTGATCAAAGAAAATCTCTTGGCAAACAGTGTCGTAGCTCTCGTTAAAGTCGAATTGGACGAATGGGAGGAGTCGGTCAATAATGTCGAGTGCTTTTCGGACGAATCGGAAAAGTTCAAAGTGTCTAGATTAGATAATCAGCTAGTTTTATTGACTAATACGTCTTTCGACAGGGAGTTTGAGGAAAGATTTAGCTCAAGAGTAATTTGTGTTAATTTAGGCGTCTATAGAAATCAAAGTATAGACGTCCGAATTGTAGATGAGAATGATAATGCACCCGAGTTTGTTCAATCCGAGTGGATTGTTGAGGTTGAAGAGAATATCCCTCCTGCAACGCTAATAGCAATTTCCGCTACAGATTCCGATAAAGGTATAAATAAGTATACTGCGTTTAATTAATTCGAATGAGTAAGAAATTACTTTTTTATAGGCCTAAACTCAGAATTAAGGTACGAAATTTACGGCGAAGATTGCTTCCAGATCCACCCAATTTTCGGTACTTTATCATCAACGTGTGAATTCGATTTCGAAGTTAGGACCGTCTATAATTTAACTGTACACGTTTTTGATGGAGGGGAGCCAAGTTTGAACAACTCGGTCGGGGTGAAGGTCATCGTTAAGAACCTCCTCGATACGCAACCCGAGTGTTTGGACAATGAATTTCGTGTTTTGGAGAATGAGGGTGGTGTTTATCTGGGTCAAATCTCGTTTCGAAATCCCGAAAATTCTACCGTCTTCTTTAGTAAATATGACGAAAAGCGTTTTTCGATCTCGAACGAAAGTGTCTTCCTCAGAGAGCCCATCGATCGAGAACGTTTACAGACTGTCAACTTACGACCACTAATCTTGTATGACCTTGACCCAAGGGTTAATTCCACCTGCCAACTCGTAATCAACATTGTCGATCTGAATGATAACGTTCCCGAAATCGTTTTCCCATCTAACGATTCTACCCTCCACCTACCCGAATCCTCTTTCAATCGCAACAGGAAGTTGTTAAGCATAGTAATCAGAGACGACGACGAAGGGTTGAACGGTGAAATAGACGTCTTCTTGAAACCGGAAATTTGCTTTCGATTGGACGGTTTAGACGTCGTGTTCGATTGTTCAACTTCAAATATTGGTGACGTTTTCAATCTGGAATTATTTGCTAGCGATAAAGGAACACCGGCCTTAAATACCTCGGTAACCTTTAAGATTATCCGGATAGAAGATGCCGAGGAGAAGGAGAATTATTTGCCATTTATATTAACTGTAACATTATCCGCAATACTTCTTGGAAGTTTGATAATAATTTTAGTCCGGACTATCAAGATTCAAAGGAAGAAGGTTATCATCAGCTGATATAAAAACCTAGGCCTTTTTTTGTAATAGCTCTCCCGCAACATTGACCTACGAGGTTAACCGAACCTGCAGACTTCTAATCTTAGCGATGCGAAAGATAAGTTTGAACAAAAAAAAGAAACGGTTTTTTTTTATTTGAATAACTTTACCTCTGAGTTGAACAAAGGGGTGACGCCCCGACGCGGTTGATATTGCTTTGAACGACTGATAGATTGAACTTGAAAAAGAGTATATATTGTCATGATAAAAATAGAGACAAAATAAGAATAAGAATTATATATAAAAGAAAAAAAAATAAAATTGAAAACGAAATAAAGAAACTAAATTGATACTTTCGAAATTTTTTTACTCTTTATAATGAAGAAAGACGAGAAGGGGGCTGGATGGCCTATTAGACGGAGGAGCGAAGCTAACTAAAATTGTTAAATTCCTTTCCTTCTTCTGGTAAATAGGCCTATAATAGGTATTACCTTCAACAACTACCGACCCACGTGTCATAGGAACTTGCTAATTCATATAATCAAAGTTGTTGATCTGAAAGATAAAACGTTCCTGAAATAATTTTTCGGCTGAGCGCCTCTCCTAAGGAATTTTTTTTCCTTTCTTTTATTTTGCTTTTGACGAGATGTCCCTGAGGAACGCTGGTGTGGGGACTGGAAAAGATTAAATAGAGAATGATAGAGTAGGTGAAAGAACCGGGGACAGACTATCAAGGCCGATAGTAGGATATGAGAGAGAGAGAGAGAAAAGAGAAGTTTGATTTGTGAGATTTTCCCTTAGTTGCCCTTCTGTTTCTCTCATACTTATCTAGGCGCGCGATTACTCATGACCTATAGCCGAGCGGTCGAGGTCTGTTTATAGTTTATGATTAGAAATTATTCTAGGCTTAAAGTTGATTTGTTTTTCCTACCTATCTTTTCTTTTTATGGTATTTGTTGATGAGAAAACCTTTCGAAATCGTTCGAATTCCGTTTAAACAAGAGATTTATCTGGGGATATTTTAACAGCAAATAATCTGGTGTGAGAGCAGCGTCGTCTCTCAAGCTATAGGGGCGTGTTTGGGTAGAGGTAACCGCTTATCGTAGTTATTGAAAGAAAAGAAAAAGGATTAAGGAATCTATAGCTTGCAGCTACAAATTCCTCCTAAAAGGTGCTTATTTGAGAGAGGAAGGGGTTGTGGAAAATTGCTCTCCCACTGACCTAAAAGTAAGAAATAAAAGGAAGGAATAGAATGGTATGGGTTGCCGAGGTTGGGTGATAAAGGGTAAGGAGAGGAAATAGGTGAAAGAAGTAAAAAATAAGGAAGAATAAGGGAAGAAATGCGGGCTCCGTGTTCGTGCGTTAAAAATATATCACTTAAAGAAAAGTAAACGACGTGCATTTTTTTTTATTGAAACGCTCTTCGCCGTATTAACGCGCGCACACTTTGCAAACAAACGAAAGTGATGAGAAACGGACATTCGGACGCGTACTGTTTGATATTCCAATTCGGGCGGTCAATTAGGAAAACATACACTACTACTGTGTACGAAATATATTCCTATTCCCTAGGTGGTCGATTCAAGAATTTTTCCCTCCACTTCATACAGGCTTATATGGTCACTTAACACATTTTATTAATGGGGTTTTTTTGTTATTGCATCGTCTCTGTTACCTACTTTACTCTTTTATCGTATATTTTGATTTGTTACTATAAGTGTAAATTAGTAGTACTATAAGTTGAATTAGTAGTACTAGAAATTGTAGATTCGAAAGCCGATATTGACGATCTCGAAACAAGACGGAAGCGGAAACTGCTTCTAGTTAACAAGTAGGTCACGTGCTCAGCTCTACCTGGCCAAGATATATCTGTCGAAAAATTATCGACTTTCAAAAGAATACAGGCAAATCTATGAAGAAACTTCAAACAAGAATATATTTATATAATAACTGCATTAAAACGTAGTTTTTACGCTCGCAAAGTTAGAATATTCCAATCTATAATAATAAAATGAAGTAATAAACCCTTTCTTTAAAAAACATTAAAAATCTCGCGCCTCAGAAAACAGCGCCACCTAAGTACACTCTCAAGACTACAAGGACTGTTAGTTTTTTTATGGGATAAAAAAAATGTAGGGTCTATTTAGTTCAACGAACAACAAACAAAATGAATGACAAAGAATAGGGAAGGGAAGGAAGATAAGCTAAGGGAACTTTTAGAAGAGACGTGAGAGAGAGAGAGAGAGAGAGAATGAAGGAATAGGGTTGGAAAAAAACTCAATGAACATTTTGAATATTTATTAATCCTCCTTACATATTCGATTATTCATACGTACGGCCCATTCCCTTCAATAATTATAATTTTATTGTGATTTTTTTGTCATCAATTTCTATATTGTCGTTAATCTTTGCAAAAATTATTTTAATAATAAAACTAAAAATCGTCCGGAAGTTAAAAAGAAGAAGAAAAAAAATGACAAATGGCGTAATTCTCTTTTAAAAATGTAGGGCGTCATACGGTAAAAATTCCATGGGTCAAGTAGCGTTTATGACGTCCTCTTCGCTTTTTAACGCCGAACGTCCGAAACACCTCAAAGCTTTTGAGACCAAATGTCATTAAATCGTCTTTACCGCGTAGAATATATGCATAGGTTTTTGTATATAAATATAAAAAAAAACACGGATCCATATAGAGTATGGTATTCTAATAAAATATTCGTGATAATTGACCGCAAAAAAGGATATCAATTTTAGTTTAAAGTAAAATATTTAAACAACAATGATAAACAGTTTTTTTTGGGCTATAAAAGGTCTTATAAAAGGTAGGGATTGATTTTGTCCCCCTCCCCCCTCCTCCTCAATATAGGCCTTTTCTAATATTATACCCCTGAATATATAACAATTATAATCGATTCGTTTTTACACTCAATTGAAGAATAGGGTCTATAAGTTAATCTCATTAAAAATAAATAATAAGTTATATAGTCTGTTGAAGGGAAAAATAGTAGCTTCAACAATTTTATTCAAGTGCAATATTACTGATAAGAGAGATTAAATCAAAGCTTCAGTATACTTAAACTAAGGCTTAAAATCTTGAAAATATCTCAATTCTTAGATCCGAATGTTTAAACTTTTTTAATCAATTTAATCGAATTAACTTTGATAGTATGTTATAATTTTGTATCGTCTTTGCCTAATTAAAGAATTGAATGTGTTGAATGAAAGTGTATAAAACCCCTTTTGGGAAACTACAGGGGCTATTTGGAAAAAGTTCCCAAGGTGCTAGACCATTAAAATGATCTAGAATTCAACATGAGGTAAACATAACTCAAGTAAAGGAAAAGCAGCGACAAATTGCGAAAATGACACAAAGTAAGTGTTTACGCAACTTGGACCTATGTTTTGACGTATTAGTACTATTATTTAATATTTTAAGAACCTCTTCCTTTTCTTCTTTAGACTACAAATACCAACTTGTTATATTTTCTTTGACGATAGTCTACTATAATCTATACAATATATCAAAGGCTTTATAAATGTGCATATATACTGTCGGTGGTAGGTATATGTCCACTAGGTGGAGACATCTCTAGAACTGGTAAAAAAGTTGAGAATTTGTTAAATTTTTGCAAGTTGCTTGCTTGAAGAAAAAAATTATTCTTTTAGCTTCCATATGGTAACGCCACCTAGAGTATACCTGTCAAATACGCCACCTATAGAGTACTGAATTAGCTGTAATTAAAGCGTTCGCACGACGTTGACAGATTCAACGGGGTCATGACGTCATGACGTCATTAACGCCTTTCGAGTAGTTCTTCAAGTTGACAGGCGTCAAAACGCTTTTTAGTCTAAAGGCTTGGCATCGGAATTTTTCTCAATTTTCAAATATTATTCATTTTCTTTTGAACAAGTCCCATCCCACCTTCTCATGCTTTATCATAGTTTTTCTATTTAAAAAACACAAATAGAAGAAAGGAATTAGACTCATTAAGAGCATGTCGTATGATGGACAGATGGTAAGAGAGGGACGAATAAAAGAGCGGCTGTAAGTCTATTATAAAGAATAAAGCCGCTATTCAACAGAGTAGCCTATACAACCGTGTAATATATTAGGAGATTTTACCGAGGATTTATTGTTGTAATAGTCTAAATATTTTTTCGATTAAATAGTTTACGACGACTCGGTTTTCTTATGTCCTTTGTACTAAACGACTTGTTCACTATCCGTTAAAAATGAATAATATCTCTATAAAAGAAGAGAAAATTAAGTCTATGATAGAGAGATAAAGAGAATAGAGAATAAGAAAATAACTAGCCCCAACACGTTTTTTTCAGGTCTTTTTTTACTTTACTAAGGTAGTTTTGATAATTACGAGGTACTTAATCCACTCGGGTAGTAGAAAGGTCATGTTTTAAACAACCTCAACTATTTTTCTTGCTTTTACATAAGCTCTCTTTTTTTCTTCGTCTCCTTTTTTGTTTTTCTTCTTTTAAGAAGGTGGAGGTGGGCGGGAGAGGGCGGACGGTGGAGGTGGCAGCTGTTTATATATTGAACTTTCTATATAACGATATATTTGCATTAACAATTACATATACTGTTCGATGTGAGGATAATGAGCGCCGATATTTACAATGCGTGTTCATATTTTACTTCTCAATGTTTAATGATAAGAAAATCAATCCTAGTTAGGTTTTTTATGGACTCGAAGAGTTCGTCTTTCTTTTTTCCGCCTCTTCTTCTTCAAAGTCTATTTGTCCAAGTTCAAAAACGTCTTTTCCTATCTAAATAAAAGAGAATATATATTTTTAAATATACAGTTTACTATTATATATATTTATATATACTGTATATATGCATATATATATATAACTTTTTTTCTTTTATTTTCTCTTCTTTTCTTCCTCTTCTACTCTTTTTTTTTAACTCATTTATATTTATTTTTCAACACCACCTAGGCCTAAATAAAACCTTTTGAATAATAATTATAAAAGTAATAGAAAAAGGAAAAATACACCATTCTAAAAAAGGTATGAAATTATTCTTAAGAAAGTAAGTACTTAACATTTATTAGCAATGGTAATAAAATGAGTACAACTTTAATAGTATCTTTTTTTGATAGGTTAATAAAGAAAAACACTGGTATTCCTGCTGTATAGGTTATTTTTAACTAGTATTTACAAACTGTAATAAAAAGAATTAAATGTATCAATTGAAGTTGAAGAGAAATTTTATATACATATATACCCATAAACATTTGCATTCTTTGTTTATACACCTATATAAACAGTCCCTGTATATTTTGAGTTTTTTCATGTATAAATATACATCACTTTTAAAGTTCAAGAATAAAAGCTATTAATGATACATTTATTCTAGGAAACGCTTACCATACCTACAATCAAAACAGTCCAATTACAAATTTTTCCATTAATCCTATAATGATGTATAGATAAGGGATACTAAAAAGCGGTAGAAAGCGCGCCGCTTTTTAACTTCTCTTGCTCTCCCCCCCCACCGCCTCGCCTCTCTCTTTTTTCTCTTTCTCTTCCCAAGTCTAATTATTCACTTGGCATATTACTGATGGTATTTTTACAACCCAATCTTGGTGAACATTCAAATGGTACTGGATGTGTAAGTTGACTCGCAGCGTCTAATTATCTAGAATGAATTGGAGTAGCTTTCCAATTAACTTCGGTATATGCACCGAAATAGGCTTAAACTTGAAAATTTCAAAGAAACAATCACCTCCTATTGTCGATGTGGGCTGAACTGTTACACATATAATCACTCCTATGAGAATAAGGTGGCATACTATTTTTAAACACTAATTGAACTGGCCGGAAGAAGAAGTCTCACATATATAGATTTCAGAAAACGTATACCTTCTCTAAATAAACAAACAAATAATAGTTTATGTGATTGGGTTCTCTAGTAGATTAGGCCTATAGAAAAGCGTGTAGAACATCTTATAGTTTTTGTTCTCTACATTTTTTTGTAGCATGTTTAGAAAAAAAATAAAATAGGAATAAGATGAGAAAAGGAATATATAGATAAAAGAGAAAAAGAGAGGTAATTTAGCGTGTTCCCACAATGTTAAATGGGATATTACATATATACGGTTTGTTATGTAAGAGAAGCAATAAATTTAAGTGTATCGTTTTAAGAAGAAGTCAATAGATAAAGGATATAAAGAGCAATTAACACGTATATTCCCTGCGAAAAAAAGACTCCAAACTCTTTGTTTTCCTACACGTAATCCTCGTTGTTATTATAACGAACTAACCAAATCAAACGCAACCGTCGCTCACAGCATGAAATCTTCCATTTTAGATCGGATCTCAAACAAAGTTTTACGGAATTTATTACGCGTGAAGAACGTTCCTTTGTTAACAACCGATCCTAAAAAAGCGGCGGCTCCTATAATGATAACTTTATCAGTCAATACGCTTTTCTCGCCCCTAGGGGGGCGATTTTTGACGCATGGGCGGGCTGCCCATTCGTAAGAATATATAGAATCAAATAGATGTAGAAATAATGTTTATAAACTACATTTTGGTGTTATTAAGAGAAGAAAAGAGTGTGGATAGGTTCAAATTTCTATCGTTTTAACTGTTTCAATAGGGTTTCGAGTTCATAAATCCAATTGATATCCTAACGAGAAAAAGCTGCCCTTTTATACGCAATTTTCAAGGACTACAGAGAGTATAAATATACATATACACACGTATATATATAAGTATGGTATCCATTTCTCTGAACTTTTAAACGTCAGCCGCCAAACGGAGGCACATTTTTCTCTTTTCCTTTCCCTTAACTTTTCAATTGCAATTTACATTTCTAAAGTTTAAGTTTGTATTCACAGCCTAAATTAATCTACCTGGATTCCTAGGTAGGTTTTAATTCTTCAAATAAGATTAGAACAACACTAAAAATAACTTATTTATACACACTCTTTTATATATAGAAGAAGGAAATTATAGATTTTATAAATATATAATTATATATGTATATATTTATATAAGTGTACGGTAATATATATTTATATATAGAAGTATATATAGTATATATATATATATATATATAAATTTTAATATACATTGAAATAAAGAGCCAAAGAACCATATTATATCTATTGACAGAGCTAAACTTATGAAAATAATAACTCTTATTATCGAATGTATTAAAAGAAATTGGATTTTTTATATTAATATGTCATTTATCTAAGAAGAAAGAAAACTGGTATTTTTTCGAGTTAAGGTATGAAATGGTGTACGTTATTTATATATATTTAATTGGGTAAACGTGTGAAATTTCTAAATAGACGAACGTGGCATAACGCTTTTTCTCGTTAAATTGACGCCTCGGTAAATAAAATTTTACCAGATTTGTTGAATATTCCTAATCTTGTTATCATCATTGCATAGTTTACGGATTTATATCCTAAAGTTTAGTTTTATTTACTTTAACTAGACATTCTAGCTATAATAAACTAATAAACTAGTCGACAGACTTAGGGCAGCAGGATAATTATCGCCTTGCTCAACTCTTCGATTATGTAACGCGGAACGCTTAAAAATATACGAGCATGTTACATAAGAAATTTTCCAACCTGCTCAATTTACAGAAATTCGGAAATTCGAACGACAGCTATTTCCGGTGAAGAAAATCTGTAGGTTCTACTTAATAGTCATGTTCCACACGCGTCCGTGGAACAATAAACAAACACAGGGAAAACAAATAAACTGCCCTAGGCCCAAATATATGGGTTAGGCTTAATCAAAGCGTTAATTAGACGAGTGTAAACTAGACGAAAAACAGTGAAAAATATTCCTTTAATCAGACAGTGCCGCCAATTAACACCGCCCTCCTAACCTTATTTGCATAAAGCACTATCCAATCAGCGACATCGAGAGTCACGTGACGTTTCGCGAGCTCGCTTTATTCAGTCTGGTGTACATACATGTGGCGAGCAGATATTTAACCGTCTCCCCCTTTGAAGTTTTGACTGGAATAAAGAATTTTGCAGAGCCCCATTGAAGAGGATAAAGGAGGTGAATATTTCATAAATTATTGTTGAAGAATGCTTTTTCAAGTGTTCTATAAAGCCGTATGGCTTTATTGAATTTTCTAGCTGTAAATTTATCAGTAATTGACGTTGATTATTAATGAAGATTTTTTATTATGACTCTACCCTCATTGTTGATCTTTTTTGAATAATTCTTATCTTACGCTCCATCAATTTCATAAATATTTCCTAAAGGACTTTTTAAGCCTTTCAGACGCCTCTATTTAGTTCAATTTAAAAACTTTTTTATTCAATCGCTTCTTAAAGAGTGTACGTATATGGAAAGGGTAAAAGGATTGACACTCCGATTTGTATATCGGGTCAATAAACAATTTAAACGACCTTTTATCTGTATATTGCGGTGGAGGGCTTTATTCTACTCTCTTAATTTTTTGTTTTTTAAATTGATCCCATTCTTAACGCTATATTTTTTTATATCTTTTATTTTTTATCAAAGAAGATCAACTGACAGCTTGACATAGGGTATGTTTGCCTGATGAATAATTAATTTATCCGACGGGTACTTGATTCAAGCGTCATACGTGACATTGAGACGATCTTTCTCCAATCTTCTGTTATTTGCATTTTACTTGAAAAAATTTTCACGGATAGTTAACTAATCAATACCCCTTTATAATAAGTTATTATTAGTTTTAAAAAGAGCTATTTATAGATGGCGCAATTTACAAAGAAAAAAATCTATGGCGGGAAATGTTTCATATTTATGTATTGTTTGGACATCTTTCATTCTTTGAGCTCAGATAACAAATATAAAAGTATAAAGGAACATCGCTTTCTCAGGGATTATACCAAGTACGAAAAGAACCTTTAATTATACTTTAATTGTAATTTGACCCAATATAAATGATCTAATATTTCTAAAGCTTGCTAGAACTCGCACGAGCGTTTCCTTTTCACGAGAAACATAGAATTATTAATATTAAAAAAGTATGAACTCCCACAACGACTACGAAAATCTCTTATGTTTAATTAATTTCCAAATTAAAAACAGTAATATGAAACATAGAGCCTATATAAGATTACAAGCGTTACCAGAGCACGATTTTAGGATAGCTTTTTATTGAACAAAAAGTAAACATAAACAAATATTAAGATTGATGTTTTGAAAGTGTCTGCTTTCTTTCTTTTAACACATTTTTTTATGTTTCTCTACGCTAATTACATACTATAAACAGCCGATAGGTTTTTAGATACGTAAGTTGATCTACCGATTTAGCCTTATCTTTATAGACTTGGAACGTTAAGCTTTAATGCCGGTAAAGTTCTCACTAAGATTACTTTACATGAATCGGCAATTGCCCTTCGGATATTCTTGTTAGAAACTAGTTTTTTTTTTATAACAATAAAAGAAATAGGGCTGTATAGTTCAAAGAGAGTAAAAGATAAATGTCAAAATAAATAGGGTTTATTTACAATTTTCAAACAAATGTTCAAAAATATTTAACCTTGTTTTTATAAAAAGAAAAAAATTCATCCGAAAACGGTAATTGGAAAAAATAATAGAAAAAATAACGCTCCGGGGTTAATTAGCACAATTCGTTAAAAGTACATAAGAGTAGTTGGAACTGTAAAGAAAACACTCGAGACTCCTCCCGACGAACAATTGAACGCTTTCAATCCATTAAACGCTCTTATATTGTTTTCAGAACAATAAAACACGGGTGGTCGTCTTTCGACACTCGGTAAAGTTCTTATTAGAACTGCTCCTCACTGTAGTTTAGCGTTCCGTCCAACCGTTTCCGATTGACAGCTAAGAATGAAAGATGTCACCCCGCCGGGCGTTACAAAATTTCCCAGTCGGATGTTCTCTCAGACAAACAAGCTCGTTTCGGTTACGTAATCAACTACGTTTACTCAATATTCCACCCTTCCAAAAAGCGCTTCAAAGACATTCGAGTATGTACGTACGACACTTCAATGTTTAGTTCGAACTTGAAAATTTCGAGTGCTCGATATACAACTCGAGATTTATAGCGTTGTGTGAAAAAAATCCTTTAAGAATATGAAATGACTAACTTGTAAAGGAACGCACGCCTTATCTTACTGTTGTTATAATCATTAGGACAACAACAGATAGGCTCGATAAAAAAGGTGTCAGCGCTTAGAGACTATGCTTTATACAGTGCTTTTTTTTATCTCACCCTAGGGTTATTTGAAGTATGAAGACTCTTATAGCGTTTTGCTTTTTTACTTTATCTTCCTTATCGATTGGAGAAATTATCTATGAGGTAGATGATGACTTGGGAATAGGGAAAACATTAGGTAATCCGGCAAAGGAATCTGGATTAGAAAATTTATCAAAATTGACTTTTGTAATTGCCGATTCATTACTGGAAAAATATCTTGAGATCACCGATAACGGCGACCTAAAAACAATATCGATATTAGATAGAGATGCAATTCCTGGATGCGAGGGTCATTTAATTTGCAAGAGAACGATGGAAATTTTAGTTGGACCGTCTCAGTATTTCAAAATTTTAGTAGTTTCAATTAAGATAAAGGATAGGAACGATAACAATCCGGAATTCCCACAAGATTCACACGAATGGCGTCTAGTCGAAAATAGTCCCATCAATACAAGGCATCTATTGCCATCGGCTGTTGATAAGGACGCTGGAGATTATGGAAGATTAAGGTACGAATTGACTGATAAATCCAACGAATTCAGATTAGAGATAAGCGGCAACGATTTAGAATTAGTGCTGATCACTTTATTAGATAGAGAAGAGAAAGATGAATATAGAATGACTATTAAAGCTACTGACGGAGGAGGGAAAACAGCTCTATTAAGAATTTTAGTAATTATTCTAGACTCGAATGATCATAAGCCACAATTTACGAAACAAACCTACATCAAAACCATCTCGGAAGATTTCGATCCAGATAGTTCAGTTCTTCGAGTAGTAGCCACGGATAAAGATCAAGGAGAAAATGGGCGAATCGGTTACAGATTCTCAAAGCAAACCGATGAAAATATATTACAAACTTTTCGATTAGACGAGTCAACCGGAGTTATATGGACAAAAAAGAAATTGGATTATGAATCTATAAGCAACTATAAATTCAGCATTGAAGCGAAAGACTATGGAGATAGTTCCATTGCGGCGTATGCTAAAGTTCAAATAGAGGTCACCGATGAAAATGATCATTCTCCAGAAATATTAGTCAACTCGTTAAGTAAGAAAGATGTGTTGGAAGTGTCGGAAAATTCGACGACAGATACATTCGTCGCTTACATAACCGTTACGGATAAAGATTCCGGGGAAAATGCGAAAATTAATTGCGTTCTTAATTCAAATAACTTATTTAAACTAGTTCATTTGCATAGTACTGAAAAGAAAAGCGAATACGAGTTATCGACAAATGCTGTTTCCGGTTTTGACAGGGAAGATAAAGATGAAGTTAGCGTTAGAATTATTTGTCAAGATTCAGGCAGACCACCACAGTCGTTGTCTAAAACAATTACAGTGAAACTTCGAGATGTGAATGATAATCATCCAAACTTTTATCAAAAATACTATTCAAAACGTATTGAGGAGGATAATAGTATTGGAATTTTTATATTGACTGTTAAAGCGTCGGATAGAGATGTCGGCGTCAATGCTGAAATTTCCTACTCAATACCGGATATCAGCGCAAAGAGGTATGTGACAATAGACAATAAAACAGGAGACATTTTCGCGGCTGCGAAATTTGACAGAGAAAGGGAAGAAACTTTCAGCTTCCGGGTCATGGCCAGCGACAAGGGAAAACCGTCCTTATCTAATTACGCTTTGGTCAATTTGCACTTAAAAGACGTAAATGATAATCCTCCAGTTTTCACTGAAGAAGAGTATACATTTTCAATTTATGAGAATGCAAAAACTCCTACATTAGTTGGCAAAGTAAAGGCAGTAGATGCAGACGCCCCACCTTTTGATACAGTCGATTATGTAATAGACGCCGACACCACTGCCAGCTTCCGGATCGATAGAACGGGTCGAATATACTCTGAACGATCGTTCGACAGAGAGCTACTGACCAGTCACGTGATAAAAGTACGAGCATTTAACGCCGATAAACCGGAAATGCGTGGCATTGCTCAAGTACGAATTGACGTGCGGGACGCCAACGATAATCACCCGATTATCGATTATCCGAATGATCAAAATAATTCGGTCGATTTGTCAAATTACTCAAAGATTGGGAGGGCTGTTACGAGAATTAAAGCAACGGACAAAGACGATGGAAATAATGCTCAATTACAATATGCAATTCTTAATCAGAACGTTCCCGACGCCTTTTTCATAGAGCCAGAAACAGGTAATCTATTCATTCCTTTTGTAAATTATCAAAATTTTATTAATCAGTCGCATTTTACTGTAAAAATATGTAATTAAGTCAGTTATTTCAATAATTTAATTAGGCAAATAATTGAACGCAATAGAAACGTCCATTAAGGCAAGATAGAACAAAATGTGGAATAGATAAAAACTGATAACGGATAGTATTTATTTAATTATTTCAAAATAGAGAAACAACAAACAAACAAAAGTTGGCTCGAAGCCAGTAAATTGTACACACTTAATGAAGAATTTCTTAAAAACGTTCTTTACTCTTTTTCTTTCTTTCTCTCTACCTAACCCTCTTTCCCTTCTGTCTCTTAGTCTCACTGTCTGCTGTCTGTCTATCTATTTCCAATTCTCTCTCTCTCTCTGTCACTTTCTCACTCTGACCTTCTTTGCTCCTTCTTTGCAATCTTCTTCTTTTTATCTCAACAAAAGTTGATTTGGAACAATAGACTGGAAATAAATTTTGCACAATTCGAACTATTGTTAAAAGCTGTTTCTGCTAGGCCTAGACTGTCTTTTGTTCATACTTGACGCTGGCTGTATTTAAAACTTAAAGACTATTGCTCATAGAATTTTTGTTGAAGGCTACTTTTAGTATCCCTAAATGGAAGTTGAATAGGCGATTTTAATGCAGTTACATCAGAATTTTTTTTTCAGGTGTCTTAATTGTTAACAAAGACTTAAAAGGATTAGTCGGTGAAGAGATAGGAATCAAAATTCGGGTGTCCGACAGTGGAATTCCAACCCCTTTGTTCACTGATGTGAACATAACCGTACGATTATTTGAAGGTCTTCCATCTGAACAGATTTTACAAGCAGAAAGAAGGAATCTACTTCCGGCTGTTATTGTAATTGTTTGCATCGCGTCGGTTCTTGTCGTGGCTCTTATCTTTGTAATTATCCTAATAAGACGGAAGAAGATGGGCATGAAAAGAGAGGGAGATTACAAATGTACAATTAGGCCTACAGATTGCAATACTCACGTAAGTAACTATTTCAAGTTTTATTCTATAGGATCTTTATAGTAAGTGTTAGCCATAAAAGAGTAGAGAGAAGGAGGAGGAGGAGGAGGAGGAGGAGGAGGAGGAGGAGGAGGAGGAGGGCATTTGATAAAAAAAACTAGTTAGAGGAATTAACAGTAATAACATAGAAAGGGGATTTTACTATTTACAAAATTATAGGACAGTATATCGGTAAAGTATATAGCCCTATAGATATCATATATATATTTATCCTGATGAGATTTTTTTGTGACAACAATAATCAAACGGAGATAAACACATGGTTGTATGTTCTGACAATGTTATTCTCGTTATTACAAGCTGCTCTATCATCCATTTTTTTATCCTATTTGTTAGTTTTTTTTTTAAAAAAAAAAGAAAAAAGGTAGCGGCAACTGGCGTTTCTTTGTGCCTTTTATTGTTATCAAAGAAAGGTAACAAGCGCTTCTGAAAATGAGGTGCTAAAAGAATCGAATAACTTTGGGTAATTGCTATTTAAAATGGTATAGAATCTGAAATATTTTTACGTATCTCTTAAAGAATTGGACAAGAAAGAGAGGGGTAATAGAAACATAATATAGTCGATAGAATCGAACAAAAACAAATAATGGTAATATTATAACAAAGTGATCGATGTACTTTAGATATATGTTTTGTTAAGAGAGTAGACTGGGTGGAGTTTTTGGTTTTATAGACAACAAAAGAAAATAGGAGATCTGGGTAAGATAGAAGAGAAGTGGGAAGGGGGGCGATCTAATTATAACTTAACGGCTAACAATAGGTAGAACGATCGTCGTTAGCGTTCTATTCAAATCTAATATCGATTCTCTTCAAATCTATCGCATACAGTCGCCAACGGAAGATATCGTTGAATACAAGTATCCGCCGTCTTTCTCCAATTCTCCTAAAAGGACAACCTTCGACCTGAATCCAACTGTCCTGCATCAGAACAATAACAACGACAACCTATCGAATCCAGACAGCGGCAGGGGTTCAAGCGAAGTAGAAGAAACTGAAAGAGATAGGTGGCGAAGAGAGAGAAGAAGAACGCCACCTACCGGCTACGAACCAAAAATTAGAGGATCGTGGCCCGATGACGATGTCTCAACAACTTCTGGTAGCTATACAATTAATGGCGGAACATTAGACAGATACTCAACAGGACCATCGACATTTGTCTAATTAACTAACTATTTAATATCAAAAACACTTCTTTCATTATCGGAAACGTCCTTTTCTTGTTATCATTATTATTAATAATGCTATTATCATTATTTTGAGATTATTTTACGACTTTTTGCAGCATTTTAGGACTGTAGATTGTTAAATTTCTTGTATATAATGAATTATGAAAAATGCAACTTTTTAACAATGTAAATAGATAAAGTTTTTTATATGTCAAAATCTGTATATGTTCTTTTTTTTTGTTGATCTCGAAAATTTGATGGAACTAGTTAAGAATGAGTGCTTAAATAAAACTTTTTATATTGAATAGTATATACAATAGATGGCGCTGTTTTAAAAAATATAAATATAAAAGTATTTATCCTACCCTACCGTTTAATATTTACATGACATTTAATGTCATATTAATTGTTTATTGAATATATAATTTGAGAAGTCTATTTATATACTTTAATATTTTAAATTTATTGAATTTTATAACAAAAATGGCAAAAACTTCAGAAAGTCGGCTAAATCTTTTTGTTTTTAAAAAGAAAACAGCAATAAGGAAGAAGAAACGGTAAAACTGAACATTTTCTTCTGATCATATTATATAGGAACATTTTGTTAAGCCACAAGCAAACAAACTAGAAAGAAAGATGAGCTCTAAAATATTTGCTTTTTGTTTTAGGCAAAAAAATATAACTTGGTGAATTGTTTGTTCCTGGTTCAAAGGGCTATCCCAACGGAAGTCCTTTCCTTGTTTTTGCTGAATTTGCGCTAAAAAAGAATATTCTATTCCTTGCCACGGTGAATCATTCAGTCACAATACAAAGGACTATTCCAACAGAAATCGTCACTTTTTTAAATTTACCTTATATAGTTATTTCTTTCTACCTCTCTTCAATAGTGAAAGGATTACAGCAGGTGGCGTTGAATTGAATGAATCACTACCGTAAAATTTTTCTGTCATATTCTAGAATTCCCTATAGCGAGTTCATATTCAGTTCAACTGCCTAATCGTTCGCAAAGTTTGAAAAAAGTTCATCAAATAAATATGTCTATCAAAAATATTATTATAAACTTTATATGTATTGTTATGGCTTTGAACATACCCTTAATCTATGGTGACGCCGAAGGATTATCAGACTTTGTATCATTTACTAACAAAGGACCAAATGATGTGATTTTCATCATGGATAGATCAACGAGTGTTGAAAATACACTTTTTTATAGAAATAATAGAAGATTAACGGAAACGTTAATAAAAAATTTTATGCCGGTTGGTAATTTATCTAGAATAGCAGCTGTAACTTTTGGAAAAGATGCTACAAACGATTTTGACTATATATCGCCGGCGAATAATATTCAAAGGCCTACCAAATGCGAATTGCAAGACGATTTTAACAAAATACTCTTCAAATCGGAAGATCATTTTGCCAAAGGTTTCAATATTTCTGGGGCATTAAGTCTGGCTTCAGACGCTTTGAAAGAAGGCCGACAGAACAGGTTTAACGTAACCCAGCTAATAGTACTCATGTCTGATGGCGATTATAATAAGGAACAAGATCCAAAAACAATTATTGAGCAGTTAGAAAATGATAATGTATATGTGTTCGTTGTTGGAATTGGTTGGTGGTTAGAAGTGGGCAATATGAGAACATTAGCTACTAAAGATGAGTATTATGGCGATATTGACCAATGGATGGATTTTTCAGAATCGAATAACAGTTTTACGTATTTTAAAAGTAAGTGAATAATTGACATTTTAAACGATGCGTCATATGTTTTCAATTGGTCACTTCTCATCTCTCTCTCTCTCTCTCTTTCTTTCTTTCATTTTCTCTACTTTTAGAGGTTACTCATTAAAAAAAGGAGTGAGGATATTAGAAAACAGAAAATAAGATCACCTTAATCTTACGTTTTTAGTTAATAATCAACAATCCCCTAAATACTGCTATTTCAATATAACTAATTAATAATAGAGCAGTTGATAGAACTTGATAGAAGAAAAAAAAAATCACTCAAACTCGATTTTTAAGTTAATAATCAATAATCCCTAAATATTACTATTTCTATATAATTAATCAATGAAAAAGTGTTTAGTAACTTAAGAGAAGAAAAAAAAATCAATATCGAACAAATTTTTAACATAAAAACGTTGTTTACGTTACAATTCCATTCAAAATATATGACTTTCCTACACTAAACTATTTCAAGCTTTCTATTTGTGATCTGGAATTTTAGTAAATAACTTAACAAAAAAAAACATTTTGATACAAGATGACTAACAAACAAATAGTGTACTTTTTTTTTATTGTACTAGCTCTATTCACATTAATATCCTCTTCTCGTAAAAGAAAACCTATATCCATATATATATATATATATATATATATATATATATATATATATTTGATAAATACAGATTATATTAGATATCTAAACGATGTTTTAAACAAACATTCGAAACAAGAATATAAAAAAAATTAAATTCTATAGACAAAATTAACGCTTTAATATAATATTTATATTAATTGTACATATATATATAATGATAAGATATATATATATATTTATAAGTAAATCTCTAAATAGACTTTAAGTTTCTTCTAACCCGGCCCCGTCTCACCTCCTCTCCGATCTCTCTCTCTCTCTCTCTCACACACACACTCTCTTATGCTATTCAACATGTTTCTTGCTCTATTTGTATTTTTATTGATATTCTCCATACTATAAAGATTTTGAAGATAAATATTAGAGCTTTGGGAAAAAAATTTTTGGAAAACAACTTCAGCATTTTTTCAAAATAATACAATCTATTAAATATTAATTTAACAAAATAGGCCTAAAGGGTGTGGAATGTCGATATATGACTAATTTTGTGGTCAATGATTACGTACCCTTACAAGGGGTATTAATAATCAATATTTATAGCCTATAGATATTTTTCTATCATTTTCTATAGTAAGATATGTCGCAATATTTTGTATTTTCTCTTCATATTACAGATACTCCAACAATTTATCAACCTTTTATAACAAATTCTCAACTAGAATGCAATCTTTTGAAGTCGCAGACAGTAAATATATCAGAAAAAATTCAAAGTAAGTATGACCTAATTAATTTATTTATAATCACTCATATTATATATCTATATATATTTATATAATGTAAACAAAACATATTTCTATGATACAGATGTACAACTGCAAAATTGTAGTCAATATTCGTGTAAAAATGGAGGAAAGTGTATGAAAACATATGATTCCGTTATTTGTGTTTGTCCATGGGGATTCGATGGTGTATTTTGTGAAACAGAGGTGAATGTCTGTCAATATGATACTTTATGCGAAAATGGAGGAATATGTTATATCCACGAAAATGATAGAAGAAAAGGATTCCGTTGTGACTGTAAGACTGGTACTAGTGGCTACAAATGTTCAAATGTAAAAAAACCATCAACAACAAAGCAAACTGAGCCAACAACTAAGCAAACTGAGCCAACAACATTAAAAACAACTGAAAGACGTTAGTATAGATAGTGTATACATATATAGCAGTTGAAATATCTTTTAAGGCGTTCAAATGACTTAAATTCGCAAGGTCAATAAAAGACGCCTGACTTTATAAATATGTTAAATATATATTGAATTTTTTATTATTATTTTCAGCATCTAATGGACCAATTGTAACTGAGAAAACAACTGTTAAAGATTTTCCATACGGTCCAGTTATAGGATCTCTGTGCGGAGCGCTTTTATTGCTCTTAATTATTGGCTTAATTGTAATCTTTATTGTCATTCGGCGCCGAAGGGTAAAGAGTGGTGATGATAAGCCTATAATTATTAAAAAAGAAATGATGACTGGAACTGACGCAATAGAAAATGGATTATATTCCAATAACAAAGTACCGGATAAAGAGTAAGTTCTCTCTAAAGCTTCCATTTTCTCCCTCTCCCTCTTTCGCTCACTCTTTTTCTCTTTAATTAGTATATTTATGAATATTTATATGATTTCATTAGGGATCCAACCGTTCCACCTATGAGACAGGATAGTAATTTAGATGAAAACGTCTACGAATCCTTGGAAACTGTGCATACAGTTTCAGAGGCAGTTTATGAGTACGATGTAAGTATATACGTTTATCTGTAATCATCTTCTGTATATTAAATCTCAACGTAATATTTTCACAATAATACGGTTAGTTCAATAGAGATAAAAATGTTGAGATGGAATCAAAATCTTAGGGGGGTCCGGGTAAAGGGTTAATGTAGGAATGGAAAAGATCCTTTGGTTTATTTTGGTACGCCTAAAAACAACTTGAAGCAAGTCTGTTTTTATTTGTAGATTTAGCCTGCTTTTTTTTTCTCTTTTACGCCTTTTGAACCTCAAAGAAAAAGAGCAACAAGAAGAAAAAATAGGGAGAAAGAGAAAAAAAGGGAAATTTAATCTTTTCCCACCATATTATACTGTATATATAACTTCAAGATTTATATTCAGTGTAAATAAAAATTTATTATA
Source organism: Dimorphilus gyrociliatus (assembly GCA_904063045.1). NCBI lineage: Eukaryota > Metazoa > Annelida > Polychaeta > Dinophilidae > Dimorphilus > Dimorphilus gyrociliatus. The sequence goes on from CAJFCJ010000004.1 coordinate 650,937, forward strand.
CGGAATAAAACATTTAATAGGAGAAACTACAGAATCTTTGGCAATTAATAATTTTAGTTGAAACAGATGTAGTTAATAGTCGATAGTAGGATAATTATTCTCTCTTTTATTCTGTTAACTTATGATAATGAATGTCGTTCATAACATATTTCTTTTTTTTATAAAGGTAATGTACGCTTGCATGAAGAATTGGCAAAGTTATATTGATAAACTAAGCGAACATGGAAAAATTAAGAAAGCAGCTCTAATTAAGAAAGATTTTACTAAGCAGGCAACATCAAAGAACTTTTTAATAAGCATCTCCGAAATTTATCAACTGATTGATTTAGTCGAAAATTCGTACGATGAAGAAGCAATTACAATTCAGGGATGCGAATATAAATTAAATAAAGGGTTTAATAATTTTATTACGGGATTAGCTACTGATCAGCTAACTTCGTTTGCGATTGCTCAAACGAAATTCTTCATTGTTATTGCTATCGCAAAATATCCTGATCAAGAAAAGAATGATCTTAAAGAGGTTGAATGGATTTACAATCATGTTCTAGAAGAAGGCTTCTAAAAGATAACTAATTGAGATTGACATAATTTGTATAACCATTCAATTATTTTTCTTAAAGCTATTAAATGGCACCGATAAATTTTTATATTGTAAGAAAATGAAAGAAACGTGAATATTACAATATTCGACATTTTCTACTTAAAACATTAGATCACTCTGTCTAAATAAGATAAAGCTCAAAGCTGAATATATTTGATATACTTCTATTCCCAATAGCTGCCTTCCTATTTTTATTTATTTTTTTTATTTTCCCGTATACTTAAAGATAAAATTAAATGTTATCTATCATATTTATACATTTTGAATATTCATTCTATTATTTTGTTATTTGTTGATTTTGTTTTCTTTCTATCAGGAGGTGCTGATTATTTTACCAAACCAAATAAAAATACACTTGTTACTGTTTTGTATTCCTATTGTTTACATTATTGTTTTTTTTATAGCTTTTGTTGTTCTTATTCTAGAATACTATACTAAAATAAATAAACAGATAAAACACGAAATATTAATTCGTTATTCCTTTTAAATATTCTATAGTACTGCAAGTTTACTAAAAAGTCTTTACTCTTGCCTTCTTTCTTTTAAATAGAATTTTGACTATCGAAAATGACCCTTTGTAAATTATAAATAATCTATTGTTACCAACGTGACTTGATTATCAAACGAGACTTGGAAAGAAGAGTAGAGAGTGTGTAGTGTGTGTGAGAAAGAGAGAGAGAAAACAATTTAAAGACTAGTTGAATTTAAAAAAAATAAACAAACTTTCTAAATGAATGATATAATAAAAATATATTAAAATAAATACTAAAAGGCTAAACAATGGACTAATTAAGTCTATACTTTATATTATCTCCATAGTCAGTTACTTAAAAAATCAGAAAGAAATCCTTGTTCTTTATAGTGCATATAACTAGTAATTGGAGAGAGAGAGAGAGAGGGGGAGAGCGAAAGAAAGATATTAATAGTTATAAAAAGGATACTATCTAAATATCGAAATACGCTTATTCTACTTCAATATTTACCACTGAAAAGGAATTATAGAAATGTATAAGAGCATGAAAATAAGCTTATATGTAGTTTGCAAAGTTTTGATACGATACAGCAAAGAACACTTGTTGCAGACATATGCGTTATTTAAATACAAAAATAATTCTATAGTATAATAGAGCAAGAACAAATAAATTCAGCACCGACGCAGAACTGCCTTTTTACCATAGGCGGCACTGCAATAAAGAAAAAGAAACGCTTCGTAGTCTCTCTCAGCCATGGACTGTTGGAGAGCAATGAAACATTGTAATTTTATTTTTTCTATATAATTTTATTTTCTCGAATAAACTTAAAGAAAACAGGAGCAACATTAATAGATAGAAAAAGAGGGAAAGACAGTGAATGAATGATAGAAACGGATAAAAAAGTAAATAAGTTAAGATAAAATAAGGAAAAGAGAGAAAATGTCGGAATATGAAGATTACTATTCTATGGACAATTATTCTTATTATGATATTTATATCGATAACTTCCCCGAACCTGAAGTTGATACTGAACAGTTGATAACTCTTTGGATATCAAATAATTTAACACCTATTTTATTCACTATTGGTATAATTGGTAATTTGGCAATTATATTTATAATGATGAAAGCCGAGGAAAGAACTACGAAAGTATGTAAATATCTTGTCATTCTAGGTAAGAAACAATTTTCTCTTTTTGCATCATATATTAATTAATTTATATCTCTTTTGCGTCTCCATTCCCCTATCCTCCTCCTCTTCTTCTGCATACTCTCCAGGTGTTCTTGATATTATTGCTCTTATATTCCAATGTGTTTTTCCTTGGATTCATCATTATTGGGGCCTTCAAATAATAAACCTACTTAGCAGCAGATCGGATGCTTCTTGCAAAGTTTATATATTTATAAACGGATTAGTTCGTCATCTACCGTCGTTCTATACAGCCGCCTCAGTATCAGAGATACTATGGGTTGTACGTAAACCTGTAAGGAATATGAAACTAACATCGGAAAGAATTATGAACGTAGGCCTGTTTTTATTAACGGTTTGCTAAAGAATATTGAATTTTCTGTATTATTATCAATCGAATATTAGAACGTAAACCAAGTAACGATAGGCTAATGGCACGTAAATTTACGTAAGATGACGTAATAGATAACTTAAATTAAAAAGTATACTACTACTCTATATGCTCTTCTTCTTTCAGCCCACAGACTATTTAACTTTATATAATACCTATTGAATTTAGAATTTTACTCTGAACATGCAAACTATTCCATTTTAGGTTTTTTTCTATATAATTGAATTTAAATTGGTTCAGTTGATAACCTATTAATAATTTATTGAAAAACTTACTCGACTTTGTTGTTTGATATTTAAATTACTTAGTCACAGCGGTTTTATTAAGAAATTCCTTAAGGGGACCTATCCTTTTTTTTTCACTTTACCCTTCCTCACCTCTTCCCTCTCTCCGTCAAACACAAGCACAAAGCATAACGCCATCTATAAGCTAAGTTGTTTTTTCATAAATTCGATATTCTTTAAAACTGATATGTATATTTGTGAACGGACATTGTTTTTGGACATTTGCCTTACATTCAACTCATATTAATGTTGGAGGGGAAGATAAGACGATTGTTTATTGTACCTTCACAGAAGTTGGAGGTAGAGATTTTCAAAGCGTTAGAAGACCTTTTCAAATTGTCATTTGGCCTCTTTTAAATCTAAGTGCAGAATCTGTTTTGTCGTACGTTATCCTTCTAGTAAGTGCTATAAAATACGCAAGAGCAAGTCCGGAGAGGAATAATGTCTCTAAATACGTAATAGATGCCAAAGCATTTTTAAGCTTGAATCGTTTAGCTATAAGCTTAGGTTTGTAAATTATCTTAAAACTATCGTTTCCTTTAATGTATTAATCTTTTTCTTTTTCCTCTCCTCAGCTATATTCCACGTGATCTTAAACATACCCCAAACTATTTATATTATATTCGATCTAATAAGGGAACGCTATTTGAAACTTTCATCAATTGAAATGAAATTGGCGTTAATTTCAACCATCTGTGATACTTTATTAAAGATTAGCAGAAGTTGTAAATTCCTTGTCTACTTTTTCAGCTGGTCCTATTTTAGATCAACTATAAAAAATATTGCTTTAACATTGTGTAGAAAGATAACATTTAAACGAAAGCGAAATTCAACAGTTTCATTTCTAAGAAGATCATAAGTAATGAAAGTTCATCAAAGAAAATTCAATTATTAAAGAAATGTTTAATTTATCATTTGTAATTGCTTTTGGGTAATATTTTCAAATCTTATTCAAGTGATGTTTTACCCATTGATATTTCATGTAATCGTTGAATATGATACTGTCTATTTTGTAATGTTTCGTAATGTTGGTGGAAAGAATTAAGAAGATTTATTATACTAAATATATTTATTCGATTAATTTATTTCTTACTTTTATCATAATTATTTGCTCTTGATATAAAGCTTCCATAAAACTGGAGAGATTATATAGTAGCTTCGTGTATAATTTTGCCTTTTGACAATTGATACAGATAACATCAATTTAAGACTAATGATATCATTTTGGCTATCTGCCAAAGATATCTTGTGGAAGTTTCTACAAAGTTTATTAAGATGAATTACATTCGTTTTAGTGTTGGAAGCTTCTTTTTGGGTTTTTTCAACAATATTTTCGATTATATAATACTAAAAGCCGTAAGATTTCAACCGTTGGGGGTATAGCTCAGTGGCAGAGCATTCGACTGCAGATCGAGAGGTCCCCGGTTCAAATCCGGGTGCCCCCTTGGATTATATTTTTTTTCAGTAGTTTAAGAAAAATAGCCAGTTAATGGCTTTTTCAATACCCCTGGGAGAACTTATTTTTCGTTAATAAGATAAGGAAATAGATAATATATTTTCAGTCTGTTAGTCATCGAACGACATTCTATTTAAGGCGGAAACGTTGTCTGTACTTATAGGCGTACCTGAAATCTAAAATTAAACTATTATATTGTAGAATTTCTCTTTAATAAGTTGTTTGTTAAGATTCAAATAAAGATAGCTAGTTATTATAGTCAAAGCAATACTTGACTACTTTTATAAGTATTAGTATTTCAACAAAATATTTCCCAATTTTTTCCTAGTCGACTCCAGATTACAGAACCAGATTTAGAAGATCGATAATTACCGTATAGGGATTAATAAGTATCTGACGAATTCTCATATTTATCAAGTAAAATTTCTGCATACTATTAAGCTTAGGTTGGATTGTTAGAAGCAAGAGCTCCCTTTTTTTTAGATACTTTGGAGGTTTTTATGTAATACTGTTTGTTTAATGATCTATATATTGCGTTTCTAGGGTTATTGATTAATTAGAAAGTTAATTCGGAAATTTTTTTCTATTTCTCTCTATTTTAAGAGAATGAGATTAAATATTCCTTTTATGCTGATTTCACTTCCTATTATCAATAATCAGTTAAAAAAAATATAACGTAATTTTGACTGAAGTGGTAAACTTTCTCTTTTTCTCTCTCTGGGTAGTAAATAATGTGACTAATAGACATATAAATATCCTTTATAGCAAATATACTATAGAGGCCGAAAATTAGATAGCTTATTTTTGTACAACGTAGCATGAATCATAAAGATAAAATATAATTACACAATATTTGAAATTAATTGAATAAGTTAGCGAAGAACTAACAAACCGTATTGTTTGTCAATTCCAATATTTTATCCTCTAGAAGATATTTACAAATAGCTAGCTCTATAAAAAAAACAGAAAATTATTAATAATATAATTGTTGTAGCAATGTTTCATTTGAATCTGCTATAAATTGATCCGATACAGACATATAGATCAAAAGTATAATTTAATAGTGTCTCCTTTTTTAGGAGTATAGAGGAAAGAAATGGGGATGATAAAAAATTAATAACCTCTAGTAGAATCTTGAGCAGGACGTGGATGAAAATTTATTCTAGCTTTTGTTTTTAAAATAATACACGGGAAACGAAGACGTGACATAAGTCATTAAAGCATAAGGTATCTACATTCAAATTTACATTCCACAAAGACAGATTAAGTCCCATATATTTATATATTTCTCAGGAAAATATTATATTTAAGCTATTTTTCCTGCTCTAAATTCTCATCGAAATAATTACTTCTCTTCACACCATTCGTTCTCACGTCTAACTTGTTCCTCTTCGGCCGGTGTAAAGTCATTCTTGATGTTGAAAGTCTTCCTAATTTCCTCAGGACTCTTACCTTTTATCATGTTGGCAACTGTTTTGCAGGTCACATCAAGAAGACCCTTAATATCCAAATAATTCGCAGCCAATATTAACTCAAATAGAGTACCTGAATTTAAAAGCATATATAAAGGATCTATTAGAATAAAGCATATTGAAAAATAGGACACGCAGACTTAAATAATTAACAAAGAAGTGGAAAAACGTTCTACACTTCAATCGAATTTACGAATAAGGAAAGCAACTGTTAGATTTACATACCTTGATCTACTTTCAAAAAGTCAGCATCCCAGCTTGAAATATCGTCGGTTCTTTTCTCTTTGTTTTCATCGTCTTCTGGCGGTGGAGGATCGTCTTTATGGAATGTGCACCATTGGATAACTCGTTTTAAGATGGCAGCGTTGACGTTTGGTAATGGAACAACTTCATCGTCTTCATCGTCCATGCCTAAATCCTCCAACATGGTCTTTATTGTATTAGACTGTTTTGCTATCTCTACGTCAACCTCAAATATTTCACCATCAGAGCTGCTTAATTTTATGTTAGGCATACTGGCTTTTTAGTATTTCAACAGAAAGACAAATAAAGAATATAAATTTCCTTGAATATCTTGTTAGGAGATTCAATTGAGCACGATATCACACCAGTCAAGACCTATTTTAAAATTGAAATGTCGGGTTGGGTAGGACTAAATTTGCCATGGTTAGTGCTACCAGTACTGTTATGTTCTTCCCACACGAAAGAAAAATTATATTTAAGTAATAAAACCGCTCTTTTACACATTTTAGCTTTAAATTTAATCAAATTATTTAGTTTTGTCTTCGATATTTTATTCAATTTTGCAGATAAAGTTAAAAATATATCCTACTGTTAACGACATTGACTAAAAATAAACAATTTCAAAAAATTAAAGATAACTATTATGCATAGATTTAAAAAAGTAATGAAAATTTCTATCTTTAGCACTGCAGTAAACTGCATATTTTTGGTTGCAATTCATAGATGGAATTTAGAACTAACCGGATATGAGAGTTTCCTTAACAACTGTTGTTAAAAGAGACGAATTTCATAATAAAATAATAAAATTATGTAGCTTAAATGTATCATTTAATTACTAATAAAAAAACATTATAATCCTGTGACTCAAATTAGAAAACTTCAAGTCTTCTAAAAAGTCACATTTTTCCAACTTTTTAATATATTCTAATATTTTATCTGGTTAAACAGTACAATCTCTACTATTTCGAATGGCTCTTTACAATTCGTAGGTTTATATTGGGGAGAATAAAAGTTCCTAGATGCAATATTATTAAATTTTGATCTCAAAAAGAAATTCGACACATTTTCTTTAACATAAATTTTACTGTTTTATTATAGATTTAATTAACAAACAAAATATAAATAAATATATGTAACAAATTTTAATTGGTAAACAACACATCATAAATATTTTCGGACATGATTTGTAAACTCTTAGAGAGTAGTTGCTAAGATAATATTATGACCATATAAAAGTTTGGAACTATAAAACAAGAAGATTCTAAAAGTTACCAAAGACAATGGAACGTTTGTAGACTGGTATATTTAAGATACTTAAACTGACTTTAAACTTTTAATATAACAGATTTCTCATCAAAAGTGTAAAACATAAGATGAGGTAAAGACAAAGTATGTTAAAGCTCCTAATATCTTAAAGAATAAGAGATCATAAATAAATTTGAAAATAACAGTACTAATGAAAAAGAGAAGAGAAAGTAGGAGTATCAGCCATAAAAGGGATTCTAAAATATACACAAATGTACATTTTAAATTGTTATTACTCATATAGAAAATAAATGAGAATATAATAGCAGCATTGATAATACTATCTTCTCCCCACTACAGTTTATAAATTTCTCTTTTTAAGAGCTATAGGAAATTTGAAACAAGATTTTGATATCATTTTCCCATAAAATGATAATTAATTTGTACTCGAACTATTTCAATTTAAGAATTTAGCTGGTTACTGAATTACAAAGTAATAAATTATGCCTTTTAGCTGGAATTAATGATCCAGGCTGTTGACTTTTAAGAGTACTTGAACTTGTACTTGAAAGATTTCAGCTTCATCTTAAAATCTGGACACTGACTAAATAGTTTATTTGATAGCTTGAAAGTTTGATTAAGTGAGTCTTGCCACCAACTTCATCATGTTTATATAGTATCTATAATTTTGAGAATGCTCTTTAAATGTTATACTAAGCAAAGTACTAAAATATATAAAACAAGATTGAGGATGTGAAACTAATTTTATGCTTAAATTGGAAAAGTTTCCCATAATTATAATGTCTTTCTTAGCGCGGGACACTGATTATTTTAATTATCTAGTAATTCATCAATTTCCATCGTAACAAGTCACTTCTCTTTCCAAATTTATTCAAATTAAGAGCATTGAGAGCTGTTTATTACTCAAGATTATTCATGTAATTATAAAGCGTTATAAGGGGAATCTTTCTCTGTCTTATTATCTATCATTGCACAGGAGAACCAATATACTTAAATACTCTAATATTTGAGTTTTAATATTTTTGGCCTACACTCTCGAGTCACGTGCAATGAGGAATCGAGCTCCGCTTTTAAATTACTGTATATAAATTTATGTGGAGCCGGATATCGACTTTTTCCATGACAACACATAAATCTTCAAGATGTCCGTAGGAACATGTCCCAGAGAAGAACAGTCAAGAGGTTTCTTAGAAGAACATCGAATTCCCGAATTGTTCAATAACCTGACATCGCAACTGATCTTTCATAGACCAGATGATCCTCGTGATTTTATGATACAAACATTAGAGTCTCTCAAGCAAGCAAGAACCACTGGAATTGATCATCCTTGTCTGTTCGACGATTCGAATATTGAAAGTGTATTTGGGATGCTGGACCCAAATACTACTGGCTACATTCGTCTAGCACAATATAAAGCAGGTACAAAGAGAACCAACTTTCATAAAATTTTCATGTAGAAAGAGAACTCTATAGATTTAATATCTTTGCAGGACTAATTACTTTGGGTATCAACAAATTCAATGAACATCCTCCAGGGAGTGAAATGGATCGGATATCTTTGGCAGCCTTTAAGAAAGAAGCGTGAGTTTAATTCTATTCCTGAAAGATATATACTAATAATTTTTAATTTCTCCCTCCAAAAATATAGGAAAATAGGCCTATCGAAATGCTCATCAACTTTTAAACAATCATAAAAAAACTACTACATTGATTGAAAATTTTTATAGATAACTATATTATTGTATTTTCTAAAATAGAATACATTTTAAATAAACTTATACTAGTACTTTAAAATAGAATAAAATGGTTAGTTTAATAATCGAAAGATGGCAGTACTATAGAGTTTTTTAGTAGTAGTACAAGGTTTACCTGGTGTACACTAGATACAACGACATACGACAGATAAGAGAAAGATATAAGAAAGAGAGATTTACATACTAAATTTATTATTTTACAATATTTTTACCAAGGCGAATAAATATTTAAAAAGGAGAAAACTAGCAAGAGTCTGGTCAGTATAAACCTTTTAATTGTTATATTTCTCTCTCTCTCCTCTCCTCTTCTCTCTCTTCTATCGAAATTCATATCTAGATCAGTAGTTAACAGAATCGTACGATACGTAAAAATAAGTATATTAGTATTAATATTGTCAGTATTTAACGAAAACCTTACAAAACTAAGAGAAAGTAGATAAATATGATTGAAAGGGTATTATCATTCTATTCGTCTCGTAGATATGTTTATTTTGACAATAAGGAAGAGTTGGTTAAAAAATATATATAACCTTCAAAATCTCCAGTATAATAACTGTTTTACTATAACCACAATAATATGAAAGTAGTCACGACTGTATATAATATATAAATGAATATCTATTATACTTTACGTGGATATTTACCTTGAAAGTTCGAAAATACCAGCCCTTTTGTAATTTTTACACGTCTTAGTCTCTTTTTTGGTATGTGTATACTATAATATGTCATTACATCATTGTCGATAATTAAATTAAAAGAGACAATAGCACTTGTTCTGTCTTATTGTCTAAATTTTTGTTTTATTTTTCCTACCTCTATAAAAAAAAGGAAAGTAAAATGTCTATTTGTTCCTTGTTTTATCTGCATATATACTGTATATTATTTCCGTTCAAAACAATGTTAAAAGTACTTATCTTCTCGTAGGCCTATGCCAACGTAAAGTTTATTTACGCATTGAAGAAATATTTTACTAAAAATAGAACAAAAGTTTTCACCACAAGTATATAGTGTTTTATAATAACAACACAGAGGTTGTTTAGTGCAATAATTATTCATTCTTTTTACTCGAATACCACGATCTTCATGCAGGAAACAGATGAGATCAGGGCTAAGGTATGATTGTTGTATAAATTGAACAGAAATTACGTTAATTCTACTTGTTAATAGAAAAGTATTTATATAACAGATGAAAATTTGTTTATAGTGAAATAAATAGTTCATTGTGTAATTTAAGCTTTATTTGATTAATTTGACATTGGAGCTGAAAGAGCCTCGCTAACCTAATGTAACCAATGTTAGTTTTATTGTTTTTATCGAAATTATTTTACAAGGACAATAGAAATTAGATGACGATTTTAAGTGGATTATTGTTATTTACTCACTGATCGGTATATGTTAGATCATTAGATATTTTCATCAGGATTTTTAACTAATATCATATCAAATATTACCATAAACTTTCGTAGCTTTATTAGTTATATTTACCTAAAATTTAAATAATGATAAGGTTAAATTGATCCTCATTATTTTGATCAAGTCAACATTTATTTATCTTATCTGTTTGTTTTACGCAGCAAACTTCTTGGCTTGACATAAGTACGGAATAAAACAAAGAAAAATGATGGACAATGATCATTCAGAATTGGAAGGATTGAATGAGAAAATCATGGAAACTTCGTCCGAATACGTTCCCTCAACATCGGATGGATCGGAATATTTAATGAGTACAAGGAATAAAAATATAAGACGCCATATTGGTCGAAGGTTAGCTAGAAATGTTGATAACCTATCCGAAGACGAAAAGAGAAAATTGGCCCAAAGACGGGAGAGGAATAAGCAAGCAGCAGCCAAATTCAGAGAAAAGATCAAGAGGACAATCCTGGAGTTAGAAGAGGAAAAATCTATTTGGGAAAGGAGAGTTTCGGAGAATTTGGCAAGAATCGATAGATTAAAAGCATCTGCAAATCATCTCAAAGAAATATGCAACTCGCATAAATGTGTTGCTTGACGAAGAAATCTTTAAAAAGAAAATCATTGCTTAATAAAAAGATTTTCAACTTTTATTATAATAATCAGGAAAAAAATGAAAACGAAAAGTCTTGGTTATCCAAAGAATATTTTTCAGTATTAATTTCTGTAATTCTTCAGCTGTGCTCTACTTTGTTTTTGTTCTTCTTTCTTGTATCACATTTCATTTTGTACAGCGCAGAGGTTATACTTTATTAAATGCTATATTATACAGCTTCCAAGAAATATGCTATATATATATATATATATATACATGTTCTTCTCTTTAGCTTTTTGTGTTCAAAAAACAATTTGGTTGTAGTAAAAATTAAATAAATTAAATTTCCATCCTAAAACATAACAGTTTAGTTCCAAAAGACTGAACAATATCGTTTTTTTATTTATTAACGAAAAGACATCAATTAATAATTTAAAATTACTTTCATAGTCGGTTTTTTTGCGATAACTCTCAAATTAATCGTAAAAATTATTCCTTTCCTTATGAATGTACAAAGGTATTTTTTTTCTTATTTTTTTATAGAGTGTCAAAAAACTCTTTCAACGTGGTGATCTGGATTGACCGCTGGACCACCCCCAGCCGCCCCGGGTCGATGAGCTCCGTGTCGTTGATTCCTTCTGGGTTGAGAGTACATTTCAAACATACCTGTCGTATATTGTGCAAGTGTTTTAGATAAATCTGAGGGCATAGGATCGGTGTAAAAGAGATCATGTTCCAAAGCTGTGTCAGTTGTTATCCTTTGAGCTGGGTCTAATGTTAAAAGTTTGTCTAATAAATCTAAAGCGTATGGGTCTTTTACATATGCCTTTAGTCTTTCTTTCACCCGTCGTTTTGCTTGTCCTAACTTAATTTTTGAAAATAGGTCTAACTGATCAACTCCTGGCCAGACATCAGTTGTTATAGTACCACAAAGATTCATAATCAAGTTTATTTGCTCTTGTTCTGTTGCACCCTGCATTATCGGTGTTCTTGTCCACAATTCAGCCATTATACAGCCTGTACTCCACACGTCAATTTGAGGCCCATAATTTCTTGCTCCTAACAGCAATTCAGGAGCCCTGTACCATAAAGTAACAACCCTATTTGTATATCGATGTTGTCTCGTTTGTGATGTGGCTCTTGCAAGTCCGAAATCAGCTAGTTTAATTTGTCCCTGACGAGTCACAAGAACGTTAGCAGATTTCATATCTCTGTGGAGAACTTTGTTTCCATGTATATAATAGAGTCCGTTTAAAATCTATGGAAAAGAAGGGAAACAACGATAGATTGTTGTATGTAAATATCACTAAGTATTTCGTTTTCTCTCAACATCTTTAAAACATTTTGAACCTCCAGAAAGACGCTAAAATTAAAGATAAATAACGTACCTGCTGCATAATTCTCTTGACGTCGCCAAGATGAAATTTTACTGTAACATTATTTAGTAATCCGGCTAAATCATGATCACAAAATTCGAAGACTAGATAGAATGATGTCTTAAAGCGATTATACTGAGTTGCTTTTGTTCTACATATTTCTAATAGATGGATGACGTTATCGTGTTTAAGCTGTTGTAATATTTTGATTTCTCTGATAGCAGTAATAGGAAATCCTTCTTTCTCATTGTCCATGATAATCTTTTTTAAGGCCACAAATTTTCTCTCACCATTTTTCGGTCTTGCTTTAAACACCTCACTGAATAGTAGAAGCATGGTCTACTTTATGTAGGAAATATGAATAAGTACTTACCCAAATGTACCATGTCCTACTTTTTGAACTTTTTCATAGTGTGCAAAACAATCTCGACAATGAGGAAACTCATAAGAAGCTAAAGGGTGAGGATGTGATTGATTATTTGAATTCGCCATGATTCGTAATAAAAGAGCCTAACAAAAATGGAAGACACCAGTTTTCGCTTAAGCATTATTTTCGTAATAGTATGTTTTGCTCAACATCAATTTTGTCTTTCAAATGATATGAATTTATTTTTGAGATTCACTTTTGAAAAGATTACATTCACATTACAAAAGATACTACATAAAATCACTAAGTGTAGAAATATCATAAAAATACACGAATCTACGCAACTTTAACAAAGTATAAAGATAAGACATAGATTTAGATATGAAAAACGAATATTCAGATTTTTGTCAAGTAAAAACGCATTCAAGAGAAAACTGACAAAAATTCTAAATGAATATCTGAAAAGAGATTAATTAGGCATCTGTGAATTTACTTAATTCATGAACAGGTTCCATTTTTTGTTGTCGCTCACTACGTCTAATTCGTGCCCTGACTTCCAGTGGATCGTCAGGTCGAACTAATGGTTTCTTGTCAGGGGCGCGCATTTTCCATGTCACTTGTAAGTTCTGTAAAAAGGAAATGGATTAAAAGCTAATAATAAAGAATAAATGTTTATCAAACAGGTCTTAAACCATGCTATAAAACTTCATAACTTCAATATTACAACTAGCAACATGCAACTTTGCAACATATAAACAGTATAAATTTATGCTTTTATAAATATAAACATATCTTTATATTAATATATATTATGTATATACAATCATTCTTTTTCTTGGTAAAACCGTATTGGTAGGGAAGATAGCGTTTGTCTTTCACGGGAAAACAATACCAACAAAGTTTTCCTAAAATAAAAACTAACAAAATAAAAATCCATCACTCTATTCTTCTATTTATCCATTCAATATCTCTTTTTCTATATCATTTGATCATTTCTCTACGCCTATGCGTCCGTATAGATGAACAAATAAACTAAATGAACCAGTTAACAACATGCAAAAAGTCTTCATTTGAAAGGATTATAAGCGCATGCCTTTTAATACACGATTACGAACTAAAACGATGTTTCCCCAATTATTTACAAACATTTTGGGCCTTTATTCGCAGAAGGCCTGCGTTTAATGGTACTAGTTTGTTGTATAACCGTATGAGCAATTCTTGGTCCAAGAGCTTGTACTTTTTCACCTAATTTTTTAGGTACAGTACTTCTAATTCGCCATTGTACTACAGGTTGCTGGTTGATCATAAGTAATCATCATAAAAAGTTAAGTAATACGTGAAAGAAAAGCTATAGATTACGAATTGTAATAATATTCTTAAATAAGTGTAAAAAGTGGATATAATCGGTATTTAAAAGCTCTTTACATACCTTGGCACCAGATTTATATTTGGTTGAAGCAACATATGAAGCTTTAACAGCCAGAACGACTGCATTCATTAAATTCTTAGCAGCTTGTATTAGCGAGGTTGCACTGTCCAACTACAATAAAATTTATTGAAATTCTCTATTTATAGCGTTACTAATAGTGATAAAATTACCCCAGAAACGATTAACTCTCCGCTTATATTTTGCACATCGGCTTTTACTTTACTGGTAATATTAAGTTGATGGCAGTAGAGGGCAATTCTTTGTAGATAGGCTAACAGGTCTTTTTTCGATGCTGATTCTGGACAATGTTGAACGATTTCCTTACACAATTTATCTAGATTGGAGCCGGCTTCTGAAATCTTTTTAGCAGCGTTAATAACGTCCATTGTATTTTTTAGAGGGCCTCTTCCTCTGTAAAGTACAAAATGAAATGTTTGGTTAATATCTTATTTTTTGTTGTCCAAAATAAAAATAACAAAAAAATACTAACCTTGTGAAATCCGTCATTTCCATCATAATCATACACATTTGCTTGGCAAGAACGATAATTTCATTTCCGCTATCGTCCCATTTAGCGACTTCTCTTTCAAATCTCTTTCTTTCAACGAAGAAATGGGCAACTTGCTGATCAAAGTGTGCTCTTTGCTCTTCAGGCATTTGATCAATAACCATTCTCATTTTAGCCCTATCGCTGGAATCGTCGATATGCTCTTTCTGAACATCATCTTGAGCCATTATCATGCCGCCTATAGATGAGAATATAAACAAACGCTAAAATATTTGCAAATGATAAAAATGAAAGAACGGTGACGGAAAAAGCACAAAAGATAGATAAAAGTCGTTTTTATTTTCCTTTATACTATTATCGTTTTTTATAATACAAAGATGACTAAAAGTAATAAAAACCGTTATCGCTTCTTCTATCCATACTTCCTGTACCATATTCGTAAGAATAGCTACTATATGGATTCATACCATCCATATCCGACATCGATTGATCATAATCTTCACTCTGGGGAAAAAAATAATTAGAATGAATGTTGATATAGTTAGAGAATGATTTGCTATTACTCTATTTAATAAAACGGATTGTTTAATATCTTTAACGCCTTCGTATATCAATCCGGCAGAATTAATAAATGTATCTTTATCGTCAGTCGAAAACTGAATTGACGGATTGCTCTCCATCTTGTCCAACACGTAGCGAAGATTGTTTATAAAATTAGGAACAGCTGAAAAGAAAGGTTATTGATGGATAGGTAACATTCTTAATAAATATCATTAAATTTTTAGCGGATTAATTACTTTTATCTCTGAGTAAAATGACACTTTGTAAAACTCTCTCCGTGTAGGGGCCGGGCTGATATTTCTCCATTTCAACACCAACAACGTCAGCTATTCTCTGTGACCTTCCTATTAATTTACGACCATTTTCATGAAGAGCATCTATATTTCCCTCATCTAATGCTTGGATGCAACCCTTAACATCTTCTAATATATGATTTTCTGTATAAAAAAGATAAAATTTATGTAATTAAAATGCAGTAAGTTTCACATCAATAGCATACCAGAAACATTTAGAAAATCTTCAATAAGCATAATATCGTCGATGGCATCTGTAAGTAATCTGGTCTGTTTTAGCCAGCTATCCTTAAATACGTCCATATTTTCCAGGGCAACCTTCGAATCGGGTCTTAGAGCTAAAATTCTAGCGGCATTGAGAACCTTTCAAGTGAAATTAAATAAGAAAATTTATTAAAATTTAATTGAAAAAAGAGTAAAAGGCGTCATAATCTTACTTGAGGGTACAAATTTTCAATGTTTGCAGCTGCCAAACGAACGAATTTCACACCTTCTTCATGATTAGACATAGAACAAGCGAGATTGGCAACCTCTACCATTTTTGATGCGTGCTCAGTAAATCTACGTCCGTATTCGTTTTCCACATCCTCTACTTTACCAGCTTTAGCAGCGTCGATCAAATCGAATAACGGACCGGAAGTATCGAAAAAAGTGTCAGAAACGTGATCAACAACGGCTCGCCTAAGCTATTATATATCAAAAGAATAATCGTTGTTAGTTTTCGATTAATTGTTGTTCTTTTTAAAGAAAATATGAACAATTTTATAATATATACAAAATGGTGCATAAAAGTATAAAGATAAAAATTCACATACCTGCTTTCTTAAGTCAGTAGTTCTTGTACAGACTTGGTCAATAGCTCTAGTAATATTGTTTGTTCTTTCCGAATTGCCCATCTGTTCATATTTTGATTTTAATTTAGAAAAAGCCATAGGTTTTCGCTTTGTTTTATAGACTATCTTCAATAACAAAAACGGTTGCGAATAAAAAAGGCGCTATAACTATTATCTTTTGTACTGATAACGCGAAAATGATCGATTTATTATTATGATTTAATAGATAAGCATAATAATGCTATCTTATACCTTAAAGAGCTTATTGATTATTTAATTAGAAAAATGCTAATGTAGAGAAGTTAACTAATTGAGTTATATAATTTTCATATTTATATGGTTTGGATTGATCTAACATAAGGCGTTGCATAGATTGAGAGAAAAATAACAGTAACTTACATTTTTCATTGATTCCGTTAGAAGGTCCTGCAATGCTTGTCTGACAGCATTACATTCTTCAACTATTCTATCCCTTCTTTCATCTCTTGTACAACTACTGTCAGCCATCAGAGCAGCCCCACTTATTATACTTTCCAGCCTTTCTTCTAGACTAGGACCCTGTCTTCTTCCGCCTTTACCAGAATCAGGATCCATTATTCGAATCTAATAAGTATAAATTCGATTCATTTTATTAAAAATATAAACGAAAACTCTATTACATCGAATTCATCAAGCGCATTAGCTAATTCTCCTGGCCCATCGAATGGATGGCCATCCATTCCCTTTGATTGGGCTACTCCGGAAATTTGATCCACAGCATCGCATACTTGTTTCAACACATAATCCCGATTTGCTCTTGCAGCAGCTAATTCCGGATGTCGAACGTAAACTTTGGAAGCCGTCAGTAAAGGGAGAGTATTCGTTTTCAACATGGCTCTAGCAGAGGCCATTCTTTCTCTGTTATAAGGGTCTTTCAAATCCAATTGTCGTCTTCCAGCCCTTTCGCTCAAAGCCATAACACCGGTGCCAAAATCTTTAAACGCAGATCTGAGTTCTTTTTCACTGGAAGCATCTCTTACTCTATCGAGATCGCTTTGAACCTACGGTAGATTGGAGAAATGTTATCATTATCAAAGTATAACATGAAAAAAATTGACTAATATTCGCTATGTACATTTTAAAGAATTAGTTTAGATATACATTTTTTGATACAAAAGCGAGTAACTGTCTACTGTATAGAAAATTAATTATATATAGAGTAATTACTTACAGTTCTTAACGCTTTCAACAAATTATTCACATCTACCATATCAGCAAGAATCAAAAGTCTTGTTACAGCACCCAACAAAGCTCTTGCTGCTCTTACCATAGTACCTCTTTTCATTGACGAACAAGGATCCCCGGCAAAATCATCACTTGCCAATTTCATTGCATCGCCTGCAGTTCAAAGCACATATTAATAATACAGTAAATAAAATAACCTTATGAATAATAATTGATATTTACGAAGCGCTAGAGAAAAATTTATTTTAACGAGAATATAATTTTCGTTTTTTTTGCGCTGAATTATTGGATAAATATTATCTTAATAATATTCAAATATTATACAAAAGGGATATAAGAGTTGTGAATAAATATCCAGTAATTATAGAGAATTTGTTTCGGAGATTTCGTTAGCTTATTTGTTATTAGGAAACCTCTTAAACCGGCCTTTGAATAAGAAAGAATAATACTGTTGATGAAATCAAGCAAAAAAATTGGTGTGTTTCATATATAAATTCTCCCGATACAATACAACAAAGGCTTATGATAAGCTAAGGACCAGCAAACTACATAGAGAAAATCGCGAGAACAAGATTAAACACGCCTCTCTGAGCATTCCATCAAGCATAATAAGATTTTGTTTCTATTTTACAAACCGGTTTTTTTAACTTCTTCAACAGCAGTAAACATTTCATTACGAATTTCGACATTTTCTTCAGCGATTTTCTGGCCTTCGTTGATAAAATGATCAATTGCCCTGGCAACGGCTGTACTGAGAACTTTAGCTTTTTTTGATCGTCCCTTTTTACCTCTAGTTGGACCTTTCTGACTAACTAAAGTAGTCACCTGCAATATTATTCAACGGTTTTAAACACATTAAAGCACCAGCTCTTTCATACACACCTGTGTTACAAGCGGCTCTAGAGTTTTTTCCACGGATTTTGTTTTAATTTCGAGATTCTTAGGATCCCATTGAAAATGTAGTGTAGACATTGGTTGAGGAGTTACCACAGACATCGTTAAAAATTTATTTAAGGGTTTAAAATAGTAAACCTGACGAATGAATCACCAATTACTGCATATTAACCAGTTTAAGAGTATAAAGAAATGTATAAATACTTACAAAGTAAATGCAAAATCTCTCTTTTCATTTAAAATATATCACTAAATTGTTTGATTAAAATTCGGGAAAGTAAATTTCGATATAAATGAGTGAAAAAGGATTTTGTTATTGTTATTCGAAAATACTTCCGGAGAATTGACAGGATCTTTGCAAAATGTTTTTATTGACCAAAAATCTTAATAGATTATTGATATTTTAAAGAAATTAATTAATTAAATTTTTTCATGATTTTTTTATTATCAATTAGTCGAGATATATCTTGAAATAATTAATTGACCAATGATCTCTCGCCACGAGCAGTTGGCGCCATCTCTACGCAACCGGCTAAATAGATTGACATTTTTGACTAAGTTTTTAGCAAGACAACGAAACAAGATGCAAAAATTCAACGCTTATTTACTCGCTACTCTATTTATAGGAATTTTGATCTTTTCCTTTGCTAGTAGTGCCGAAGATAAACCCGAATCAGAAGACAGCAGCGTTGAAGTAGATCAAGATAAGTTAGAATACACGAAGGGCTCGTTGTGCAACTATTGTAAATACTGCAAAGTATGGTATTATCGCTCTCAAATTTCTTTAATAATTATCCTTATTTCTTTTCAGTTTTGTAAATTGTGCGACAAAGACTGTCCTTGCGAAAAATCACCTCAAAAGCCCAACTGTCACATGTGTAAGGTATGTATTTATGATTACTAGAGACGATTACTATAAGAATATGTATTTACATATAATTATATAGGCATTTACTTGTAAAAACTGAAAAAAAGGCCCCAAGCCGTTATCAATAAGAAAGAAATTTTATTATCTTAGAAGGGTTACATTTTAAACCTCGCTATTATATTTCTTAGAAAATCAATAACTTGACGTGAACTAGGGGGTAAAATTGAATCGTTCGCTATATTTAACAAAAGATTATAGACTATTAATAGAAGCCCACTCCTTAACAAACTTTAATTATTTCAAAAGTACGACTAAATACGAAAATAAAAAATGTTTCGATACACCTATCTTTCAAGATAAGAAAATCACTAAAAGAGATGTTAAATATTACCTATTTAAATAAATGCTAAATAGACATATTTCAGTACCTCGAACAAAAAACAATTATTAATATATATATATATATATATATATATTTAATTATACTTATCCGTATTTCTTAATAATCTTAAATTTCTATTCTTAAATTCTTTTGTGTTGTTTTACAGTACTGCAAATTTTGCACCTTATGCACAGTTTGTGATAAGGTTTGTCAACCGAACGGCTTCATCGATCGTATGTCAGCAAAGCTTATCAAGTAAGAGAACAGTTTATTTGTTTACAAAATAGACAATAACTTTTTATTATTTTTCAAAAGTGCTTTCTCACCCTCCGATGCCAACGAAGATCAAGTAAAGAAAGATTTGAAAACTGTTGAAAAATGGGTCAAGGAAGAGTTATAAGCTATAAAAGACAAAAGTAATCTTTTTAATAAGAAACTAAAGAAAAAGTGGAAAAAATCAACAAGATAATTTTGTTTTTTTATTTTATATATTCATATTTTAATGATTAAATATCATTCATAAATTAGCTTTGTTACGTGTGGCTTTTATAGAACATAAAATACATTTCTGAACAATCCTCGTTAATGATTTTAAAAGTCTGTTGATTTATATTTTATTTTTCTGGTATCTACAACAAGATTCGTTCTAAGGAAAGTCAAACAATAGTTTAAAGTAACTGAAAATCCAGTTTCCTAGGTGCAGGTAATTGAGAACAAATTATGTTTTTACTTTTTAGAGTAGTTGTAGAATATGTGTTTTCTTTTATAGTGAGTCTATTAATATAACAATTAATCAAAGGTATCCTTTTATAAATGTACACCTATAATTACGGCTTATCGCGCCCTCTAGTGGTTAGTACACCACGTGGAATATTTCGCCCTCGATTCGGTCGAACAGCGGAAAGTAAGGTTCTGATTAATATGATGAGAAAAAATTTCACATTTATTTAATTTTCAAAGATAGCTAAACAACTAGCCTTTTAAAAGTCTGATAATCTTTTTACAATATTTTCTAGCAAGCAGAAAAGGGTTTTTTCCGATCATCCTCAAATTGAGCGATAATTAGTCTAATACTTGAATATCTTCCACAATGGCCAAAAGAACTGCCGAAAAAGACCTGAACAGAGATAACTGGGATCAAGATGAAGAAAAAGTATGGAACATTTTTCATGTACTTGACTTATTTAACATATATTTTATAATTATAAATAGGAAGAAGCTGGAGTATTTAAAAGAGCTGCTGATAGTGAATTACAAAAGCGCGTTATAAAGCATGCTAAGAGATCTAATTTGGTTAGTATTTATAATCGGGTTGTAATCTAAAACATCTAAAGTAAGCTATTTCTTAGGGTGCTGAAAAACCAACAGGACTGTTTAAATCCGTCTCTCTTATAAACTCAGATGACTCTAGCAAAGAAAAACTTTTCGAATTTGGAAAGAATACTAGCTCAGCCGCAAATTTTACATTTGCGTTTAATGACCCAAAGAAGAGCACACCTGATGTTACGCCAACAACAACTGCACCGGATGTCACCAGCGATATCAGAAATCCTCCTGATGTCGCTAAGGAGAGCTTATCTATAAAGCAATTACCTGATGTAGCAATGGAATCATCTGGTTCTTCTAACAATGAAACTGCAGAATTAAAGGCTGCTATTCGTGAGTTAAACTCATCCTTTAAGAAATGGATCGAACAGCAGTTGAAAGAAGATGAACTTATCAACATTGCCCCTTCATGTCAAAGTTACATCGATCATATTGCGAAATTGAAATCCAAATATTCAGAATTTTCCAAAATATTTGTAGAAAACGGAGGAAGTCTACCAAATGGAGGAAAGAATTCATTTTCATTTAATAAACCAGAAAAAGAAAAGAGTAAGTAAAATCTTTGAAAATTAATGTTCAAAGAATAAAAGAACCTTGTTGTAAATGCAGAAGCAGCGGAAGGTCCAAAGCTGACCTTTCATATAAAGGACTGTGACACCAAAACACCATTTAGTAATTTAAAGCGTAAGTTAAATAATATCTCTTATTCAGAATGAGTTATGATTGAATTGTGAAAATATTATCCTTTTTGCTTAAAGCTGTTGACACGAGTACTTTTAAATTTGGACCTACTTCTTCCACAAGTAAGTAATAAACTAATATTAGGAATTCTTGTGAATTTACTTGCAATCGCTTTTTTTTCCAACTATAGCTGATAAAACACCCCAGACAAGCAAAAATGATAACGAAGAGGACTACGTTCCGCCTGAACCTGAGAAAAAGGTCCTTGCGGAAGAGGGATCTAAATTTTCCGTGAAGTTCGTTATATTTAACATTTCTAGACTTTATAAAATTGTTAATATTATCCACCTACAGAGTGAAAATGTACTTTATGATAGAAAAAACTTGGATGGATAGAGGTACTGGAATGGCATTTCTTAAACCTCTAGAGAATAGTGCACAGCTGATTGTTCGAGCAGAGAATACCTTAGGTACAATTATGCTCAACAATGTATTAAAGAAGGAATTGAAAATGACCAAATCTGGAGATAAAGCTTTTAGCTTTGTAACTGTACCAAATCCTCCAGTAGAACCTAAGAATCCGGAAAAAGCATTTCCGATTTTGCTTCGTGTTAAAACTAAGGAATTACGAGATGAATTTTTGAAGAACATTGACGAAATGAAAAATACGGAATGATCAAATGAAA